>JANBXA010000069.1:95932500-96470000 GCA_030556225.1 Cricetiscus sungorus | reverse complement strand
TAACCCTGAGTCTAACCCTGAGTCTAACCCTGAGTCTAACCCTGAGTCTAACTCTGAGTCTAACCCTGAGTCTAACCCTGAGTCTAACCCTGAGTCTAACCCTGAGTCTAACCCTGAGTCTAACCCCTAACCCTAACCCTAACCCTAACCCTAACCCTAACCCCTGAGTCTAACCCTAACCCTAACCCTGAGTCTAACCCTAACCCTGAGTCTAACCCTAACCCTAACCCTGAGTCTAACCCTGAGTCTAACCCTAACCCTGAGTCTAACCCTAACCCTGAGTCTAACCCTGAGTCTAACCCTGAGTCTAACCCTGAGTCTAACCCTGAGTCTAACCCTGAGTCTAACCCTGAGTCTAACCCTGAGTCTAACCCTGAGTCTAACCCTGAGTCTAACCCTGAGTCTAACCCCTAACCCTGAGTCTAACCCTAACCCTGAGTCTAACCCTAACCCTGAGTCTAACCCTAACCCTGAGTCTAACCCTAACCCTGAGTCTAACCCTGAGTCTAACCCTGAGTCTAACCCTAACCCTGAGTCTAACCCTAACCCTGAGTCTAACCCTAACCCTGAGTCTAACCCTAACCCTGAGTCTAACCCTGAGTCTAACCCTGAGTCTAACCCTGAGTCTAACCCTGAGTCTAACCCTGAGTCTAACCCTGAGTCTAACCCTGAGTCTAACCCTGAGTCTAACCCTGAGTCTAACCCTGAGTCTAACCCTGAGTCTAACCCTGAGTCTAACCCTGAGTCTAACCCTGAGTCTAACCCTGAGTCTAACCCTGAGTCTAACCCTGAGTCTAACCCTGAGTCTAACCCTGAGTCTAACCCTGAGTCTAACCCTGAGTCTAACCCTAACCCTGAGTCTAACCCTGAGTCTAACCCTGAGTCTAACCCTGAGTCTAACCCTGAGTCTAACCCTGAGTCTAACCCTGAGTCTAACCCTGAGTCTAACCCTGAGTCTAACCCTGAGTCTAACCCTAACCCTAACCCTAACCCTAACCCTAACCCTAACCCTGAGTCTAACCCTAACCCTAACCCTGAGTCTAACCCTAACCCTGAGTCTAACCCTAACCCTAACCCTGAGTCTAACCCTGAGTCTAACCCTAACCCTGAGTCTAACCCTAACCCTGAGTCTAACCCTAACCCTGAGTCTAACCCTGAGTCTAACCCTGAGTCTAACCCTGAGTCTAACCCTGAGTCTAACCCTGAGTCTAACCCTGAGTCTAACCCTGAGTCTAACCCTAACCCTGAGTCTAACCCTAACCCTGAGTCTAACCCTAACCCTGAGTCTAACCCTAACCCTGAGTCTAACCCTGAGTCTAACCCCTGAGTCTAACCCTGAGTCTAACCCTGAGTCTAACCCTGAGTCTAACCCTGAGTCTAACCCTGAGTCTAACCCTGAGTCTAACCCTGAGTCTAACCCTAACCCTGAGTCTAACCCTAACCCTGAGTCTAACCCTAACCCTGAGTCTAACCCTAACCCTGAGTCTAACCCTAACCCTGAGTCTAACCCTAACCCTGAGTCTAACCCTGAGTCTAACCCTGAGTCTAACCCTGAGTCTAACCCTAACCCTGAGTCTAACCCTAACCCTGAGTCTAACCCTGAGTCTAACCCTGAGTCTAACCCTGAGTCTAACCCTAACCCTGAGTCTAACCCTGAGTCTAACCCTGAGTCTGACCCTAACCCTGAGTCTAACCCTAACCCTGAGTCTAACCCTAACCCTGAGTCTAACCCTGAGTCTAACCCTAAACCTGAGTCTAACCCTAACCCTGAGTCTAACCCTAACCCTAACCCTAACCCTGAGTCTAACCCTGAGTCTAACCCTAACCCTGAGTCTAACCCTAACCCTGAGTCTAACCCTGAGTCTAACCCTGAGTCTAACCCTGAGTCTAACCCTGAGTCTAACCCTGAGTCTAACCCTGAGTCTAACCCTAACCCTGAGTCTAACCCTGAGTCTAACCCTGAGTCTAACCCTGAGTCTAACCCTGAGTCTAACCCTGAGTCTAACCCTGAGTCTAACCCTAACCCTGAGTCTAACCCTAACCCTGAGTCTAACCCTAACCCTGAGTCTAACCCTAACCCTGAGTCTAACCCTAACCCTGAGTCTAACCCTGAGTCTAACCCTGAGTCTAACCCTGAGTCTAACCCTAACCCTGAGTCTAACCCTAACCCTGAGTCTAACCCTGAGTCTAACCCTGAGTCTAACCCTGAGTCTAACCCTGAGTCTAACCCTAACCCTGAGTCTAACCCTGAGTCTAACCCTGAGTCTAACCCTGAGTCTAACCCTAACCCTAACCCTAACCCTGAGTCTAACCCTGAGTCTAACCCTAACCCTGAGTCTAACCCTAACCCTGAGTCTAACCCTAACCCTGAGTCTAACCCTGAGTCTAACCCTGAGTCTAACCCTAACCCCTGAGTCTAACCCTAACCCTGAGTCTAACCCTAACCCTGAGTCTAACCCTAACCCTGAGTCTAACCCTAACCCTGAGTCTAACCCTGAGTCTAACCCTGAGTCTAACCCTGAGTCTAACCCTGAGTCTAACCCTGAGTCTAACCCTGAGTCTAACCCTGAGTCTAACCCTGAGTCTAACCCTGAGTCTAACCCTGAGTCTAACCCTGAGTCCAACCCTGAGTCCTAACCCTGAGTCTAACCCTGAGTCTAACCCTGAGTCTAACCCTAACCCTGAGTCTAACCCTGAGTCTAACCCTGAGTCTAACCCTGAGTCTAACCCTGAGTCTAACCCCTGAGTCTAACCCTGAGTCTAACCCTGAGTCTAACCCTGAGTCTAACCCTGAGCCTAACCCTAACCCTAACCCTAACCCTAACCCTAACCCTAACCCTGAGTCTAACCCTAACCCTAACCCTGAGTCTAACCCTAACCCTGAGTCTAACCCTAACCCTAACCCTGAGTCTAACCCTGAGTCTAACCCTAACCCTGAGTCTAACCCTAACCCTGAGTCTAACCCTGAGTCTAACCCTGAGTCTAACCCTGAGTCTAACCCTGAGTCTAACCCTGAGTCTAACCCTGAGTCTAACCCTGAGTCTAACCCTGAGTCTAACCCTAACCCTGAGTCTAACCCTAACCCTGAGTCTAACCCTAACCCTGAGTCTAACCCTAACCCTGAGTCTAACCCTGAGTCTAACCCTGAGTCTAACCCTGAGTCTAACCCTGAGTCTAACCCTAACCCTGAGTCTAACCCTAACCCTGAGTCTAACCCTAACCCTGAGTCTAACCCTAACCCTGAGTCTAACCCTAACCCTGAGTCTAACCCTAACCCTGAGTCTAACCCTAACCCTGAGTCTAACCCTAACCCTGAGTCTAACCCTAACCCTGAGTCTAACCCTAACCCTGAGTCTAACCCTAACCCTGAGTCTAACCCTAACCCTGAGTCTAACCCCTAACCCTGAGTCTAACCCTAACCCTGAGTCTAACCCTAACCCTGAGTCTAACCCTGAGTCTAACCCTGAGTCTAACCCTGAGTCTAACCCTGAGTCTAACCCTGAGTCTAACCCTGAGTCTAACCCTGAGTCTAACCCTGAGTCTAACCCTGAGTCTAACCCTAACCCTGAGTCCAACCCTAACCCTGAGTCTAACCCTAACCCTGAGTCTAACCCTAACCCTGAGTCTAACCCTGAGTCTAACCCTGAGTCTAACCCTGAGTCTAACCCTAACCCTGAGTCTAACCCTAACCCTGAGTCTAACCCTAACCCTGAGTCTAACCCTAACCCTGAGTCTAACCCTAACCCTGAGTCTAACCCTGAGTCTAACCCTGAGTCTAACCCCTGAGTCTAACCCTGAGTCTAACCCTGAGTCTAACCCTGAGTCTAACCCTGAGTCTAACCCTGAGTCTAACCCTGAGTCTAACCCTGAGTCTAACCCTGAGTCTAACCCTGAGTCTAACCCTAACCCTGAGTCTAACCCTGAGTCTAACCCTGAGTCTAACCCTAACCCTGAGTCTAACCCTGAGTCTAACCCTGAGTCTAACCCTGAGTCTAACCCTGAGTCTAACCCTGAGTCTAACCCTGAGTCTAACCCTGAGTCTAACCCTGAGTCTAACCCTGAGTCTAACCCTGAGTCTAACCCTAACCCTGAGTCTAACCCTGAGTCTAACCCTGAGTCTAACCCTGAGTCTAACCCTGAGTCTAACCCTGAGTCTAACCCTGAGTCTAACCCTGAGTCTAACCCTGAGTCTAACCCTGAGTCTAACCCTGAGTCTAACCCTAACCCTAACCCTAACCCTAACCCTAACCCTAACCCTGAGTCTAACCCTAACCCTAACCCTGAGTCTAACCCTAACCCTGAGTCTAACCCTAACCCTAACCCTGAGTCTAACCCTGAGTCTAACCCTAACCCTGAGTCTAACCCTAACCCTGAGTCTAACCCTGAGTCTAACCCTGAGTCTAACCCTGAGTCTAACCCTGAGTCTAACCCTGAGTCTAACCCTGAGTCTAACCCTGAGTCTAACCCTGAGTCTAACCCTGAGTCTAACCCTGAGTCTAACCCTGAGTCTAACCCTAACCCTGAGTCTAACCCCTAGGACAACCTGAGTCTAACCCTAACCCTGAGTCTAACCCTAACCCTGAGTCTAACCCCTGAGTCTAACCCTGAGTCTAACCCTAACCCTGAGTCTAACCCCTAACCCTGAGTCTAACCCTAACCCTGAGTCTAACCCTAACCCTGAGTCTAACCCTAACCCTGAGTCTAACCCTGAGTCTAACCCTGAGTCTAACCCTGAGTCTAACCCTGAGTCTAACCCTGAGTCTAACCCCTGAGTCTAACCCTGAGTCTAACCCTGAGTCTAACCCTGAGTCTAACCCTGAGTCTAACCCTGAGTCTAACCCCTGAGTCTAACCCTGAGTCTAACCCTGAGTCTAACCCTGAGTCTAACCCTGAGTCTAACCCTGAGTCTAACCCTGAGTCTAACCCTGAGTCTAACCCTGAGTCTAACCCTAACCCTGAGTCTAACCCTGAGTCTAACCCTGAGTCTAACCCCGAGTCTAACCCTGAGTCTAACCCTGAGTCTAACCCTGAGTCTAACCCTGAGTCTAACCCTGAGTCTAACCCTAACCTAACCCTAACCCTAACCCTAACCCTAACCCTGAGTCTAACCCTAACCCTAACCCTGAGTCTAACCCTAACCCTGAGTCTAACCCTAACCCTAACCCTGAGTCTAACCCTGAGTCTAACCCTAACCCTGAGTCTAACCCTAACCCTGAGTCTAACCCTAACCCTGAGTCTAACCCTGAGGCTAACCCTGAGGCTAACCCTGAGTCTAACCCTGAGTCTAACCCTGAGTCTAACCCTGAGTCCAACCCTGAGTCTAACCCTGAGTCTAACCCTAACCCTGAGTCTAACCCTAACCCTGAGTCTAACCCCTAACCCTGAGTCTAACCCTGAGTCTAACCCTGAGTCTAACCCTGAGTCTAACCCTGAGTCTAACCCTGAGTCTAACCCCTGAGTCTAACCCTGAGTCTAACCCTGAGTCTAACCCTGAGTCTAACCCCTAACCCTGAGTCTAACCCTAACCCTGAGTCTAACCCTAACCCTGAGTCTAACCCTAACCCTGAGTCTAACCCTAACCCTGAGTCTAACCCTAACCCTGAGTCTAACCCTGAGTCTAACCCCTGAGTCTAACCCTGAGTCTAACCCTAACCCTGAGTCTAACCCTAACCCTGAGTCTAACCCTGAGTCTAACCCTGAGTCTAACCCTGAGTCTAACCCTAACCCTGAGTCTAACCCTGAGTCTAACCCTGAGTCTGACCCTAACCCTGAGTCTAACCCTAACCCCTGAGTCTAACCCTAACCCTGAGTCTAACCCTGAGTCTAACCCTAAACCTGAGTCTAACCCTAACCCTGAGTCTAACCCTAACCCTAACCCTAACCCTGAGTCTAACCCTGAGTCTAACCCTAACCCCTGAGTCTAACCCTAACCCTGAGTCTAACCCTGAGTCCAACCCTGAGTCTAACCCTGAGTCTAACCCTGAGTCTAACCCTTAGTCTAACCCTGAGTCTAACCCTAACCCTGAGTCTAACCCTGAGTCTAACCCTGAGTCTAACCCTGAGTCTAACCCTGAGTCTAACCCCTGAGTCTAACCCCTGAGTCTAACCCTAACCCTGAGTCTAACCCTAACCCTGAGTCTAACCCTAACCCTGAGTCTAACCCTAACCCTGAGTCTAACCCTAACCCTGAGTCTAACCCTGAGTCTAACCCTGAGTCTAACCCTGAGTCTAACCCTAACCCCTGAGTCTAACCCTAACCCCTGAGTCTAACCCTGAGTCTAACCCTGAGTCTAACCCTGAGTCTAACCCTGAGTCTAACCCTAACCCTGAGTCTAACCCTGAGTCTAACCCTGAGTCCAACCCTGAGTCTAACCCTAACCCTAACCCTAACCCTGAGTCTAACCCTGAGTCTAACCCTAACCCTGAGTCTAACCCTAACCCTGAGTCTAACCCTGAGTCTAACCCTGAGTCCAACCCCTGAGTCTAACCCTAACCCTGAGTCTAACCCTAACCCTGAGTCTAACCCTAACCCTGAGTCTAACCCTAACCCTGAGTCTAACCCTGAGTCTAACCCTGAGTCTAACCCTGAGTCTAACCCTGAGTCTAACCCTGAGTCTAACCCTGAGTCTAACCCTGAGTCTAACCCTGAGTCTAACCCTGAGGCTAACCCTGAGTCTAACCCTGAGTCTAACCCTGAGTCTAACCCTGAGTCTAACCCTGAGTCTAACCCTGAGTCTAACCCTGAGTCTAACCCTGAGTCTAACCCTAACCCTGAGTCTAACCCTGAGTCTAACCCTGAGTCTAACCCTGAGTCTAACCCTGAGTCTAACCCTGAGTCTAACCCTGAGTCTAACCCTGAGTCTAACCCTGAGTCTAACCCTGAGTCTAACCCTGAGTCTAACCCTAACCCTAACCCTAACCCTAACCCTAACCCTAACCCTGAGTCTAACCCTAACCCTAACCCTGAGTCTAACCCTAACCCTGAGTCTAACCCTAACCCTAACCCTGAGTCTAACCCTGAGTCTAACCCTAACCCTGAGTCTAACCCTAACCCTGAGTCTAACCCTGAGTCTAACCCTGAGTCTAACCCTGAGTCTAACCCTAACCCTGAGTCTAACCCTAACCCTGAGTCTAACCCTAACCCTGAGTCTAACCACCTAACCCTGAGTCTAACCCTAACCCTGAGTCTAACCCTAACCCTGAGTCTAACCCCTGAGTCTAACCCTGAGTCTAACCCTGAGTCTAACCCTGAGTCTAACCCTGAGTCTAACCCTGAGTCTAACCCTGAGTCTAACCCTGAGTCTAACCCTGAGTCTAACCCTGAGTCTAACCCTGAGTCTAACCCTGAGTCTAACCCTGAGTCTAACCCTGAGTCTAACCCTGAGTCTAACCCTGAGTCTAACCCTGAGTCTAACCCTGAGTCTAACCCTGAGTCTAACCCTGAGTCTAACCCTGAGTCTAACCCTGAGTCTAACCCTGAGTCTAACCCTGAGTCTAACCCTAACCCTGAGTCTAACCCTGAGTCTAACCCTGAGTCTAACCCTGAGTCTAACCCTGAGTCTAACCCTGAGTCTAACCCTGAGTCTAACCCTGAGTCTAACCCTGAGTCTAACCCTGAGTCTAACCCTAACCCTAACCCTAACCCTAACCCTAACCCTAACCCTGAGTCTAACCCTAACCCTAACCCTGAGTCTAACCCTAACCCTGAGTCTAACCCTAACCCTAACCCTGAGTCTAACCCTGAGTCTAACCCTAACCCTGAGTCTAACCCTAACCCTGAGTCTAACCCTGAGTCTAACCCTGAGTCTAACCCTGAGTCTAACCCCTGAGTCTAACCCCTGAGTCTAACCCCTGAGTCTAACCCCTGAGTCTAACCCCTGAGTCTAACCCTAACCCTGAGTCTAACCCCTAACCCTGAGTCTAACCCTAACCCTGAGTCTAACCCTAACCCTGAGTCTAACCCTGAGTCTAACCCTGAGTCTAACCCTGAGTCTAACCCTGAGTCTAACCCTGAGTCTAACCCTGAGTCTAACCCTGAGTCTAACCCTAACCCTGAGTCTAACCCTAACCCTGAGTCTAACCCTAACCCTGAGTCTAACCCTAACCCTGAGTCTAACCCTAACCCTGAGTCTAACCCCTGAGTCTAACCCTGAGTCTAACCCTGAGTCTAACCCTAACCCTGAGTCTAACCCTAACCCTGAGTCTAACCCTGAGTCTAACCCTGAGTCTAACCCTGAGTCTAACCCTGAGTCTAACCCTAACCCTGAGTCTAACCCTGAGTCTAACCCTGAGTCTGACCCTAACCCTGAGTCTAACCCTAACCCTGAGTCTAACCCTAACCCTGAGTCTAACCCTGAGTCTAACCCTAAACCTGAGTCTAACCCTAACCCTGAGTCTAACCCTAACCCTAACCCTAACCCTGAGTCTAACCCTGAGTCTAACCCTAACCCTGAGTCTAACCCTAACCCTGAGTCTAACCCTGAGTCTAACCCTGAGTCTAACCCTGAGTCTAACCCTGAGTCTAACCCTGAGTCTAACCCTGAGTCTAACCCTAACCCTGAGTCTAACCCTGAGTCTAACCCTGAGTCTAACCCTGAGTCTAACCCTGAGTCTAACCCTGAGTCTAACCCTGAGTCTAACCCTAACCCTGAGTCTAACCCTAACCCTGAGTCTAACCCTAACCCTGAGTCTAACCCTAACCCTGAGTCTAACCCTAACCCTGAGTCTAACCCTGAGTCTAACCCTGAGTCTAACCCTGAGTCTAACCCTAACCCTGAGTCTAACCCTAACCCTGAGTCTAACCCTGAGTCTAACCCTGAGTCTAACCCTGAGTCTAACCCTGAGTCTAACCCTAACCCTGAGTCTAACCCTGAGTCTAACCCTGAGTCTAACCCTGAGTCTAACCCTAACCCTAACCCTAACCCTGAGTCTAACCCTGAGTCTAACCCTAACCCTGAGTCTAACCCTAACCCTGAGTCTAACCCTGAGTCTAACCCTGAGTCTAACCCTGAGTCTAACCCTAACCCTGAGTCTAACCCTAACCCTGAGTCTAACCCTAACCCTGAGTCTAACCCTAACCCTGAGTCTAACCCTGAGTCTAACCCTGAGTCTAACCCTGAGTCTAACCCTGAGTCTAACCCTGAGTCTAACCCTGAGTCTAACCCTGAGTCTAACCCTGAGTCTAACCCTGAGTCTAACCCTAACCCTGAGTCTAACCCTGAGTCTAACCCTGAGTCTAACCCTGAGTCTAACCCTGAGTCTAACCCTGAGTCTAACCCTAACCCTGAGTCTAACCCTAACCCTGAGTCTAACCCTAACCCTGAGTCTAACCCTAACCCTGAGTCTAACCCTAACCCTGAGTCTAACCCTAACCCTGAGTCTAACCCTGAGTCTAACCCTGAGTCTAACCCTGAGTCTAACCCTGAGTCTAACCCTGAGTCTAACCCTGAGTCTAACCCTGAGTCTAACCCTGAGTCTAACCCTGAGTCTAACCCTGAGTCTAACCCTGAGTCTAACCCTGAGTCTAACCCTAACCCTGAGTCTAACCCTGAGTCTAACCCTGAGTCTAACCCTGAGTCTAACCCTGAGTCTAACCCTGAGTCTAACCCTAACCCTGAGTCTAACCCTAACCCTGAGTCTAACCCCAACCCTGAGTCTAACCCTAACCCTGAGTCTAACCCCTAACCCTGAGTCTAACCCTAACCCTGAGTCTAACCCTAACCCTGAGTCTAACCCTGAGTCTAACCCTGAGTCTAACCCTGAGTCTAACCCTAACCCTGAGTCTAACCCTAACCCTGAGTCTAACCCTGAGTCTAACCCTGAGTCTAACCCTGAGTCTAACCCTGAGTCTAACCCTGAGTCTAACCCTGAGTCTAACCCTGAGTCTAACCCTGAGTCTAACCCTAACCCTGAGTCTAACCCTAACCCTGAGTCTAACCCTAACCCTGAGTCTAACCCTGAGTCTAACCCTGAGTCTAACCCTGAGCCTAACCCTGAGTCTAACCCTAACCCTGAGCTCCCTAACCCTAACCCCTGAGTCTAACCCTGAGTCTAACCCTGAGTCTAACCCTGAGTCTAACCCTGAGTCTAACCCTGAGTCTAACCCTAACCCTAACCCTGAGTCTAACCCTGAGTCTAACCCTGAGTCTAACCCTGAGTCTAACCCTGAGTCTAACCCTGAGTCTGACCCTAACCCTGAGTCTAACCCTAACCCTGAGTCTAACCCTGAGTCTAACCCTGAGTCTAACCCTGAGTCTGACCCTGAGTCTAACCCTAACCCTGAGTCTAACCCTGAGTCTAACCCTGAGTCTAACCCTGAGTCTAACCCTGAGTCTAACCCTGAGTCTAACCCTGAGTCTAACCCTAACCCTGAGTCTAACCCTGAGTCTAACCCTGAGTCTAACCCTGAGTCTAACCCTGAGTCTAACCCTAACCCTGAGTCTAACCAACCCTGAGTCTAACCCTAACCCTAACCCTGAGTCTAACCCTGAATATAACCCTGAGGCTAAACCTGAGGCTAAACCTGAGGCTAAACCTGAGGCTAAACCTGAGGCTAAACCTGAGGCTAAACCTGAGGCTAAACCTGAGGCTAAACCTGATGCTAAACCTGAGGCTAAACCTGAGGCTAACCGTTACCCTGACCCTAACCCTGAGGCTAACCCTGAATATAACCCTGATTCTAGCCCTGAGTCTAACCCTAATACTAGTTTCTCAAAGTGAAAATTCCATTCGACTTACCTTGCCATTTTGTCATCATTTCTCCTCTTCAAGGCTGTGATCTTTGATGAGATTATTGCAGAGGAAAGGTTCAGGGTACTGTCCTTCCATCCATTGCTCCTTGTTTGTCTTCTGGTTAAACACTCACAAGTCAGGGATTTCCCTCCTTCAGGGCCTTGGCTTGTGTTCTATAAAGAAAAATAAATGAAATTACAAAACTGAACAGAAATGACATGCATAGGCAGCAGCCCAAGCCCCTCTTTGACATCCTGATCCTGGTTTATTTGACGTGTCAGTTGGAACAAGTTGTGCTCTGGCTGCTGTTGCACTAGCATGCACATGTTTGGGGAAGACAGCACAGGTGAAAAACTGAGCCCCATGCTCCCTGATCAAATGCACCTGAGCAGAGGACTGGGAAGGGAAGGGCATGAGGAGGGGGAGGAGGCAGGCCATAGACAAGGGGCCAGAGGGAGGAGAGGAGCCAGGGAAAGCCTAGGAGGAAAGCATAGAGACTGGAGAAGGGAGTTGGAGTAGAGAAGACAGGAGAGTAAAGAAATAGTGCCAGGTGTGGGATGGCAGAAACTTGACAATAGGATAAGGCAAATTATCCACAAAAGGATATCAGTACATATTAGTCCTACATACAAACAACAAATGCCAGTCAGCCAGCCAATTAAAAATTACCTGGCACAGCCAACTTCATCTTTCAAACATGCTACAAACATACACCTAAAAGTGATGCTGAACACCCAAGGAACAAGAGCAGCCTGTGGGTGGCAGGAGGACCTCTCAGCCCCCTTTAACCCTGGGTACACATGGCCTTGGGTCAGCCCAGAGCACTCGCCATCCCAAGGGCAAGGGACAAAAAGCTAACCCCTGTCCCTTCTGACCATGGGGACCTTGGCTGGTCAGCCTCTGGGGAAATAAATGAAGGCAAGACCTTCACAACACCACAAGAGAGGTGGGAGGAACCAGCCCATCTCCTCACTATAGCTGCTGAGGACTTGGTTTCAATGAGGACCCTCTTTGTCACAAAAGACTTCAGAGGTGAAGTGAGAGCTTGATCCTTAAAAATCCCCACGAATAAACTAAAAAAATACCAAAAAGATGGCAGTACAAATATATACTGTGTTGATCTTTTCTTCAATGACAATTATAATTTGAATAGAAGGTATTTTACTAATGTAAAGTTTCTAAGCTTATTTAAACACTAGTGAGCTGCCTCAGAAGGAAAAATGTCTATGGTATGCAAGACTAGTGACCTGACCTTGATCAACATATGAATAGGGCTAAAAGAAAACCCACAAAGTTTTTGTCCAGAACCAACATATCTGTTACCCATTCAAACCCATAATCACATTACACACAAACACATACACACACACACACACACCAGACATGTTTTTTTAAAAACTAAATTTGTCTTTACATTACCTGGCATCTCTAGATAATTCCTTTGGGAGGCAATACTTCAAGGTGAGTACCAAATGAATAAAACTGGAACATGGAAAAAAAAGCAGGAATGTTAAAAATATATACATATCCATAAAACAACAAACTATGCTATGAGATACACAGTTGATTAATGATTATTTTATTTTATTATATCTCTACCAGACAGATGTAAATGCTGTTTTGGATACACACATGAAGTATTAAATGTGTCTTATATTCTCTTCTATTAATCATTTTAATAATTGTTAAAACAGGGTAACAAAGGAGCACACACCGGGGGGAGATCAACTATCCTTGGTCTTGAACTCAGAAGGCTAAAACATGAGACTTATGAGTTCATAATGTATCCCTGAATAATTACTGACATCCAACGCAGGATGGATAACAAACAACATCGTCTGAAGGGAATTTGTGATAATAAGAAAAACAAAACCAGAACCAAAAACACACCACCCTTTCCCAGATACATTTATGTGAAAAATATGATAACACTAATATTTAAGTAAACGATGAACCACTGACATAATGGGCAACCCATTCTATACATTTCAGCAGAAAAAACAAAACTGCCTATCACCAAGTGAAAGCACAACAGAAGATGAACAGAATTCAAAGAAGGAATGTATGAGCCCACAAACTGATGGAATATATGAGCCAGCAAATAAACCTCAGTAAGTGGATTTGCCACATATACAGGACACTTCAATACCTACTACAAAACTTTCAAAAATCAAACAACAACACTGTGATCTCTACCATCATACTTGAATGAATATAGTAAACAATATACTTGCTTCAAGGCAATAATGAAAGAGATGAAGCATTTTTCATTGAAACTGAAGTAAACCATTATATGCAAAATCTTTAACATATTGTTTACATGAATAGGATTTTTCAGATTCTCCCTATTTCCTAATGTCAACATAACATATAAAGGTGTACAATACTATAGGGCTAGACATATAGCCAAGCAGTTGAAACTTCATTCCAGGACGAAGGTCAGTTTTTGACAACTTCCTACTACATAGGATCCAATGCTCTAAAATATTGACAGGGATAAAGACGGGGCTGATTAATTAAGACAAGTCCCTGACCAGAATCCAGGTGAGGTTTCTGACAACATTCTGTAATTCCTGTTAGAAATAAATACAGTAAGACTAAAGGGTTTACCGTTCTAAGCACATGCAGATATCTAAAGACACACTGACATGACAAAATAAAAATAAACAAAAAACATTAAACATTTTCAATCACGACTATTTTTCTTTTATAAGCATTCATTCCTGTAACGCAGTTGTTGAGGCATATAAAGGCTTACCTAGTTTTTTGGGATCATGAACTAATTCATGTAACAGAAAGCAAGCATGTAGGCTTGAAGTCAGAGAAATCAATACTTCACAGTTGGTGGTATCATCTAGGACGATTTAGGAAATGATGTCATGCTGGAGCAAATGTGTCACTGGGCGTATGCTTTCATTATTTACAGAGGCACACCATTTCCACTTCCCACACTCTGGTTCATGCTGCAGGTTGAGGATGTGAGATCTTAGCATCCTGCTATAGCAGTCATGTCTGACACCTGTCACCATGCCCCTTTCATGATGATGCTATATCCCTCTGGAACCCAGAGTTAAATTAAACTCCTTCATGAGTTGATGTTGACATTGTTTTATAACAACAGAAAAGACACAAAGAAATGTCCACAAGGTTTTATAACATGTATTTATTTCATGTTATCAAAGAGGAAAACTGAAAGGGTCATTAAATTTGTAGTGCTTTGTCCATGAGTTTGCAAATGCAAACAAAATAAAGACTGGCATTTGTTGACACTGTCAGATTATTTTCTCTGGAATACTCTTGGGTAACTAAAATGTGTTGGCTAAAGATCTTATGAAATATTTTATAGCCAGACTTTCTTCTGTATGAGGTTTTTTCAGGTCCTCAAAGACTATTGTGATATGAGTCTGCTTTAACAGAATGATCAAACACTAACAGTTTTACTCTTGTATAAAAACTACCCCAATGTGTAAAACATTACCACACTGACTACATTTATAGTTTCTCTGGAGTATGAGTTTTCTCATCATAATTTGAGACTACAATAATGCCCAAAGGCTTTAGCACATTACTTTCATAGTTTCTCTCCAATGTGTTCTTTTATGCATTAAAATCTTACGTGATGTGAAAGGCTTTATCACATTAACTATATTCATAGGGTTTCTTTCTCTCATGCATGTAGTCTTTTATGTTTGGAGACTGTCCTGTGAAACAGCTTTACCACATTGATTACATTCATAGGGCTTCTCCCTAGTATGGGTTCTTTTATGAAATTGGAGGATTCTTGTGAAAAGGCTTTCCCACATTGATTAAACTCATAGGGTTTCTCTCCAGTGTGGCCTATTATATGAATTTGGAGATCAGTGTGTTGTGAAATGGCTTTCTCACATTGATTATATTCATAGGCTTTCTCTCCAGTGTAGGTTATTTTATACCTTAGAAGATTATGATATACAAAGGCTTTACCACATTGATTACATTCATAGGGTTTCTCTCTAGTATGGGTTCTTTTATGAATTTGGAGGACTCTTGTGTAAAGGTTTTCCCACACAGATTTCATTCATAGGGTTTCTCTCCAGTGTGGGTTATTTTATGCTCTATAAGACTTACATTATATGCATATACTTTACTACATTGATTATATTCATAAGGATTCTCTCTAGTATGGGTTCTTTTATGAAATTGGAGGATTCTTGTGAAAAGGCTTTCTCACATTCATTACATTCACAGGATTTCTCTCCAGTGTGGACTATTTCATGAATTTGGAGATCAGTATGTTGAGAAATGGCCTTCTCACATTCATAACATTCATAGGGTTTCTCTCCAGTGTGGGTTATTTTGTACCTTAGAAGATTACTATGATATGCAAAGGCTTTACCACATTGATTACATTCATAGGGGCTTCTCTCCAGTATATGTTCTTTTATGTGTTAGGAGACTACTGTCCTGTGACAAGGTTTTACCACATTGATTACAATTATAAGGATTATAATTGGTTACATTTATAATGTTGGTTCTTTTATGAATTTGGAGATGACTGTTGTGAAAACATTTACCACACTGATTACATTCATAGGGTTTCTATCCACTATAGATTCTTTATGGATAATTGGCAGAGTTAAAAATTTTAACACACCCATAAAACACTTGAATATATCTATATGCATTAATTTTACAATTTGGTCTAATTGTAAAGAAGAATCAGCTTTTAAGGTTCTATCACTGTTTATACTCTTGTTTCCCTTCACTAAGGGTGGTTTTGGATCTGTGAATACAGCTGTGATGGTTCACATTTATAGCATCTTTTTTCTATATTGGACTTTTCACATATTTGAAGAGAACTAGAAAAACTCATAAATTTTCTTATAGTCTGAGTCATAATATATTGGTAATATGAACCAGGACAAATATACATACACATTTCAAATATACATGGGGCTTTTCTGAAGTGTGAGTTGGTTGATATATATCCAGTGAAGCTAGAAATGCAATTACTTATACACTTGTATCACATTCAACAAATCTATTCAAAGTGGGGGCTGCTACATACCTTCTAATTGTTCTGACAGAGATAGAGGGTAAGTTGCTCCTTTTGATATCCCTATGTTAATATGGCTTGTATCAAGAGTGGCATTGTATCAATGTGGCATTATGTCCACATTGCATATAACTTTTGTAATAAGTGGTATAAACTAAATGGATTGCTGGTTCTACAGCAGAGCTATCATGGGGCTGTGATTAAAATGATGATCTGTTAAGGCATTGTTTCCTTGTCTACTCTCTTAATATGTCTTACAAACACAATTCACCTAATTGACACTGAGATATATGGTTTTGTGAGAATTTAATAATCATCAATGCACTTTAAGCACTTTAATTACACTGTTGCTGTCTTTAAAACTTAGACACCTTAACATTTCTTGAGGCATATTTGTATTACCTTGCACATCAAAATTACCTTCTGTGTAGCATAAAATATAGTACCAGAAAATGTCTGCTATATTATTGGAAATTGTGCAAAATTTAACTTATTACCTTCAGTAAACCTTACATCATGCCCGATTTATTCACATCATCCTTCCTCAGTTTGAGTTGTAATTACAGAGGAGCATCAATAACCAAGAAACAGTCACCCCATTGTTTTAAATTGTGAAGAAAAATTCATAGTCTTACCTATAGCAGTGAGGTTCCTGTAGTCTCCAGCAACACATCTTTATAGAGATTCTTCTGGGAAGGATCCTGCAGAGCCTACTCTTTCCAAGTGAAGTCAATATGCATATTATCTTAGGTGACTGCATTCTTAAGTATAAATGTATGAAAATAGAAGTGATACTGGCAACACTATAAATCTGTACTAATTTGAAAATTTAATTATCATGCCTGCCACACTTATTCCATGACACAGAAATTCTAATGTAATCACCAAATCACTGAAAAAGAAAACTGAATAGGAGGATCACCTGTCATTTCTAAAATGCCTATTAACAAACACAGAGAGAGAGGCAAACAGATCAATAATACTAGGTGCACATCAGAGACATTGCATGAACAATTACCAACCACACGAAAGATGGGCAATCTGGGTATACAAGCCCATGCCTTTAACTGGTTCAGGAAACAGGGAAAACTCTTGTAGCTGATAAATCAAGAATTTGCAGTTGGCATCATATTTTTGGAAGCCTCATTCAAGTTGTTCTGAGCATATGGTAATCAAATCACTAAAGTGTAAATATTGAGAAAAACAAAATGCCCTGGGCATAGAGAAAGAACTTCAGTCCATTGAGGCTGGAGACCCCAGCTGCTGTGAAAGGCTAAATTCATTATTAAAAGTTTATCTGAGTCTACTTTCCACAGACCTGAGTGAACTCACACCCCAGCCTCAACATCTACAAAAGACTACTATGATGACACCATATGGTATAAACCAACTATGCATGATTCTTAAAGACATATCTGTGCAAACTGTGAAAGAAGAAACCTATTCAGGAATTGTTTCATCTCCATAATGACACCTCAGGTCGGGAATATTGTATTCCTGATTCTTGGTTTGGCCCCATTTGATTACCATTTCAGCCATAACACAGGGTCTATATACACTGGTCATAAACCAGAGATTGAACAGAGTCCCTGATGATTTATATTTAGTATTTGTCTATTCATAATGTTAACATACCAAAAAAAAAAAAAATAAGAAAAAACATTGGATGCTAATTATGAAGATTTCTGGACTCTCAGTTCTTTTCATTAATAAAAGAAAACCCTCTCCCCCAGCAAAGAACCATATTTTCCTACTTGATACTGACCAGGTTAGGATAATGCTATACAATGATTGTCTTAGCTCAGAGTCCTACAGCTCCAAACCTACTAATACCCCCTTTACAACATTTTTGCTTGAAAATGATAGTGTTTACTTTTATTTCTAAATGTATTTTCAACTTGGTGCATATCAAACCTGGAGAAAATATTAATATCCTGTCATCTATATTGTTACAACCATTTTGAGTAATACTTTTACATTTTAGTGCCTGAGATTTATTTTCCTGCATTTATTTATTATTAATTTGAATATATATTCAAATTAGTATATATATAAAGCATATATATATATATATGCTTTCTCCTTTCCTTTTTGTTGAAAATTGCTGTTAAATTGTTAATAATTCTTATATGCGGTCCTCATTGGCACTATGTATGACTCAAGGACTAGGGGACCTTCCCCCAATAAAACTTCCCATAAGCTCAGTCTGTATAGTATTTGTGCCTCACCTGCCAAGGTTTGGACCCACCTGCCAAGGTACCCTCTCTCACTGTATTATAACTTTGGTTCCTTTTCGTTTTGTTCTTTAATTTTTATTAAATTGTTTCATTTATTTTACATACTGGCCAGTTTCCACTACCTCTTCTCCTATTCCCTCCCTTCACCTCCCATGTAGACCCCATACACTCTTCCCCCATATCTCCTTAAAGACTCCCATGGGAGTCAACAAAGCATGGCATAAAATTGAGGCAGGGACAAGCTCCTCCCCCCCTGCATCAAGGCTGGAGAAGGCAAACCAGCATGGTTCCTGATCCCACTGCAGGGAGCCCCCCACAAACAGACCAAGCTGCACAATTGTTATACACATGCAAAGGGCCTAAGTCTGTCCCATGCAGGCTCCCTAGATCTCGGTCCAGAGTCAATGAGCCCCCATGAGCTCAGGTCAGCTGTCTCTGTGGGATCCCCTGTTGGGTCCTTGATTCTCCTGTCTTCAACTGGACTCACAGAGCTCAACCCAGTGCTGGACTGTGGATCTCAGCATCTGCTATCATTAGTTATTGAATAAAGGCTCTCTGATGACAACTAGGGTAGTCACCAATCTGATTATAGGAGATGGCCAGTCTTAGCTATGGTAACCCTTGTGGATTCCTGGGAATTTCACTGGCACTAGGTTCCTCCCTAACTCCAAAATGCCCCCATTAAGATATTTTAGTTATTCTGCCCTTCCATCTCCAATCTAGCCAACCAGATCTCCGTTGTTCTAATCTTCCCCAACCACCCCCACTTCCCCCAATTTACCAAGGAGATCTCTTGTACTACACCCAGCAAAACTTGTGATCACCATAGAAAGAGAAAACAAGGTATTTCATGACAAAACCAGATTTAAATACCTATCCACAAATCCAGCCCTACAGAAAGTACTAGAAGAACTTCCAAACAAAGGAAGTTAGCTGCACTAACAAAAACACAGGCAATATATAGTCTCACACCAGCAAAACACAAAGGAAACATGCAAACGCACACACTACCACCACACACACTATGTCACCATCACCACCAAAACCAAAAACCACAAGAATTAACAGTAGCTTGTGATCAATATCTTAATATCAATTCACCAATAAAAAGACACAGGGGAACTAAATGGATATGAAAACAAGATCCATCCTTCTGCAGCATACAAGAAACTCACATGAACTTGAAAGACAGACATTACCTCAAAATAAAAAGTCAGAAAAAGATTTTCCAATCAAATGGACCTGCGAAGCAAGCCAGTGTAGCTACCCTAATATTTAACAAAATAAGCTTCAAACTAAAACTAAGCAAAAGAGATGGAGGACATTTCCTATTCAAATGAAAAATCCATCAATATGAAGGCTCAATTATTAACATTTATGCCCCAAATACAAGGGCACCCCCATTTTTAAAAGAAAAATTAATAAAGATTGAATTACAAATCAAACCTCACACATTAATAGTGGGAAACTTCAATATCCAACTCTCACCAGTGGACAGGTCTGCTAGACAAAAACTTAACAGAGAAATAAGGGAAGTAATAGATGCTATGACTCAGAACTTCATAGTTTAGTAAAATCTTCCAATCTCCAAGAACATTTCCTGTTTGTCCAGCACAGCCAACACTTTCTTTAATAGCTGGGAGGTCCTGCAACCAAACACAGGTCACATTCAAACAGTCTTTGTTGTTAAACAAAAAGAGGCCATGGATGAGAGCACAAGGAAGGGGCTATGGGAGGCCTTAGGGCAGGAAAGAGACAATGGAAATAATGTAAGTATAATCCCAAAATTTATGTTAAACTGTTGAAACAGGCCTTTATGGCCATGTGCTCCAGAGACTAGGGATTTGTATTATAGCACACCAAGTACTATTCACACTATTTCTCTCAGGGCTACCATCTTAAACCTGGAAAAAAAAAAGTCATGTTGTAAGTACAGTAGTTTTGTTTCATTATAAGTTCTGTTCTTTATCTAAATTCTTGATTGCCTGATCCACTCAACTAAGAAATGGCCAGTCAGGACATTTATGGGACATATAAAATTGATTACCTGACTCCACATGGCTAATACTAACTACTCTCACAGCAGGAAATCTTTCTTCTTCTTGCCCCTCCCTTTCTGTGCTGTGACTACACCTGCTTCACAGTTGGTGAATGAAATTCTTACAAGGTCCCAATTCATTTGTAAATTCACAATAAAATCTAGAGAACTTGGAGCATATTCATTTACTGGTTATTTTTCCTTCACAGAGACTAGTCAAGATCCAGCATGGACAGAAGAAGCAGAATTGGGTGTTAAAAACAATTCTCAATTACATAGTGTGAGGCAAGCCTGAGCTAAAGGAGACACTGATCAAAACCAGTGGTTCTCAGCCTTCCTAATGCTGTGACTCTTTAATACAGCTCCTCATGATGTAGTGATCCCCAACCATGAAATTATTTTACATTGCTACTTCATAACTATAACTGTGCTGTTATGAATTATAATATAAATATCTGTGTTTTCCAGTGGCCTTAGGCCATTCCTGTGATAGGGTCATTTAATTCCCACAAAGGAAGCTGTGACCACACAGGTTGAGAACCACTGCTCTAAACTGATACATACAAACAAACACACAAACAAACAAATAAATAAAAAGCACTTAAGAAAAAAGGGAATGAGATTATTAAACCGGGAAACAATGGGAAACAGAAACAAAGGAATTATGGCAGTAATGCATTTAAAGAAAATGAAATTTTGAAAATGTTATCAATAATTGATTTTTTGAAGAGATAAAAATTACTGAAAGAACACTTAGCTATACTGACTTTGAAAGAGTAGGCACTTCCTGGTAGGGAGAATGTCATCAATAACACATTGTATAACTTTGTCCCATGTGAAATGTTAGCTACTGAGTGCTGTAAGCTGACACATGTGTCTCAAACCTCTGAGCTGACTTAACTGTCAGCTCAGGATTGCACATATCAGTATAGGAGAGTTGGCTAATAGGAAAATGAGTATTTACTAGTTCTAGCTATCCTACCTAAATTGTATACCCACAAATTCCTGTCTGTCTTCATGCTCATGAAAGGAATTAATACATGCAGGGAAATTACACTCACTCACCATGCCCCATCAGACCCTTCTTTATGATGGAGACCCCTCCTGTGGCTCAATGCCTTAGACTTTTGTCTGTGATCTATCCATTGTCTACTCTGTTTCTCCCTGCAGTGTACCCAGTACACTGTATTGTTTACTCTGTATCTCTCTGCAGTGTACACAGTACAATATTCCTCCTCTTCTGTCTACTCTGCTTCACTATTCCTCCTCTTTTGGTCTGAAGGAAGAAGCCATGCCAGTCTGTGATATACACATTGTCTACTCTGTTTCCCCTGCTTGCACACTGTACACTGTATTATCTACTCTGATTCCCCTGCAGCGTAAATAGTACACTATATTGTCTGTTTCCCCTGCAGTGTACATAGTACACTGTATTGTCTACTGTTTCCCCTGCAGTGTACACAGTACACTGTATTGTCTACTGTTTCCCCTGCAGTGTACACAGTACACTGTATTGTCTACTGTTTCCCCTGCAGTGTACACAGTACACTGTATTGTCTACTGTTTCACCTGCAGTGTACACAGTACACTGTATTGTCTACTCTGTTTCACCCTGCAGTGTACACAGTACGCTGTATTGTCTACTCTGTTTCCCCTGCAGTGGACACAGTACACTGTCCCTCCTCTTCTCCTCTGAAGGAAGAAGCCAGACTCCACACACAAATCCTTTTCCTGTTACTGCAATGGACAGCCAACTATGTGACTCAAACTGGAAGTTTTAGAACTCCATGGTGCTGCAGACCTGTAATGCGAGAATTTAGGATGTTTAGTCAGGAGGATAACAAGGGCAATGCACTGTGGGACTAAAGACAGGGTTCAAGTCCACCTCAATTAACATAGGAGACTTTTTCTCAAAACCGTGTTTCAAAAAGACTGGAGAAGCCACTTTCTAGAATTAATATAACTATGGCACACCAAGACTTAATGTTGGTTGTGACCCTGCAATGTCCCCTTGAGGACATTGCACGTTAGAGGCCTTTGATGGGCGTTTTTAAATCAGGGTTGTCTCTTGTTATGGAAATGTAAAGGCTGAGTAATCCTGGTGAATATTTACATCTTATCACACTAATCTCTAACAGGTGTGGTAACCATGCTTATCATTGGGTAGTTGCGATACAACCCTCTCTTACCTTAATTCTACTGTATGTGACTTCATGTCTCCTAAGAAGTGGTAAATCTTAATACCATCAAGTATACTACTCTACATCACAGTTTAGCTATGGCACACTACTCTACACTGGAGATTGTAGCACTAACTCCAATTGGTCTTAATAATAAAAACCTGGAGTCAGATATAGGGGTTAATGGTAAAGATCAGAGAAGCACAGCAGCCAGCCCCTACTTCTTACCTCTACTGAAATCAAAGGGGCGATCCTTTCCCTGTGACTCTTCAGAATGAACACAATGAGCTTCCTTCCGTCTCCTCCTGCCTTATATTTCTCTCTCTCTGCCCAGCAATATTACTCCTGTCTCTCATTACTCATTTCTCTTTTACTCTGGATCAATCTGGTGTAGCCCAGGGTGGCCTTGAACTCACAGAGATCCACCTGCTTCTGGCTCCCAAGGGTTGGGATTAAAGGTGTGGACCACCACACCTTTTTCTTTGGATATCTACTCCCTAGCACCACACTCTAATCTTCAGCAACTTTTTTTTTTCTTTTTTTTTTTTTTTTTGGTTTAATTTCTCGAGTCAAGGTTTCTCTGTGTAGCTTTAGAGCCTGACCGAGAACTGGATCGAAGTCACAGAGATCCACCTGCCGCTGCCTCTCAAGTGCTATGATTAAAGGCGTGTGACACCTTTAAAGCACAAACAAAATGCCACCACACTTGGGTATTTCTAAACACAGTTCCGCTGCCAACCCTCTGCAGACACAGCCCCGGGGAGTGAAGTTATTCAGAGGCTGCCAGCCTGGGCCACGCTGGGCTACACAGAACCATGCTGGACAAGGCAGACCAGGCAGGGATATGGTGACCGGGTCCCACTCAGCCAAGGGAGAACCAAACACACTGGCTTCCGAGCCTCAGCCGGACACTCCACCTATTCTGGGGACAGCGCCCTCACTCACCATGACCAGCCACTCGCGCACACATGGGGAGAGCAGCCCGCGGTCACTGTGACTGCAAACGCCGCTGCCAAGCGTGGAGACGGCGGTCCTCACTCATAGCCAGCCTCTCCGCACGTGGGGCAGCGGCCCCGCTCACCCCGGCCCACGGCTCCTCGCTCACCTCGGCCAACGCTCCTCTCTCACCCCGGCCCAGTGCTCCTCCTCTGTGAAGGGCAGCCCCTCTCTCACCTCGGCCACTGCTCCTCCTCTGTGAAGAGCGGACCCTCGCTCAGCATGGTGCAGCTGCTGAGCTGACCAGAACTCTCCCCAGAAGCAAAAGCACAACTTCACCTGACTTCCTCAGGTGAAGCACTGAGGTGAAAGCCCGGCTCCCGGAAGATCCCTCCCATATGACTGGCGGGTCAAATAGGGGCTCTGATTGGCTAGTGAAGCCTGAGAGACAGGACCAGGTGAGCAGACGCTATAGGCCCGCCCCTGGATTCACCTCTACTCAGACTCCACCCTTAAAAAGCCCGCCATTTGAGGCTCCACCTCCATGGGCGCTAAAAGCCCCCACTTCTGAATACACCTCCTGATTCCTGATTCAGGGTTTCCATTAACCATTCCTCTAACAGGGATTTTTAAACATAATATGGAGACTGCTCTTGGTTTTCTACAGTCACTTTTGGTACCTGCTCATCATCTCCGCAGCTGTGGTACGGGGAGGACAAGAAGGCAGGGCCAGGACAAGCAAGGAGCTGGGCAGGCGGGAAAGGGGAAAGGGCTTGTGGCGCCTCAGGGCTCTCAGGAACACCCCCACTCCACTGACCTCTGCGGCACAGGCGCAGAAGGCGCTGCAAGCCCCAGCCCTGGACGAGTACACAGGGAGGGAGGCTCTGAACTACAGGTCCCAGGATTCACCCCTGTAAAGCCTGGTGGCACTGCAAGGTGGTGCCGAGAATTCAGCTGTGAGAACACGGGTTCACCTAAAGTTTCCATGCACAGCTGAAGATGAGTAGACACGGGCAATAGATCCCAAACGCCTCCAGATGGCACCTGCCCACAAACAATGTTTTATTTCCCCTCACCCCTACCCAGAGCCGCCTCTCCTGCTGGGTTGAAATGAGATGATGAAATGAGTGGGGCTCCCCCCCCACACACACACACACACACATAGCACATAATTCCTGTTGCTCCCTGGACTCCTGACCTCTCCATTTCATTCAATTCAAGAGTCCAGCCCTCCAGCTCTGGGAAAGGTATTTCCCTTGTGTTGTGGTTTCTGAATGATTTTACCACTTCCCCCTATGAGCCACCCGACCTCTCCTGCCCTAAAAAGCAAACCACTCTAGAGGTGCCTCCTCTCTCCAATTCCTTTCCACCAGTTCTTTCTGGGACACAATCCCAGCCACTGCTGTGACGCACTTTATCAAAGTCCTCCTTGATCTTGAAGTGAACCGCTGAATCCAGTGATGGGTTTCAGCTCTCATACTGCTCACTGTTAGCAGTAGGAGACCCAGCTGATGGCCTCTTGAGTGACAGGGTGTATGTGCCCTCTTCTGCCACAGCAATGACTGCTGTCGCCTACTCTGCATGCACTTTGGCCTTTGACTTGGGATTATTTAAACCTCAGAAAGAGTAATCCATCATTTTCTTTATTATAGATGCAATAGCGATGGCTGCCCTCTAGCTGTGCTGGGCCCAGATGGACCCTGGACCACCAACCCCACCACCACCACTAAAAAAAAAAAAAAAAAAAAAATGCTTTTAAAAAAGGCGAAGTACACAGGCCAGGCCTGGAAAACTCTAAAACTCGCCTTCACAGCCCAAGAGTGCCCATATGCAGAGAGAAACTGACTCCACTGTACAGTGGAGTACACTGTCAGTACATTTGATGAATCCTGCATTGTGTTTGAAAGTCAGGAAACTTCGGGATATCGTGTGGATTTGGGGGATGGACTCCCCATGAATTACGACTTTTTTAAGAAAATTTCCAGTCTGCCCTGGAGTGACTGGCAACCGCTGAGGGTGGAGTGCCTGGATTACAGGTCGGTGTGCTCCCTCAGAGCCCAGACAAAAGACTGCCTGAAGTGCTTATTAACATATCAAAGTGGATGTTGACCGCGCCCCTCTCAGCTCCCGGGTACCTGGCACACCCGGCTCCTTTACCCCAACTCTCCAGCCCTGGATTCCCTTTCCTCTGCCCCTCTGGCCCCTGCATAACTCAGCCACCACGTCTCGTGGCTAGTCTCGGTCCAGGTCGCCCTTTTTGGTCAGACTCTGCTCTTTTTCTCAGCCCCCCTCTCTCCTGGCGCAGCCCAGCTAGGTCTGACCGTGTGCACTCTTGACTTTCCCAGATTTTTCTGTCTCTGCCTCCCCTCAACCTCTTCCCCTCTCTGTATGCTTCTTCATATCTATAACAAAAGCAGCAAACCCTTAGGCACAGTCGGGTCCGCGTTTTGATTTTTTTTTTTTCATTCAGTTTGCTCCATCACACTCAGCTCCGTCTTGTATATAACGTTCTTTACCATAAAATAAAGGAAACATTGGCCAGGAAAGTCAGGCAGTTGCCAGTGCGTTTTTATTTTGAAAACGCCGGAAAGGAAGCATGTTTGCAGGGAGCAGTAGCGCAAAAGGTATCAATATTCTCTAAGGATCCCTGGTGACAAAGACTGAAGGGCAGCAGCTGACAGATAGCCACGGGCAATGAATCCTCTCCAGGAGGCCAATAAAACCGGACTTCACCAATCCGGAGCGTCAGGCCCACCGCACTGGCCCAAGTGCTTAGCGTCAGAGGTCTGGACTTCCAACCGTGAGGCGCTGCCCATCTGCCACGGCCAGTGCCCTGCTGAAAAAGCACAACAAAGTCCGGGAGGAGCCTGGCACCCACCCCACCCACCCCCAAAAAATGTGCCTTCAACAAAGGGGAAGTGCCGCACCGGCGGATCATACAAAACTCTAAAAGATACAATTGCAGAGTGTGCAAACCAGCGCCACTGAGTAATCGCAGGCCTGGCTAGGGCAAGGTCGCTTGCAGGTGTCTGGCCCTTCGAATTTGACCTTCATTTTGACCTTCATTTTGCAGCTATCTTTAGTGGGGAATAAGAAAAGGAGTCAGTGACATGGACAGCATCCAAGCAGCAACAACCTGGGACTTAGTCCATTTAAGTCAAGATTTCTTGGGGCACAGCCACACTCCTGGCTGCAACAGGACCCGGAGCCCTGCGGGCCAGGTTCACCCAAGCCTTCACCATCCACCAAGCTGGGAGGCTGGACACCCCGCGGGGCTGAAGCACAGGTCTGGGATGAGCTTACAAATGGGAAGTTCTGGAAAATAGTCGGTTGGAAAAGCAACAGCATCAACTCTCTGTGAAGACCCAGATTCTGATTTAGGAGCCTGACTAGCCATAGATAGTGTAAATAATTCTCGTGAGCAAATATCTATTTTACACTTTGGTAAGCATTGGTTACATATTTCCAGCTGTTAGTACTAACTTTAAAAACTTAAGGTGACATACTAAAACTTTTTGTTGTGTCCTTATCTTTTTGGAGCAATTCTTGACCTAATAATTAATTTTTGACTAAACAGTATGGACTTTCATCAGGTACTGTTCAGCCTTCACTACCAAAATGTGTAACCCATAGTGTGAAGTTCATTTGTTTAACACCACCCCCAATTTTACAACATAGAAAGCAACTTATTCATAATGTGACAGCCACATTTCCGTGAAAACTCAGGGGGCTCTGTCTCAAAAGGATCAGACACCCACAGTGGCCTGGAGATGAAAATAAATTATGATTAAGTGGTTTTAAGAAGTGAAATAATATTCTGAAATGAACAATTATAACATGAAATGGTGAAAATAAGTGATGAAAGGTATATTATATAGCTATTGAAATAAATAATGAAAATGTGATAATGGACTTATATGATAAACAAAATAAAATTAACTGGTGGTATAAATTTAAAGATAGAATCCAAATAATATAGATGACAAATAATACATGAAATATGATATAATAGAGTGAAATGTAATTTCATCAGGTTATTCCAATGTAATACAAAAATAATGAAATGAAACAACAAAAAGAAGGTAAACAAAATGACAAAATGAAATACACTGATTTTTTTTAAATACGATAATCAATGAGATGATGAAAAGAGGCAAAACAGAGTGATGAACTGAAATGAAACAAAAAAAAAAAACAAAGGAAATGATGGCTTTATGATACAATGAAAAAAAATGAATCCATGAAGGAATTTAGACAAAGCAGAGTGATGCAGTGATGAACTGAAATGCAACTAAAAACCAAAGGAAATGATGACTTAATGAAATAATGAAATGAAATGAATCCACGAAGAAAAAAATTGCATAATTTCATGTTAAAATTAGTTGATATATAGCAATGCAATGGAAGGCTGCAAGTGAAATTAATTTAAAGCATGCAAAATAATGAATGAAGTATTGGCATGATGATGAACTGGAATAAGAGGTTGAGAAGAATTAATAATGAGTTGAAATAGTTTCATGGAATGACATGGGATGCATGCAGTCAAGTACAATAAAATGTAATTGAATGTGATAAAATGAAACGAAGTGATGATATGACGTGAAACGGTGTCATGTCCCAATAGAATTATCTGCCCCCAGTCCTTCTCTGGCATTAAAAGAGGAGTCTAATGGTTCTGTGAATATTTACCATTAAGTCACGCAAAGTTGTGCTGCTTGAGACTTGCAGCCCTCATCTCTGACTGAACTTGGGACACCTTTCCAGGAATACAATTATCTCATATAACAATTTAAATAAAAATAGTCATATAAAACTGGATTAACACAATGTTTAAAATAAAAAGGTTAGCCTGGTATTGACAGTTACATAAACATCAGCATCTTTCCACACAGATAGGAACCATTAATATCTGAAAGGGTACGTGTGCTCAATGTGTATGATGAGTATGTGCCAATTTGCTCAAATGGTTAAAGAATGTTCTGCTCTCCTTGGAAATGATAACATGTGCTAAACGGACACAGCAAGGAACACTTAGCTGGGAATCTTAATATTTGTCATCCAAAGTACAAAAGATGTAACATTAGGGCACATTACTATATGCATTGGTAAAATGTTCACTGTATGATTGCTCTTGCAAAATACCCAGGTCACAGCCTTCTCTAATTCCAATTTTAGGGGATATTTTCCCATCTTCTGGTGTCTATGGGTACTGCAAGCATGTACTGTATAGACAGACATTCAGGCAAAATACCAATACACATAAAATTAAAACGAAGCTTTCAAATGTGTTGAGTATTATATTTTTACTGACACCCTCACAAACCATTCTCATGTGTGGGTTCATGTGTTGTGCCTTTTTTGGTAACTTTCTTGTTGTCAAGATCCCTCCATGCAGTCCTGGTACTCATAAAGTATGTAAACCACGCAGGCCTCAGACTCACAATTATCCAAGTGGCTTTGCCTCTAGGCACTGTCATTAAAAGTTCCCATCATGATACACTCTTTGGGGGTAGCATTTTTTTTCTTTTTTTTTTTTTTTTTTTTTTTTGAGACAGTCTTTCTGGGTAGACTGAATTGACTAGACATATCAATATATAGCTTAGGCTGTCATTGAACTCACAAAGATCCAAGTGCCTGAGCATCTCATGTGTTGAAAGTACAGGCATGTAGGAACACATCTACAATAACTGTCTATGTATCTTTAATAGAAAGAGGAGAAGCTACATGCATAGACAAGAATTTCAGCACTATTACTTAACCTAATTGATTCTTCTATTTTTCAGATGGACTAGGAGGTAGGTTCCAGCTGCAATCCACCCTCTCAGAGCTATAGGGAAGCAATCCCTCATTTGCATGAAGATTCAAGGAATTTCTGCTCATTAACATCAGTTTAGATTTGGTTTTCTGTTATGCTGGTTAGAAAAGAAGGAAATTTCATACTTGCCTGCTTTGATTGTGTTCAGTCCACTGGGCAGCCTGTGCAGAATGCAGAAGTAGCTATGGCCAGGAGGACGTCATGTTGCTCACAGACACACTTTTGTGTAGATTCAGTGAGCATGGTGCTGCTGGGCACCTGCACAGGAATGGCAGAGCCTCTGCACACTCTTTCAGGAAGGAAGTGAATCCAAAAACAATCTGAAGAGCAAAAGCTCAGGCTTGGATGAAGTACTGTCAGGATGATAGTGAAAGGGAAAGCCCCATGCCAATCCTTTCTTCTTTGGTATAGAGACAAACTCAACGATAATATGAACTTGCTTTTGTAAGACATGTAGGAATTTATAAAAATGTCACAGAATTCTGGAGGATGCATCCAAACCCCTCCCTCCCTGGAACCTGCCCTATGATTATTACGAAATGGCAACACAAACAAACCCTGAATACTCTCTACTCCCTTCTATGTGAAAGAAAGAAGAGGGGTCTTGTTCAGTGTGGGGTCTGCCTTTGGATGAAATTCTGTCTCACATAATGCAAAACACTGGGTAAAGAAAAACAGAATTCTTTACATGACAAGTGGAAGGCCATGAGACTCCACAAAGGGTGGGCAGGAGTTGTTCAAGCACCAAAGATATTGCAGTATTTCCAAGAGACCTCAGATGGGGGTGAGAATATAAGCCTCAGAGATGCACAGAGTCAAATCTCTAGTGGAAAAGTACACACTCAAGCCAGAGCAAGCATGAGGGACACCTACCCTACACATTACTTCATCACAGTATAACCCTGGCACACTGAACGTTCACAACTTGACAAATGGCTGACAGTTTGTTGGGCTTCTCCCTGGGATCCATACCCATTGTGAGTCTTGGAGTGTGAGGACAATCAGCCCAGAAGCAGCCTCTGCTGTACATGGGAGACATGTTTTCCACACTACCTGTCCATGCTGGCCCTAGGGCCTGGGTTTTGCTTGGTGACACGAGTGTAACCAATCCCCCTTGTAGGTTACACTGGATTGAGTGATGACTGTCACCCAGGACCTGTGGTACTAGGTCACCAAGTTAGATCCCTTCTCACAGGTCAAAGAGGCCATGTTAGGTCCTGAAGATAGAGCCAGGTCACTGTGGACTTTGGAGGAAACTTGAAAGGAGTTTGTTATTGTTATTGCTTTCATTGTTGGAAACAACCTTGGGTCCCCATATGCTGGGCAAGGACTCTGCCTCAGCAGAGAATCATTTCTAAATTCTCCCAATCCTGGAACCTCCTGAGGCACTCACATGGTGCCATAGGTGGAATATTCCTCATGTGGCATCATGGAATGGATTGCTCTCAACAGAGACACAGTGAAAATGTTGCAGAGCTCTTGTTTCTTTAGATGACCTGTGTGTGCTTGCGTGCGTGCATGAGTGTGTGTGTGTGTGTGTGTGTGTGTGTGTGTGTGTGTGTGTATACTTGTGTGTGTACTGTTCCCTCATCCTCATAAACTATTTTCCAATTCTTCTCCTGTGGGGTTCCCTGAGTTCTGAGGGTATACATTTCATGGCGATATCCCATTTTTTAGGACTGAGTGTTCCAAGTGTCTGGCTATGTGTCTCTGTATTTTTTCCCATTTGCTGACTGAGGAATTGATCTATTAGTATATCAAAATATCATTAGAAGTAATTCAATGTTTTTCTATTTTTTTTCTTTTAGACCAATATTATTTACTTTTCCTATGCTACTGGTTCTGTGAGTGGGGCATTATGATCAAAATATATGCAAGGAAATAGAAGTGTAGTGTTGCTGCGCCATCTTCTGTCCAAAGTTCATCATGTCCTTTTCCTGCAGAAATGATGACATGCATACCAGGTGTAGGGTGCCACCTTGTGGAAGTAATTACTTAGTGCACCTGATCAGTGTCTTCTACCACATTTGCCTTGGTCTCTATGTTTCCCAGACTTAGTAATAACGGAAATGCACACTTGTTCTCTATTGAGATTCATGCTCACCCTTCTACATGGCAAAAGTCTAAAGGTCTTTCAGACCAATGATAATTCTAGGGTATCCAGGTCACTGAATATCATTGGACAGCTCAGGCCAGCATGGTCTGTCTAGTCCAATGTGACACTGTTCTCCAAATACCCAGCTGTTCTTACTTTATAAGTCATGTCAGATGTCATGACAAAAATTCAGTCATTAGCCTGAACCCCACAAACAAATGGTATATTTTATAATGAGCTATTAGGAATGTGATTATTTGTGGTTATAGGACACCAAGAAGAAGCTGCCTGCTATGGTGGTGCCCACTATTATTTGGAGAACTCCAAGAGGAGGGCAGAGGCGGGCAGATATCAGGGAGAACATCCTGGTCTACGTAAATAGCTCCAGGATAAATATACACAAAAGAAACTTGCTCCAAAATAAATTTTCAGCAATTCTGTATCTCCAATCTTTCTGAAACTCACTAAGTACACCAGGCTTGCCTTCAAATCAGATATCTGCCTGCCTCACCCTCCTCTGTGCTTAGATTAAGGCGTGGACACCACACCTAGCCCAGTAGATATTTTCAAGTACTGAGGATAAAGTTAGTAAAACCCCTCTCTCCTCTCTTCATGTAATCACAGTAAGCAATTGTAGTGAGACCTCTTTCGTCTTTCAGTCAATGTCATCAGCAGATGTCATCAAAGTATGTCACCAGTCAGTAACATTTGGCAGACATGTTCAGCCTGATTCTACCAAGAGCTTCATGAAAACTTTCAGGCTCATGAATGGGGTGTGCAGGTCTCTCAGGGAGCATATCGCAATTGTGCAATACCATCACTAAGGATAACTTCCAGGACAATGTAGAAGGTAAGATACATGGGTATGCTACTATAACAACTCAATATAAAGTTTCAGAAGCAGGTGGGTGTGAGCACACAGTGAAGCTTCTGGCCAACCTGCTTGATAACCTAATTTTATCATTTATTTGAGTGTTTGTGTTTTGCCTACCTGCAAAACCCTTTGAGTTGCTGGAAGTAGTCTTCTGTGCCAATGTGTTCAAGGCTACTTCCCACTTTTTCTTCTATCAGGTTTTACCTAATTGGTTTTATGTTGAGGTCTTTGATCCACTAGACTTCCGTTTTGTGCAGGATGATAGACATGAATATATTTGTATTCATCTACATGAAAATATTCATTTATGCTAGCACTGTTTGTTGAAGGTGATTTCTTGTTCCCAATTGTACAATTTTGGCTTCTTTGTCAAAAACTAGGTATTAATAGGGGTATGGATTAATGTCAGGATTTCAATTCGATTCCATTGGTCCAAGTATCTGTTTTTATGCTACTACCAAGCCTTTTTTATGATGTTAACTCTATACTAGAGTGAGAAGTCAGGGATAGTGATTCCTCTGAAAGTTCCCTTATTGTATGGGGAAATTTTTAGCTATCCTTGGTTTTTTGTTTTCCCATATGAAGTTGACTATTGTTCATTGGAGGTCTGTGAAGACTTGAGTTGGGATTTTTATGGGCATTGTATTGAATTTGTGGATTGCTTTTGGAAAGATTGTCATTATCACCAGATATTGGTGGCGGCCAGAGGCAGTGGCATTTCTGTGAATTCAAGGCCAGTCTGGTGTACAGAGAGATTCCATGATGGGTTCCAAAACAATACAGAGAAACCCTGTATCTAAAAACCTAAAAAAAAAAATTGCCATGCCGTTATTATTGTCATAGAAGTCTTTCACGGGTTTGGCTAGATTTACCCCACGATACTTCATATTATTTGTGGCTATTGCAACAGGTGTTGCTTCTCTGACTTCTTTACATTGCCTTTATCATTTGTATATAGGAGGGCTACTGATTTGTTTCTCTAGGTGGTTATTGAACACCTAGAGACCTAGAGAAGTTCGGTGTCACTGGTTTGGTAATTAATTCCTGTTCATTTGGCAGGTAAAGCTTGAGCAAAAAATAAAGCATGTTAAAATACTAGGGAAGTCTAGTCCCCTCATCACTTTGTAAGTTATATTTGTTCTGCCTTGCTTTTTAAGAATTCTTTTTATTTATTTATTTATTTATTTATTTATTTATTTATTTATTTATGATGCTGCTGTTGTTGATATCTACCTTTATAGACACCAACTAAAGTTTTGGTTTTACCAAGAACACACTTCAGAACTGATAGATTTGTAAGGCTTTCCTACAGAGTTTACCTGTGGCATTCAAGAAAGACTTGGATCTGTTGTATCGGTTGGAAATTCTACGTAATATTGATGATGGATTTCCATAGTTGGACAGCTGTAGTTCACTTTTCCTAACCTGGATAATGTATATGTTTTAGGTATTCCTGACCTGGAACAGAATTTCACGGACATGCAGAAAAGGAACACTTACAGTCACAAAGTTCAGGCGTTTTTTGTTTTTGTTTTTTTTTTTTTTTTTTTTGTAGTCGTTATTTTCTTTGTTTGTTTTTTGGAGACAAGATTTCTCTGTATTGTTGGAACATGTCCAGGAACTCACTCAGAAGACCATGCTGGACTCAAACTCACAACAGAGTTTCACCTGTCTCTATCACCCAAGTGAGCACTAGGATTAAAGGCATGTGCCACCAGGACCCAGCTTATTTTTTGTTTTGTTTTGTTTTTTTATTTTGTGTTTGAAGGGTGGTTGGTTAGGAATGATTCATTTCTGCTTTCGTTTTTTGATTTTCCCTTCTCACAACTCATTCCAGCCACCTGGGTGGGCTTGTCCTTAGGTGAGGATTGTATACTCAATGAAACTCTTGTTGGAGAAAAATAATGTTTCCTTCTGAAGTAGTTATTAAGAAGCTGATGGAAGCAGAAGCATAGATCCACAGCTAGGCAATGAGAAAAACTCCTGTAATCCAGTTGTAGAAGGGGAAGAGTGATGAGCCAAGGGGTCAAGACCACCACTCTGGGGAAACCCACATCTCTGGGGGAACCCTCATTTCTTTGTAAGTTATATTGTTCTGTCTTGTTTTTTTTTATTTTTAATTCATGTATGTATGTATGTATGTATGTATGTATGTATGTATGTATGTATGTATGCTGTTGTTGTTGTTGTTGATACCTTCCTGCTTTAGACACCAATGAAAGTGAAAGGATGAAAGTACAGCCTAACTTTCCAATGACCACTGGAAGTTAGAAGTTTAAAAATATCCACCAGCATGTATTTAAAAATCACCCTAGCTACATGAAAAGCTCAAGAAAAGGGGAACACATTGGTATAGAGTAATAAATATTATTTATTATTATTATTATTATTATTTGTATTAAAATACAAAGAATGCAGTACTTACTGTCAGTATAAACCTGTTTAATCTCGATGCTCTTTTCACTTGTAGGTCTCAATTTATAGTAACTATGTTTGGCCAGCAGGTGGCGCGGGTGTACAACAAAACAGCGGCTAGATGCTCTCCGCCTGGATTGTTTCTAACTTGTTAGATACTGTAAATTCTAAGCAAGACTTTCGGGAAATTCAAATAAAGTGATTTTTTTTTTTTTTCCAGAAAAGGAGAAAGGCGAGGCTCACGCTAATCGCGCAGACCCACAGAGCCAGCAGGTTCCAGAGATTGTGCGAATAGTTCCGCAGTGTAGCAGGCGGGTACACACAGGCAGTACAGCCGCTGACTCGGAGCACACTGCAGGAGAGTGTAACCAGCAGAGGGGAGCCCGGGCAGCAAGCTGAGGGGTGCCCGCGTGGCAGGGGCTGAGCGGTTACCAATGCAAACCGGTTCCCAGAATCTGAAAAACCGGGCAACCAGGGAAGCGTATGTGCGCCCACGTACAAGGAATGATCGCTGGCTAGCTGGGAGAATCCGGTCTGCGGTGGAGCTGAGGTCTGCTGTCCGGTCCAGAACGAACTAGCAGGGGTAGCGACATGCCCCGCTGCCGTGAACATCCTTGTGGGCGCCAGATGCTGATGCACGGATTAAGATACAAGGGACTAGGTTTAATATAGGTTATTAATTTTATTCGGGGAGAAGTCACACGGGAAAACCCAAGAGAGAGCAGACTCGGGTCCGGGACCTCTGCCCCTCAACTTAAAATGAAGAGCAACAGCTGGATAAAAGACATTTCCAGGGTGGTAATAATGGGGGGGGGTCTTCCTGAATCAATTGTATAGTGTCCAGAACCATCCCAGCTCTCCCCACTTTGGCATGGCACAACAGGACCTTTGCTATCTGTAGGGTGCTGCATGGACCCCGGAAACACCTTGAGCAAGCCTGAAGCTCTTGGCTGGAACTCCTTGCCCCAAAGCCTTTATTGGTACTCTTTCTGTTTTGATAACACATACCTTGTAATAACACACACCTCATGTTAACACACACCTCGTAGGGAGGAGCTAAGCCTAAAATTCCTGTTATTTTCTACTGTGCTGTAAGTCAGTATTTAAGCCCGTTCCATCCCCTCAATAAACGGTATTCGGCGTTTGGCATCTCAACATTGCCATTGAATGAATGACCCACTGTCTTGTCTCTATTTCAATCTCTAGACCTTTGCCCGATTCGTGGAACATATCTTAGCACTGGCGCTACAACCATCTCATTCTCACATTCATCTCCTGCACTGATTGTTTCTCACTTAGGACATTTACCTATTTTCACTGTAACCAGTTATGTGATTTCTTGTCAGGTACTTTAACAGTCCCATAAGCACATACTATATCTGCACCAGAAACACAAAGACAAGCTAGTTAAATTGTCAGCACTAGAAGGAAAGGTATTTCAAACCAGGCATGTCTGAGGCTGAACATGGACATCTTAAATTTGGTGTTGGATAAATGTTTCACTCAATTTAACTTTATCATATCCTTAGTTGAATACTATCTCCTTCAAAAAACTACATATGTTCTCAAAAATTATTATGATAGAGGTTGTTCCAGGGCTGGCACACAACTTTAATATCAGCACTCAGGAGACAGGGGCAAGCAGATCTCTGAGCTCAAGGCCAGTCTGATGTACAGAGTGAGTTCTAGGACAACCAGAACTACACAAAATAACCCTGTATTGAAGAGAGAGGAGAGAGACAGACAGAGACAGACAGACAGGCAGACAGACAGACACAGAGAGAGAGAGGGGGGGAGGGAGAGGGAGAGGGAGAGAGAGATCTTGTAAGAATCCTTTGGACCTAGCTTATAGTTCCTTCATGGGCCCAGCAAATTGTAAGTAGGGACATCCCTGAAGAGGTGTCCTAGGGTATATAAAAAAGCAGGCTGAGCAAGCCATAAGGAAAAATCCAGTAAGTAACATTTTTTCCCCAACAGTCCCTGTCTTAGATCCTGCCTCACCATTCCTAACCTGACTTCCCTTCAAGATGGACATAAGCTATAAACTGAAATAAACCCTTCCCTTCTAAAGTTTGTTTGGTCAAGGTCTTTATTACAGCAATAGAAAAATAACTAAGATTTATTATAGACATTAGAATAAAGATGATAACACTTCTATTAATTTGGTAAAGATATTTTAATTTTTCTCAGAATATGGTAAAGAACTTCAAAGCCAAGGAAACATGAAATGACTATTTTTAACACTTTATATCTGTTTTCAGTTATATATTAAGAATTCATACTTTATTAGTGTATACTAGTTGGACAAACTAATGGTTTTTATTGAGACATTTTCATACATGTATACAATGTGCTTTGTTTAGGTCCCACATTACCCTCCCTTCCCTCTCACCCTTACCCCTGCTGCTTCTAACCCTGCAATACCCCTTCTAATGTCATCTCTCTTTTTCTATTGACTAGTCTTAATTAGTACATTTTATAATCAGACTGGATTCACGTCATCAGGAATTCTATAACTAGTTAGGGTTATTTGTTACTGTGTATTCAAACAAACTTTCAAAAAAAGGTTAAGAATACTGGAATAAAAATTAGGCCATGAGCAGCCCCAAAAAACATAACAAGAAACATAATCTTAAAAAATGTCCTGAAGATGTAAGCTTTAGCTGCAGATAAAACACACACCCCTATTATTGTTGAAATTGCACTTTGCAACACTGGATAGCCTAACATATATAAGGCCTCAATTGACTTTTTGTTTACTGAGGTCTCAGAACTGGAAACAAATGCATAGGAGATGTGTGCAGAAAAATCAAAAGAAAAACCTATACAAATAACAAGATTAATCATGGATATGGAATCTAGATTAACATTCCAGAATGCCATGAAACCTGTAACTCCAACAATCACAGAAGCAATAGCAAAAGTAACCCACAAGGAACACACTGGGTGAGGAATTAACAATAAGGAAACAATGAGCATGGCTGTTGATGCAATCATGACATTTCGAACAGTGTTCTCTATTATTGCAGCATATTGATCAAAATATATGAATGCTTGGTTATACACCATTAAGGGAACTTCACAGTTTTCAGCTATGCTTCGTAACTGTAGTAACATCCTCTTCTTATTGCTTGAGGAAGAAACCTCTACAGTCTGGATAAAGCCTCGGGAAGAAGTGATTTCATTTGATGAGGAAATATTAATATCATATGTAAAAATAGGAGAAACTTTTAAAAAATCTGAAATATTATTCATAAATGTATTCTTGTCATTAGGATCATTTCCACTGTTATTCATATATTTAATATATGCTCCCAACCAAAACTCTGTGAGATTTTTATCTACATATTCATTTTCTTCAAATTTTGTCATACATTTGTCCAGTTTCTGTCTTACATCAACATCCCAGTAGTTAACACTTTCAGTAACAATGACCATAACCCTTGGACCATAATCTGAGAAATAATCTTCCTCAATATCAAAATATGGTGTAATATAGGAATCATCGCTTGCTAGGTTCCGAAGATCTAACCCTTCCTGCACTTGGAAGCATCCGTATATACTGCTTACAATATAAAAAATATATATCAGCACTACAAAAAACTTGGCTTTGGCCGTTGTGAGGAAAGGACCAAAATAGTCTCTAAAGAACAAATTCATTGGATGCTTGTCTTCTCCATGTTCATCTGGGGCTGAACCAAATGGTACACAGCAGGATTTTTTTAATGAGGCATATTTTTGGTCTGGCTTTCCCAGCCAGCGGAAGCACGCAACTTCTCTTTTACCATCTAGAGCCATAATTGCTCCAAAACAGGTGATACTATAAAAATAGCAAAAGAGCAGGGTTGTTCCTGTATAGATGCAAAAATACTGTACAGATCTAAAAGAGCTGGTGATTCCTGTATAAAAAGCAAGGACATTGGTGATAGTGGTGATTGTAATGGACACTGCCACCTTTGAATATGCATTAGAGAGTCGTTCTCTTATGCTTTCCCCGAGGCTAGTCTTCTGCCAAGAAGATATCATAATAAACATATCATCAACCCCAACACCTGTAACAAAAGAACAGAACTTCCTATTAATAATATACATTAAATATTAAACAACTAAGCATTTTCTATTGCTTGTCTTGCAAATCTCTCGTTAAACACCATCTTCTCAGTTGGTCTCTGATTTTATAACATAATTTGTCACTCCTTCCTCTGTAATAAGTCTTAGCTCCGTACATACCTAAGTTGTTAGTGCATAACACACTCTCTAGTGTTTTCCCAGGGTGTCTTTGTAATAAAATGAGGACATCTATGTGACAACATGCCAGTTGAAACAGAATCAGCAATCTGTCTTTGATCCCATGAGCCATTTCAACTAATATACAAACACATCCATCAAACATTGTTTGCTTGAAATAGGAGTTGGCAAGTGTGTTTGCTGTAAGCATAAGGCTCCAAATTGTGCCGTTTTTATTATAGCACCCACTTTATAGGTTTACTTCTGGGCATACACACAAATCTAGTGTCCCTGGTGGTTTCTATCTGATACCTAGCATGTGGTGGACAGAATGTTTCACTGGTCCTGATATGAGAAAGGTATGCCAAAGTCAATCTTTGGAATCCTTTCCATGGTGCCATTGCATGGTTGGCTTGAAACAGAACTGAAGAATGTTTGAGAGCTTTGACATTAATAGTGGGGGGAAAATGAGGACAGAAAAATCAAGGAGACCAGACAGTCTGAGCCTGATGCCAATGAGTTCCATGCCCTCCAGCATTAGACTGCAGTTGAGACTGCTTGCACTCATGTGTGCTTTTATTTCCATGTGTATTTAACAGCAGGTCTTGGGAACGCAATGCTGACCTTTACTTCTTTTTTCATAGGTTACAAGTTAAGGTTAGGAGAATACTGGGAATTACAAGCTGGCATGAAGTTCAGATATTCATGGACATGATTGAGGTAGAAAGATCCAAAACTTGCACAAAGCTAGAGGAGCTGTCATAGACTGTATAGTGGTGACCCCATGACTATCAGCTGAAGACTTTGGCTGAGCAAAAGAAACAATCAGAGGCACTGGAAACCAAGAATGGAATGCAATGGTATCTTGGGTTTTTAAAAAAATGATTTTATTACTTACAGAAATTCTCCTCATAGTCCTTAAGTTGCTGGAATTGCACATACATACACTATTTACAAATCTATACTCCTGTGGATACAGTCTGAATAAATACAGAGACTATAGACTGGCTTATAATAAATACATCCCCCTACAGTTATTCATGACTATGGGCACAGTGGCTGAATGTACAAACATGAGGGTGTACTCTGAAGAGCAAGGCTAAATTGATATTCAATATAAACCCACCTATTACCTCTGGGGGGGTACTGAAAAAGCATATTTTGACATATAAACTTAATATTTAAAAAATTCTAAAAACAGAAGTATATAATCACCCTTCAAAAGACAACCTGAAAACACATTTTAAAAATTCATCTAGAATTTGTTTTATGCAACTGTACCTATGTAATTATCCATTGCATGTATCTTGATTTATAATGAGAAATTTCCATTTAATTCATTATATTTGTCTTTTTTTAAAGGCCAAATATGGTTTCCATTTTTTAATATGTTTGATTTGACAAATGCCATATTGATACGGGTTCAGGTTGTTTTCAATGTCTTCTTATAAAACACACCAAAATAAACCCATTTTTTAGTGGGGCGATGGTGGCTTACCCCTTTAATCCCAGCACTTGGGAAGCAGAGGCTGGCAGATCTCTGTGAGTTTGAGGCCAGCCTGGTCTGGTCTACAAGAGCTAGTTCCAGGGCAGCCTACAAAGCCACAGAAATACCGTCTCAAAAACAAACAAACAAACAAACAAAAAAAAACCCCAAAACAAAAAAACATTTGTTCTACTTATGATCTATTATATTTATCAAATTTTACAGAAATGAAATTGTTGGTCTGATGGGAGATGTTATTCTGTATATATGTTTCTCATACTGGTTAATAAAGCACCGTGGCCAATGAGATAGCAAGATAGGCGGGGCTAGGAGACAAGAAGGAAAGAGGAAGTGGAAAGGAGGAGTCGAGATGTATCCCGGGGAGGAAGGAAGACGCCCGCTGCGGCTCCCCGATAAGACGACCACATGGAAATACTTAGATAAGTAGAAATGGGTTAATAATTAAGGCAGAGCTAGCCCATAAACAATAATGGTAACTGGCCAACAGGATTGTATTAAATACAGAGTCTCTGAGTGTTATTTGGGGCTGGTGCGGCTGTGGGCCCAGACTGGCGGACTAGCAGGCTGGCGCCGGCAGGAACAACCTGCCGTAACATTGGTCTATAGTTTTTTTTTGCTATAGACTTGGGAAATGCAAACCAATTTATACTTTTCCTACAGCAGAATCTTGGGCACTTGTTTACATAAAACATTCCAAAATGGCCTCGCTAGTACCAATTAATCTAGGGAAAAAAAAAAAAACAACAACAAAAAAACCAAAACAAAACAAAACCTTTTTTTTAGTTTAGTGTATATTCCTTGATACAAAATATTTCTCGTTGCATTTTCAGTGTGAACTAAAATGCATGTTTCTTTCCTTTATTTGTCTGGGATACTATATATTTCTAATTCTGAAGACAGATTATTCAGTTTGGTCTTCCTGTTGCTTAAGCATCCTACACAAATATATCCCCTTATCCACCTCACATACAAACAGACTCCACACTACTTTATATTTTGTCTTACTCACCAAGAATAAGAAATGGTGAATTTGCAACTATGATCACAAATGGGACCCCGATGTGCAGCATCAGGCCAAAGCCACTCACCACTGACATGGCAACAGAAAACACTCCAAAGACTGCTACCAACATTTTGCTTCTTACACAGTCCAACCTGTAAATTTAGAGTGAAAATTAAGAACTTGTGATAGTAACTTCCATACTGAAATCTTACTAAATTGGTTGTTGAGTTAGACACCAAGGCTTCTAGAAGCCTTGGAATGATAACTTCAATATCTGCTTGATGGAGACCTTAAACTAACAGGTATTATATATTTATTTTAGTTTTAGTTTGTTTGTTGTTTTTTTTTAAATCAGGGTTTCTCTGTGTTCTCTCAGTTCCTGGCTGTCCTGGAACTCACTTTGTCACTTTGTAGACCAGGTTGGCCTTGAACTCAAAAATATCTACTTGCCTCTGCCTCCCTGAGTGCTGGGATTAAAGGTGTGCACCAACATCACCCAGCCAGGTATTGTTACGTTAGCAATTCACAAAAAAATAGAGGAGACAATAAAATTGGAAATCTATAAACATTCCTGGGTGATTATGTAACTATCTGAGCACCAAACCACTGGCTAGCATTTCAGAATAAAAATGTGATAAGCACTGCAAAAGGTTAATTCTGGCTGGGTGGCGGCGGCACATGCCTTTAATCCCAGCACTCGGGGGCAGAGGCAGGTGGCTATCTGAGTTCGAGACCAGCCTGGTCTACAAGAGCTAGTTCCAGGGCAGCCTCCAAAGCCACAGAAAAACCCTGTCTCGGAAAAAAAAAAAAAAAAAGCTATGGCAAAATACTGGGAGCTTGATGCTTTACAAAAACGATTTAGTTCACAATTCTGAATGACCAAGAGGGATCCTCTAACTTTCATAACAGTACATGTCATTATGGTGGAAATGCAAAAGGGGAGAGGGGTTAAGAGGAATAGAGGGAGGGGCAACAAAAGGAAAGATGGGAAAATAGATTTAGGAGCAAAGCTTGCTGTTTTCATGACAACTTTGTTACAGGAACTAGTGAGGGCCATGCCAGTGCTTTCTGGGGGCATCAGCCCAGTCATTTTTCACAGACTCTAATTCTTAAAGGTATCACTATCTCCCAACATCACAAGTATGTCATACAATAATGTCAAATTATGTTCCAATTGACAATGTTGTTTGGAGGTGGTGGAAAATGCATACTCAATAGTCGTTCCAGAAGATTAAAACAGGGCTGAAAACGTCATGGCATCTGCTCAGTGTACAGCTAAATATACAGGAAAATGGAAAATGCCACAGAATAATCTTCAAGTCACAGTGAAGGACTTAACTTTTCAAACATCAACAAACCCCTTAAAGAGTTAGAAAAATGTGCTGGAGAAATGGTTCAACAGTTAAGAGCATTGGCTGCTCTTCCAGGAAACCAGGGTTTGGTTCCCCACACCCACATATTGGCTCACAACCATCTGTAACTCCAGTGACAGAGGATCTGCCAACATCTTCTGTCCTCCATGGGTGCCAAGTAGGCACACAGCACACAGACATACATGAAGGCAAACACCCATATATATCAAATAAAATATTTAAAAGAACTAAAAAAAGTTTTCATCAACAGAGTAAGGTTTGTGGGACACAATATACTTGTAACCCAGCAAGAAAAACTAAGAAACCAAGCAAACATGCATGGGCCCATCTCAAGCTACCAGCTCACATAGTACTAAAGACAAGAAAGATGAGAAACTGAGAAAGTCATTGATTCTTCACCCATAGTGTCAAAGTGCCATTGAGGCTAAGCAATGCCAATGTCATAGGCCCTGAATGGTCATTGTGTAAAGCTTGTAGAAGTGAAGCCTAGATTGTGGCTGAGACCTCAAGATGGTGGAGATGTCAAAAGTATGAGACATGTATCAAGGAGAGCTCAATATAGGGAATGGAACCAGCCCAAGAGAGAAATTATGTTGCTAGCAACAAAGCTGGGAGGGCTGAGGCATCTAAGCCCTTTGAAACTTAAGGTCCAAATACCAGACATGGAGCTACAAAATTCTGTATTTGCCCTGCTGGGTTTCATTGATTTCCTCTAACATTTCCCTACTATGTCCCTAAACTTCCATATATATTCTGGAAATCATGGTTGTTAGTTACCATGTGGGGTGCTGGGAACCAAACCCAGGTCATTTGTAAGAGCAGCAAGTACTCTTAACTGCTGAGCCGTTTCTCCTCCCATGGCTGTGGGAATGTTTAAAGTTGGACTAAATACATTTTGCATTGTCAGATGGCCATGAGTTCATGGGGACCAGGGTCAGAAAATGTTAGTTGGAATGAGAAATTTTCCCCCATGGGCTTATGTGTTTGAACACTCGGTCCCCATTTGGTGGTACTGTTTGAGGAAGTTATGGAACCTGTAGGAGGTAGAGACAATACATCACTGGCTTATAGTCTCACCCACTCCTGTTGTCTTTCTGTTTCCTATGTGTGGATGAAATGTGATCATCCAGCTCCCTGTTCTCTGATAACACTGTATCTTGAGGAACTTAAGTCAAAATTAACTCTTTCTTTTTTTTAAGTTTCTTTTGGTATTGGTTTTCTATCAAGTGAGACAATATCGTAACTTACAGAATGAAAAGACAGGACAAATATATGACAATACATACCAACCTTAAAAAAGAAACACTCAAGTAATTTGAAATCCAGAAAACTCGGGGAAAAAAATAAAACCAAAGCTGACAGAAGTGTCTTAGTCTATTCTTGTTTCTTTAGATTGAGTAACCTATAAAGAGCAGAAAGGAATAGTCTAGAATAGGGAAATCAGAGATAGAAAGTAGATTAAAGGGGTTTAGGGGGTTACTGAGTGATGAACATAGAGTTTCTGTTAGTAGTGATGAAAAACCTGGGAAGCAGATAATTGCAATGGATAAACAGTATGGATATAATTAATATCATTAAATTGTTCACTTAAAATTGTTACAATAGAATATTGTATATTTGTGTATGGTTAAAAATGAGAATTTTACCTGAAGCATGATACAACTGCAAACAGTATGATTAAAATGTATGCCAGGTGGAACAGAGGGATCACAGTCTTGGAGGTTGCCTCAAACTCCAGCTGTCTTGAAAGTGATGTAAAGTAGACTACCTGCAAAAAAAAAAAAAAAAAAAAAAAAAAACATACTCAGGAAATAAATCCCGATTCCAGAGTCCATCAAACATTGCCAACACTGCTGGAAATTGATCTTGTTGATAGGCATACTATAAAAAGAATTCAATTCACATAAAATCTGAGGTGTGCTTTCCAACCTTTCCCTCAAAATGCAAAGCTTAATAATTTCTCTATTTTTTGGCTAAGATGGGGGTGGAGTGGGAACTAACCCTAAATCTAAATAAAAGGAACTGAATTTTATAAACAACTGTGAAAACTTATCCTCACTGACAATCGTGGAAATTGTGGCATTTTCTAAATCTTATTAGATTGGTGTATTTTCATATTTTAATTGCCTCAGTAGCACTTTAAGAAACACTTGGCTTCCCAGTAGTCATTTTCTTTCACCTAGGGTTATATATTGGGATTGCTGGCCCAGAATTTTAACAGATAACATACACTTCAATACTATGCTAGTTGCCTTGTCTATAACTAACCCAAAAAGGGCTGAACTAAGGACTGAACTAGTTATCTTCTTAAACAACATGACAGAACTTGAATGTTTTGTCTTTAATTCCACTGGGCACAAACAGGCTTTAGGGACTCCTAGGAACAACAGTGGGCTCAATGAAAGATGAAAGAAATAATTTTCAAGTGAATTAGTTAGAAAACCAAAATCTACACCAAGTGTGAAAATCAGTTTCTGTACTAAAACAGACTTACTGATACATTATTTGTGTACAGACCAAAATGATGCCAATGCTTTATGATCTTGGCGTCATCCATCCATGTTACAATGGGATTTCATAACAAACACAGGAGAGCAGACCCAGCTTTAATTCAAAGGCAACCTGGTCTCCAAATCTCCCACCCTTTATTGGCCTCCCTTGCAAACCGTAACCTCCAGAATACCTCTGTCTCTTCCAGAGTCAGACTGCTCTTCATGTCGTTAAAACTGTCTAGAAAGTGAGTTAGCCATGCCTTGCTACGCTCACTGTCCTCGGGGTCCTCGGTCTTGAGGTAGTACAGCAGCCTCAACGCTCGGGACTCCACAAGTCGCTGACTTTTTCCCATTGTTTGGCCCAAGACATTTCCCCCAAAGAAGCCCGCCATGTAGATGCCGTGGTTGGACAAGTTATAGATGGGGAACGTGAGGTTTGACAGGTCCAATGACGAGTTATGTTGCCAGGCATATAGCAGAGGGTTGGGTGGCACGCACAGCGACTTGTATTTGGCGCACACCTCTTTGTACAGGATCTGTGTTCCGTTTTCCTGTACCACCTTCAGCGCCTGCACTGCTTGGTCAAACTTGCTCACCTCCGTAAATATCCTTGGCTCCAGCAGTGAGCTGGTGAGAGACACCACCAGGATGGACGCAAAGTTGGCCTCTGAGCTGGTCCTGGAGGCAGAGAAGCGGTATGTGTCATTGGTGCTGAAGTGACCCTGAACGAAGCGCCGCTCAGCCTTGGCAGGGCTGCCAATCGGTGTGTACTGTTCCTCCAGGTTTTCCTTCTCCTTGGGCAAGAAGATGAGGCCTGTGCCCAGCGCGGCCGTCAGCAGCACGGGCCCAAGCAAAAACAGCCAGGGGTGAGTACCCACTGTGGCACCAAGGCGCTGGAAGCAGCGCGATAGGGGCGCTTCTAAGCAGTCGGTGTGGCAGCGACGTGGCGGAGGTGCCTCCTGACCCACGGGTGGCAGGCGCTCCGATGGTGGCCCTGCGGCCCAGCTAGGGCCCGCCTCACCATGTGGCATTGCCTCCAGTCGACCCTCAGACAGCATCTCCCTCCGACCGTGGCCCCTGGCCCCTGGCGCCACCTTGGAGGAGATCATGTCGCAGCACGCAGCTGTTCACAGGAGTTGCTGCTGAGCTGCTTGCACCCCAACGGTCTGGGACCCAGGGACCGTTGGCTGCTCGGGTGCCCGGATGCTGGTGGCAACGGTTGGGAGCACGTGGCCAAGGTGAGTTTCCAGGTCCGAGTCTGTTTCAGGGTTAGGGTTAGTTATTGTCATAGAGCATCTCCTCCAGCCAGAGTCCTATGGAGCGCCTCTGTACCCCAGTACTTACCAAATCTCTCAGTGGGAGCATAAGCTGACCGTCTCCAGCATGGCGTTCCAGTGGCAAGGAAAACTTAACATTTGCTTTGTTGTCATGGGTTAGTCTCTTTCCCCTACTAGAGTGTCAAATCACTGAGATTGAGGCTATCTAGGTTTGTTAACAAACTAAATGCCAACCAGAGGAATATTAAATATTTCTTAGAGGAAAGACTGTTTATACTAATTACAAAGTTACCTATCAATCTGAAGTTTACAGTTTCCAATCTAAATGAAAACCTTACTGAGACAGCTAGATTTGAGAATCATTATAAATTAACACACAAGGAGAGAAGTGTAGCACATAGATTGTTGCTTCCAGTTTATTTCCTTTATATTCAAGTAAAAAGCCTACAACCTGATAGCATTTATTGGAGACTGGTTAAGAATATCAAACAAAATTTCTCCTAAATTTGTTGCATCTTTGTGTGCTTTGCAGTGTCATTGAAACAGTATCAATTGTTTTCACCACAGCAGAAGATAGATTCTTTGATGGTTTGCTGAGTTAAGGTGCCCATCCTGGAATTGTGGTGTGCAATTGTGTAAATTTCCAAATGTTTATTCACCGCAAAGAAGGAAGGGCCTAACAGATTAAAGAAAGATTCTGCCCCCGCCCACAACTATTGATCTATGCTGTCATGCTTAGTGAAAAAATGAAAGTAATGTTCAGGGAAACACACCTAACAATTACATCAAAAGTGAATCAGTACAAAAAGTAAAGTGAATAAAGTAATGAATACAACAGTTCAGACACTGGAAAATTTAGCTTCATTTGGGGTAGAAATTGAAAAGAGAGTGTTAGACACCCCCCCTTTTTGTCATTTTGTTTTGTTTTTAAAAGACCTCTTTTTAAAGGAAAAAAATTACTTAGGCTACAGTAAGACCAGAAGACAAAACTTTACTGAAGGACATTCAAGTTGAATTCCTAGTGTCATAGAAAAGAAATAGATATGGAGAACAAGCAAGGGATGGGCCAGGTGGAGAAGATACCATGTAGCTACTTATAGGAACAGAAATGAGGAGTTAATTATAGAAGTATGACTGGTGGGGGGGGGTACTTACAGAAGCATAGGGAACTCTAGGATAGGTATCTCACCAGCAATTACAGTACAGTATACATGACAACTGGGATGAAAGCTGTGTCCCTGAAGCTACCCAAACAATTTGCAAACAGTTCAGCTAATCATAGCCTCTCATCCCTAGCAACATATACGTATAAATAAACTAACTTTGTGGAGGGTGCAGGTCTTGTGAATTTCTTTAACTTCAAAACTTCCTGGACCTTGTTTTATTTACACACTGAGGCTTTCCACAATGAGGATGCTTTCCAGGATTCCTGGATAAAATTGCTTATCCCAACTCAACAAGCCCCAGACAGGGAAGATTAAGTATCACACACCTGAGGGGCTGGGTCTCTCTAAGATATTTCTGAGTTAGAAATAGTTGAACAAAGAATTTCAAGGACACTGGAGATCATCATTAGTAGACAGTAGTAATATTTTGGACCAAGACCCTGCTATAGCCTGAAAGATACCAACACCACAAATCTAGTTTAATGGATAAGAAACCAGACAGGAAAAATAATTCTGAGATAAGAGGCAAGTCTCCAAGAACCCAAACCTAAGCAAAATGTCCACCCTAGGCCTCTACAGAAAGATGAGAAGCCAATGTTTGATCTGTTCTTCCTCTAGTTTCTTAATTTCCACCCTATATTCTTTCAATTTTCTTTAAAAAAAATTTCTACTTTTGCTGTGGAATTCCAAAGTTTGGCTTTGAATGCTAGTTAGCTGTATTAAACAGAAACTAATTCTTTTTCACCAGAACTGTAGAAAGTAGCCACTGTCCTGGATCTGAAAAATGTTATTTGAAAATGTAATTTTCAAAATTTTATTTTTCACCTCAGGTAGCCTTTGCTGGTGTGACACAGCTGCCCCGTGAATATTTTCCAAAGATTCAAAAGTGGAGCTAGTGGGTTTTTTTTGTAAGGTAGCTGATGGCAGGAAGCAGATCTGAGTAGTCAATAATGGAGAAAGAGAAGGTCAAATGGCTGAGGTCACCTAGAACTGTACTCCCTTGGCAAAAGTCAGCCCTCTATTTTCAGTGGAGCTTAGGTCCCAGGTTATTCACTATGGGCAGTGTGGCCTATTTAGTCTGCTTCTTATGCATCCTTTCAGCTGATTGTGTTTTGTAGGATTGCATTTGGTAGCCCCTTCTCTGATGGTTTCTGACAATGAAATAAGTGAAAGGCTGGGCTGGGAGTAAGTGCTTGTTTATGCAAGCTTGAGGACCTCTGTTGATGTTCTAAAACCCTTGATTTATTAGTTTTTTTTTTTTTTTTAAATGAGGATGGGGTGGGGCAGAAAGGGCTTATAAAATCCCAGTGTTCAACCAGTGCATGATTCCAAAGAAATGACATCAAGGTTAGCCTCTGTCTTAGTTAGGGTTTCTATTGCTGTGAAGAGACACCAGGATGGCAGCAACTCCTTTTCTTTTCTTTTTGTTGTTTGTTTTTCGAGATAGGGTTTCTCTGTGTAGCCTTAGCTGTCCTGGAACTCACTCTGTAGACCAGGCTGGCCTTGAACTCATAGAGATTCACCTGCCTCTGCCTCCCAAGTGCTGGGATTAAAGCCATGTGCCACCACTGCCCAGCCACAGCAACTCCTATAAAGGACAACATTTAATTCGTTCTCCTGGGACTTAACAAACTTTTACTTGAAGTTTCAGACCTGAAAATACGATTTTTGAATCTTCTGGAAAGTACATTCTTTGTCTAGGATCATGGGAGCACCTTGTCTTCACAAAGTGTGTCTGTTTTCCTGAAAGAAAAGTTTTTGTCACATTAAGCATACTCTGAAATGGTTACTAATATGTGGCTGAAGGGAATTATAGTTTGGGCCAGTTCCTCTGCACAAGCACGTTGTATCAGCAGAGTAAAGAGCTGAGCTCTGACTCACAACTACCAATGTAACTACAAATTAATTTTTCCCTTTGTTTGGTTTGGATTGTGTCTTCAGGTGTGTGCTTTGTTGGGGAAAGATTTCACCATTCTTGGCAGCTGTATTTGGTGCTATGAGAGAGTAAACTAGACATAATCTATAGAGCATGGCTGCTCGCTTGGAGGTTCTCAGTGAGCTACTAAACATCCTCAAGCTGTTTGTTAACTGGAATTATAATCCCCAAGAAGCAAGAGCTCCTAGGCAGTAAACAATTGAGCCAGGAACCATACCCTGTCCCTGGATGCGCCTGCTCTTTCCCTCACCCTGCACCAGGTTCGCAGCAGGAAAAACACGCTCTGGGGCATAGTGGAGCAGGAGCTCCAAAAGCTCATATTTCTAGGTGGTGATTTGCCCAGCTGTGCTAGGATCTGATGGCACTATTGGTGCTAAATAAGACCCTGTCATACTTGGAATCTTGGTTGTCTAGAACATAACAGAGAGAAAAATACAGACCTGCCTGCCCCCATTAAGCTCCTGCAGTCTGCACATGTCACAAGGAGACAAGTGGAAGGAGACCAGAGTGGGGCATGAAACAGCTGGAGGAAAAAAAGTTATGTTCTCTTAATGAGGTGTGGGATGGTACATTTTGATGCTGCTTGATCATTGTCTCCCCTCAGCACATATGACTGGAAATAGAGACTCTACCAACACTAATGCTTAAGAAATGGGTACAGTACTGAGAATCTTACTGAACTGAGTTTAAGTTTGACTCCTTCTTCTCCAAGGCCCTTTGTAAAAGCTAACCCAACATCCTCTGAGACAGGCTGTATTGATCGTTTTACCAGGAGACAAAAGGTGGATGAAATGAAAGAAAACAAGGTCTGTGAGAAGTCTGGTGGGACTTTTCATGCCAAGATCTAGTTCCTGAAGGCAGCAAAGCAGAGATGGGCCTGGGAGAGGGATCTGCCCAGATAATATGATCTCAGGATAGGCCCCACAACTGGAATATGAACATCAATAGCCTACTGAAATTTTAGCCACTCTGACTTACTGAACCCCTGCTGTTTGTTCATGACCATTCTACTCTAAGAAGTGGAAAGATAGAATGTGATCTTATTTTCCTGGGTGCCTTCATTTTGCAAGGTTGGACTTGCATGAACCTGTAGGAAAAGCTTTCTAGTGGATGATCAGGCCTAAAACAGAGGTTCATTATTGAGGGCTGCTGAAGGCCATGGTGTCAAGGGGTCAGGAGGCACCCCAATTAAACGATTTCTGGTATGATAAAGACTATGGGTTGTTTTTTTTTAAAAAAAAAAAACAAAACGAAATGAGGGAAGAGTACCATGACCTAGGCTTCTTTTTAAAGTAAACATTTGGCTACCAGGTGGGTAGGGGGAAGGATAGAAAGACACCAGGAGGCTTTAAAGAGTCTAAGGCAGATAAGCTGCTCAGGGAATAGTATAGGGTTGAGGGGCAGAGGAATCAGGGACTTAAAATGCACTGCAGATTTGGAGCCTTGGGAAATTTAGGATGGATGTGGGGCTTATGAGAACAGCCAAGTTGAACAATGCATAACTTAGGCAGGAAGACTGAGGTTTTTTGTTTTTTTGTTTTTGGTAGGGGGAGGGGGGAGTTGTTCCACTTTGGACATAACACATGTGAGGTTACATTAGACACTGAGGTGGAGACAGATCAGAACCAGGAGAGTAGTTCATGTTGTGGGGACAGACCTTCTCAGAAGGTTATTCTCAAACAACTCAGCATCCAGAGGTAGAAGAGTTAGAACGTGCAGCACCAGAAACCACAAGAAAGCCTCTATGGACTAGGCTGGATTCAGCTTAAAGTACTGTAACGCGCCTACCCTCGACCAGCAAGGAAGACGCAACTCCGGGAAGATCTTCTTCATGCAGTTTATTCAGATCATTGAACAAGCTTCTTCTGACCCCGGGGAAACGCCCGCACAGGCTTAAATCCCCTTGTGCCGACCAACCCCCAGTGAGCTTCGTGGACCCTGCTGATAGGCTACTCTAACAATCTTCTTCTGATGCTGGGGGAAAATCGCACAGGCTTAAATCCCCTTGTGCCGACCAACCCCAGTGAGCTACGTGGACCCTGCTGATAGGCTACTCTAACTCGGAAGCAAACAGGCTGAACAGGCTTAACCAAATAAGGACTTGTTTACACCAGAGAGCACTCACCATCAGGAAGGTGGAAGGCAGAAGCCAGCGCCATCTTTAAAGTATCAGAGCTATAGTTCATCTGTCTGCTCCTCCTAGCTATATCTCTGTTCCCCATGCCTGAGAGGGCAATGATGGCCCTGGTGTAGGGAATCAGACCCTGTCACAGCTTAGGCCTGAGTCTCCTATGTCCCTCAGCCCATCCTTCCTCCCTTTGCCGGACCTCCCTGCTAAAGACCTGTTCCTCACATAGTCCTCCCTGTCCCAGTTCTTCCCTCCTTCCTGCTACTTTTCCTCTCCTACCTGTTGGGTCTCTGACTCCTTCTCCTGGCTGGCACAACAGGACAGGCAGGGAACACTGGTCAAGTTATGATGAGGCAGCTTTAGCTTCTGCCTTTCAGGAGAAATCCACTGGCCATCCATCAGGGTTTCTTAACAGAGGAACTTCCATACCTGTTCTTTGAGCTTGATCTGAAATGAAGGCAACTCTTCATCTGTTAAAAGCCTCCCAGGACCCAATCCATGAAAAGCTACTTAATTTTGTTAATTGCATTTTTCTTTCTTTTAAGAAAAAATACTGTGCTCATCTATGAAAGGATGTATCAAGTACAACCAAACATGGCACATATATGCTAAGAGCTGTGGCCAGTCATGGCAGAGTAGAAAGAAGAGCCACCTGGTGGAGCTGAGGGAGAGTCAGAACAGTCACATCTCCAAGATAACAGAGCAGATGCTGATAAGGAGGAAACTCACAAAAGGGGTGCCAGAGGTGGTTAAGAAGGAGGAGTCACCATGGAAGTAAACATATAGGCATAGAACCCAGGATCTACTCTGAGCTTCTGTAGTGAATCATGATCACTGCTGGCTTTAAATCTGTGAGCCACCTGCTGCCACATGGGCAGTCTTCCCCCTTTTCTACAAGTCCTTGTCTGGTCTGAACCACCTTCTTAATTGCCTGTAAAAGAGTCAGTGGTGGATGGCAAACATTCTCTTCCTGTCTATGCTTCCCAGGCTTCTTAGTGCCCTCTTCTGGACCTGCTGACCTTGAGTCTCATGCAGATGTTCTTATCCTACCCATGCCTTACTAACCCAGTTCTTCTTTGTAGTTTTCTATCCCTCCTTCACCATTCCTGGCAAGTTGGGAACACATGCCTAGCTAGTCTGTGTTCAGCTTTCTCCTCCTATTGCAATCATTATGAATAGTTTTTCTGGCCATTTTGATAGAACATGTATGAAGAACTCTCTCCAACCAGTCTTTCTGACAGCTCTAACAAGAGGAAGAGTGACAGCAGCGCCTGTAGTGTGAATTCAGATGCTTGGTTCCTCCTGTTGATAAGTGTGGCTATCCATGAGAACATAGGCTCATGTTCTCAATACCTGTGTGATGGGAGATGTTATTCTGTATATATGTTTCTCATACTGGTTAATAAAGCACTGTTGGGCCAATGAGATAGCAAGATAGGCAGGGCTAGGAGACAAGGAGGAAAGAGGAAGGAGAAGGCGGGGTCGAGATGTAGCCCAGGGAAGAAGCAGGACGCCTGCCGCGCGGCTCCCCGATAAGATGACCATGTGGAAATACTTAGATAAGTAGAAATGGGTTAATGATTAAGGCAGAGCTAGCCCATTAACAATAATGGTAACTGGCCAACAGGATTGTATCAAATATAGAGTCTCCTGCGTGTTATTGGGGGCCGGCACGTCAGACCAGCGGCAGGCGGGCTGGCTGAAAAACAACAAGCTACACCTGTGCCTGTGGCTTTAACTTCCACTGTGGAGTTGTCTGGGGAGGAAAAAACATCCAGCATGTTGGTCTTCAGTTAACCTCTTATCACAATGGTAAAAGAATTCGAACATAATAGCTAACGGCTGCTCTATTTGCTGTAGAACAGGTACCTGTACTGTTTTGTGTGTCTATTTTTGAGGATTTTGATATCTATTATGTCTGTAAAGGGCTTGAGCCTAAAGCAATTTTTAAAATTGACTGGTGATAAAAAGATATTTTAACACTTCAGTCAATTCAAACTCCTACATCTGAGCATGATAAAACAAAATCTGTATTTACAAAGTGATAAAAGTATCAGTTGCCAGACCAGCTTACAATATCAAAGCCCTTCCTTGAGACTGCAAGAAGCCCATATCCAGACAGTATACATACAACCTGGGAGGATATGAATAAGAACACACAGCAGGTAACAACAGTGACAATTTTTGAATTATATTTTAGTGTTATAAATTACCAATTGGTGTACAATACTGAGTTCCATACATATGTAAGGATAACACAATAAAGTCCATTATGTCTATAAGAAATAAATATTTTTTTAAAGTTAGAATTCTCCTAGCAATCCCAAGTACCACAGGAAAAAAATTACATCCCACCAGCCTCAAAACTGAGCCATAGAATTGCTTTTATGGGGACATTGCAGGCTGTGCTAATAAATAATAATGTGGACTCATGGGCTGGAACAAAGCAAAATAGTACACAGTGTTTCAGAAGGAAAGGACCTTATTTCCATAGTTTTCTGCAGTGGTCACATGTAGACAAGATGCAAAATTCATACATCTGCTCATACATCCACCCAATCTCAATGTTTGACTTAAAGCAAAGACCTCATAAATAGCAAAATAAAGAAAAAGATGGGCAGAACTGTAAAAACACGGCCACTGATGAACTCCCATGTGCTATTTTCCATACGGCCTTGTAGGTACAGGCTGCACCTCACTGTTATGAAATATCTGGTCTTTTCATTGTTATTAACCTGGACAAAGATAATCTCAACTTTAAAAAATGAAATTCCAAGAAGAATATATTCAATTAGGCATCATTACAGTCACTATTTTTCTTCCCCACTAAAATAAGTTACAAATAAAATCATCAGCCACCATTGTCATTGCTACAATGAAAAAAAGGAAACTGCAAAGAATAAAACACCATCTTTTCAGAATCATGAGAGCCTTTGAGAGGATGTTACATGTGTAAAAGCCATATCTACAGATACATGGAAGAATCAAAAAGATCTAGTTGAGGCTAAATTTCATGTCTTTCTACAGTCCCTACTCCAGATATGTTCCCAATTTTCCTGAATCTCAGGAACCAGCCTCCCAAAGTCCTCCATGTTGTGTAGCTAAAGCTCCCTGCAGGGAGTAAAGAAATGCCCAGGAATAACACAAAGTACTGAGAGTTCTCGGAGAGTAATCTCTCTTCACAGGCCTGCTAGCTACTTCCAAGAGGACCTAGTACTTCTGCTGTAGCATTTAAACCTCAGTGGATAGAAATGGAAATGAAGCTGGAATTTAATGGGAAAATAAAGACAGTTGTGAAAATTTGCAAGGATGTGGTTCCTTTGTGGCCATACTCCCAGGCAGACACATTTCACACAATGGACCAAGGTATAGGTACATACAGAACATGCAGTAACTTGTACACAGGCACATACAAATACTTGCACACACACCCACATAAACAACTAAACACATTCATGCACCAAATACATGTGCTCATACATACATAATGTAGAACATAGAGAGTCCTGGAGATCCAAAATGACCTCCTTCTGGTATGTGAACTTTGTCCCAGCTGATAACCTAAGCACAAATCCATAACAACACAGTCCTGGACCAGGCATAACCAGGAGTACATCCCATATCTATCACTGTCCTCAGTAGGAAAAATGCTTCTTGCTAAAGAAAGTCTATACCTATGGGCTTCCACCCACCTCCACTCTTAAGACTTAGCTGAAGACATGAGTCCTGGGGCCTGGAGACTGTGAGGCTAGCTACAGCCTGGCTGAGGAGCTTAGAGGTATGCAGCTCTCTTCTCAGCAACAAACTGGAAACTTGGGGATCAGTATTTTCTCATCAGCAATTCTAGAAGGTATTCCCATGTTCTGCCTAAGTCATCAGCTATGTCAGAATGCCAAGAAGCCTGAACATACCATCGTATGGCTACAGCTAGCACTTAGCAGACAGGCAGGGATATCCTAAGAAAGAAGCAGGTCTGCCCCTCCTAAGGTACCCCACAGTCTATGTCCTATCTCCATTCATCAACAGCAGGGTGTTCTGGCTAGTTTTTATGTCAACATAAGATAATCAGTTGGGATGAGAGAATCTCAACTGAGAAAATGCCCCCAACAGATTGACCTACAGGCAAGTTTGCAGGACATTTTCTGAACACACTACTAACTCCCAAGGAAGGCTTTACCGTTTCTCTGAACCTCACCCTGAGTTGGGAGGAGGCTTAACCATTTTCCCATGGATATGAGACTAGGTTCCTTGGCATGGCCAGCTTCTGTCAACAACACACATTCACTCAAGGCTTCACATACTCAAAGTTTACAGAAATGGCTCTCCTTCCCTCAGTCAACTCTAAAGAGCCAACAACATCTCTCTGTTCCATAACTTATCTGCCTTGGGCTTTGAAATCATGAAATAAAGAGTTTCTTCATACATCCTAATCAAACATGAGTTTCATCAAAGAAACATTTCACTGATCACCCATGTGGAAGAGGCAGCCTCAGGCTCTCAAACTCCCTTTCCTTTATATCTATCTATGGCATGAGGATTCACCGAAGGCACAGGCCAGGCTTCCTACAGCCTGGAAGCATCCTGTGGGGGTGGAGGTAGCAAGAGGATGTAGAAATCAAGTTCTTCATGTAAGAATGGCCGAGAGAAGAAGACATGGGCCAGGTGAAGCTGGGTATGGAGTCAACACACTTGGAGAGAAAGAGAAATTTTTTAATGTTTGGGTTCAAAAACTTAATAAAATTGTCAAGTAAGAAACTGTGTCATTATCTGTAGATTAGTCTGTTCTCTAAAACCTTACCAGCCACTCCAGCAATCGAGTGGATGAATAAGGCAGGGCACAGACTTCCAGGTATGAGTAAGATGATGCTCTCAGGTACCAGCCAACTGGAGAGGTGAGCCTTGGTAAGTGACTGTGTCTAATCAGAGCCACATAGGCAAATGCTGGATTTTCAATTTCAAGAAACGCTTCAGACCATGAGTAGAGCTCTCCTGGGGTGGGAAAGATATCACTGGATAAAGAAATGAGTGGAAGTAGCTTGATAGAGTATTAGTCTAAATCTATGTGTCTAGAGACCTAGTACTGATCTATCATTTTCTGGGAGAACAGTTAGGGCCACATACTGTCTCCAAGAGCCAACTTTTATGGGGAATTGCACAGTGTGCCTGGCACCCAAGGGAGAACAGAGGCCCCTTATGGAAGTACTTGAGACCAACTTGCTGTCTCTGCCTCACAGCTGAGTCTGATCACAACTTGTAGTGTAACCCAAGGAAAATATTTTTCTAACCTTTCATGGACTCTACATTAGCAGGGCAATGCAAATGGACAGGCTGGGGTCTATATAGGTCACTAAAGATTATCACTCCTGCACTCATCTACTGAGTGGCACCAAACCTTTGCCTCTGCTAGAGACCATGCTCTGTCGCTGGAAACCTTGCCTTCCACCCAGAAACTGTGTGAGACTTGAATGCAATATGCTGTTGAAATGTGAAACCTGGGCCTGGGGCAATAACAGATGGGTCAAGGACCAACGGCCAGCAGGTGGCACTGCAGGAGCGTGAGAGACTTTGCTCAGGCTCTCACCAAATGATTTTTTTTTTCTTCCCCCTGCATAGCTGGCCCCTCTGCCTAAGTCGTCCCTTAATCTCCCTCATAACTGGAAAGTTTGGACAGGAATCAGGGTCAGAGAGAATCATGGGAGATTCTCAAGTGATGCTGGAACTTCAGTCACCCTCCATCACCACTTCCATGTTGTGTTTTCTCTTCCTCCATACATATTAGAATCAGTGCTTGGAGCAGGAGAGACACTAAACAATCTGGTCAAACTCTAGCGCCCGTTTCATAAAGGCAGGAGTGAAGGGTAAGAGTTGACCCAGGTCACTCCAATTGCTGTTGGAAGCCATATCTGGGGTCAGTGTCCACCGGGTTTACATCAATGACCTTCCTGCTAGTTTTACCCCAGGTCCATAGTGTTGACCTTCAATCTGACTAACAGACCATGGCTGTGTGTAGAATATGGATGTATGCATAACTGTAAACATGAAACAGTATATTCATGGAGAAAGGTGTGTGTGTGTGTGTGTATGAGAGAGAAAGAGAGATGTGCTATGTCCTTTATATATATGAGTATTTGTATATGGTGTGTCTTCTGTGTTTGAGCAAGTACATGTAACGTGGTGTGTCAATCAATCATATGTAGGTGTGTGATGTGGTATGTCCTTCAGCATGTGAGCATGTGCACATGACATGGTGTGTTCTGTGTATAAACACATGTGCCTGGTTTGTTGGCATGTATTTCTTGGCATGTATGTGTCAGATCTAATCTGTGTATGTCCTGTGGTTGTGTGTATTCCATCACTCTTGTATTCTCTGATATTTAGACAAACTTCCTTTCATCTGTACAATGTGGCTAAAGCCATTTTCTCTGCTTGTGGGGAGCAATAGTGTCTGCTGATTGAAGTGGCCAAAACCCTGATATGTCTACAGAGCTGCTCTCAGTCAAGGTTCCATCCAGTGATTCTGGAGAGTAATGCACACAACAGCGTCTGGTTGTCAGGGCCAGTATCCTAGCTGGCACCTACTACATCCACCACCTTTTTTTGTTTTATTTTGTTTTTTTTTATTCATTATTCTTGAATGCATGTGCATGCATATGCATAATCAGGGTATGCATGTTGAAGTCAGAGGAAAACTTGTAAGAATCTGTTTTCCCCTTTTACCATGTGGTCCCAGGAATCAAATTCAAGTGTCAGGCTTGGCATTAAGTAAGTGTCTTTACCCATTCAAACATCTCCTAGCCCACCCTCCCCCTTCCTCCACCTTTCTCACTCATTCCTCAGTTGCACCCCTGCCTGGCAGGAAGCCTAGGTGCCATCAAGAATCCCCATGAGAAATTAGGAAGAAAATAGTACCTAAGGTGATTTCCAGAGCCAGTTGGTTACTGACAACTTGGATAAAGCACCACCACCCATTCCAGATTTGACTGAAAACTATTATGCCCAAAAGTTCCACTCCAAGCAAGGTTCAGTCCTTTAGAAGCCTCTTAAAGATTACTAAGGCCTCAACACCTGTTCTGCTGAGCTAATAGGAGTGACATAAACTTCCAATACAATACAATGTGCCAATAGTCTTGGGTGACTGCATAGGACATTGTGAAACATTGGTGACTGCATAAGTCTTGCTTCTTCAGAAGTAAAACAGAAACCAGACCATGAACTACCTAAACTGTGCAGGCAGCACCCACAACTTCCCAGGTAAGGATAGACATGGGCCCATAGGAAGCTTGAAGACTGTGGTGTACCCACACATAAGTGTCCCTCTCCCTAGACCAGCTCTGGTTAGTCTGAATTTAGGAAGCAAACCCAGCCTTCTAAAGGTATGGAAGACACAATGCTAGTTGCTTCCTTGGGCAGCCTTCATAGCCTGGTATGGAGAGGGACTTCCAAATATCCTGGGTGGGGCCCAAAACCCAAGAACTGTCTGCATCATCCTGTGCCTGAAGATGGCTGATTCATGTGTTTCCTGCGACAGCCACAACAGCATCACATCCGTTCTGAGGACTATTTTTAACTGATTTATGTATTTCTTATAGGAGGAAGATATCAGCTCCTTTCTGTAAGACTTTTGCAATGTGCTCATGTCAGCAGTACTGACACCATGATCCAGGACAGAGTCAGCCAGGCCTTCAAGAGCCTTGCAGAACTTATGAAGTTAGAAGTGTGAGACAGGCTTGCAGACCACTCACTTTGAAAAAGAGGAAACTCAGTTGTCAGGTCCTTCTGCCTAATTAACAAATACATTTTGAGAAAGAACACACTGTTTCTTTAAATCCTTTCAGAAGTGCCATAGACAGGGTTTATGGCTGTTTTCTGGTTCTTTTGTGTCCTCCTGTGAGCTATTGCTACTGCCCACCAACTGCTGATGACCTTTTACGGGTGGGCAAGAAAGGATCTAAGGCTTAACTTTCTGGGCCCAAGGGAGCTTCCTTGAGGCTAGAATGTCTTAAGGCAGCACCTGCCTTCAGACAAATGTGCACGCAGGCCTGCATGAACATCTGGGCCCAAATCAAGACTTCAGGACTTGTAAAAAGTATCTGTCAGTGCCCTGTGTGGTAGTGGCCTGAGGACATCAGGATGGTCCCACTATTGGTACCTGTGCTCTTTAGCACAAATTCAGCTCCAGACAGATTTCTCTATTTTTCTCACCTTTTCACACACACCCTCAATGGGAGGCTGCTACCAGCTTCTGAACAATTAGCAGGCAACCATAATAAGCTAGGGGAAGAGGACAAAGGAGGGCAAAAATCTAAGGGCCAGAGAAATAATATGTCTCCTAAGGCTTTGTAAAGTTGGGTTTGAGATAGTGCATGTTGAGACAGTCCTAATGGGCATGAATAAAATCAAGGAAACATGTTGCAGAGCAGGAGTCCACCTAGATGAGAGTGTATTGTCAGCACGGTGTCCCTCAATGCCCAGCCAACAAAGAAGGCCAGAGGTAGTCACAGGACTAGAAAGCCCAGTGGAAGGTGAGCACAGTTTCCTCCTTAACTGAGTGATGTTTATATATAACAGAGTAACAAGGGATATCTTGTGACCTCTGCTTAGCAAATGAGAAAACAGACTCTAGGCTGGTATCTCCAATTCTGCCCTCCCCCCCCCCCCAGGCTAGCCAAAGTCTGGCTGAGTCTTCTAAAACTCTGGGCAATCTAAGGTTTGTCTCTTCCCCAGGGAACCAGAATGGGAAGGCCATAGGTAGGGCAGGAGCCAAACTGTAAGTTCAATGTTCTCACTCACCAAATTACCTATCTGGATCATTCCATTGTCATCTCTGCTGGAAGAAGTAAGATGGTTGGTTAATGGTTGGAGGCAGGGCCTAAGCCTGTTGCTGTACTCTGAAGCTGAGACACCATCTGAAGTATTTACAGGAGGGTATTGTTTTGTTCTATACAACCATCTACTTGGAGACAGGGAACTGGAGGCTCAGCCACCAACCAGCACCCAGCCTAAATGCAGACTGGACTCCAGCCCAGAAAACTGGCCCCAGTCTCTCCAGCCCTCTAGGCTATAATTTGTGTCCTCCATGGCTCAATATATCTAAGGTTTAATGTGGAAAAATGGTTCCACTCTGTCTCACCCCATACCCCAAAATAAACTTAGATTAGGGACAAAAAAGCATAACTATGAAATTTCTGGAAGACAACAAAAAATGAAGTCTTTACCCTCTCAGGAAAGCAGGCAAGAGGCAAACTCCAAAGCATACAGTAAACAACTGACAGATTTGGCTTTGTAAAATAAAATAAAATAAAATAAAATAAAATAAACTTCTATGTGATAAAAATTGCACCATTAGAAAGGTAAAATGGCAATGTCAGCAATATATAAACTCAAAGTTTTGGTGCTCATTGTATACATAGAGCTCACAGAAAGCAATATAAAAAAGCAGATACCCAACAGAAACAGTTTAGGATTAAAATACAAAACAATAGAATGAATAGAAAAAAAAGGTTCTAATCATAGATAAAAAAGAAAAATGTTTAAAGACAAATGTCAAGAAGAATACAAATGTCCCTGGGGAGGCAAACTTGAGTCTCATTGGAGATCTGGAGGCCCCAGCCAGCTCTGTGGAATGACACCTGTGCAGAGGTTGTGTTTTACATAAAGACTTGAGAAGCCATCCCTGAAGTGCTTTCTTTTCCAGGGAAACCAGGGCCTTGGGGAATTCGGGTGAGAACAGTGGTAGTACATGATACTAGTGTGGCCATCTTGGTCTATATGTTCTTTGTCCAGATGCCCTAGGGGATGTGGACAGGAGGTTTGGTGAGACTATTTTCTCTAAACTCCAAGGAGCCCTATCAGCTGACAAAGGATGATGAGCTCAAACTTGGGGGTCATGGCTGGACCTGGGATGTTGTGTGGCTGCTGTACTATCCAGGCAGCAACCTCTCATACTCCATTCAACTCATTTCTACTGTTTCAGGGTCTCCCACAACATCCATTTTATGCTAGACCCACACACCTTGGAGTTTCTTACACTTGGGGGTCAGTCAGTGTGTAGGCACTGTCATCTCTCCCTTTCCTTTTTGCATCCTAGTGAGGGTGGGGGAAGACATGCATCACATTGGAATGAATAGTGGTAGCTTCTACCTTTCAGAGAGTTCTTGTCTCTAATTTTATACATGACATGAGCCAGTAATTTGATAGAGATGCCAGTGAAATTCACAGTAAGATAGGTGGTGGTGGATAGTGGGTGGCCACAAAGGGCTCCTGTCTTATGAACCAGTAGTGAATTGTGAAAGGTCTGTCACTGGGGAACAATATGGATCATTCCAAGGTCCCACCCTTTTGTCACAGGGACCTCATGCTGGAGCCAACACCCAAGTTGTGCCATCTCAATAGGAGAAGAAAGGTGATGGGAGATGTTATTCTGTAAATATGTTTCTCATACTGGTTAATTAATAAAGCCCTTTGGCCAATAGAAAGCAAGATAGGTGGGGCTAGGAGACCAGGAGGAGGAAAGAGGAAGTAGTTGGGAGGAGTCAAGATGGAGACAGGAAGGAAGACACCAGCCACGGCTCCCAGATAAGATGACCACGTGGAAATACTTAGATAAGTAGAAATGGGTTAATAATTGTAAGACAGAGCTAGCCCATATACAATAATGGTAACTGGCCAACAGGATTGTATCAAATACAGAGTCTCAGCGTGTTATTTGTGGCCGGCCCACCAGACCATTGGCAGGCAGGCTGGCAGCGGGCTGGCGGGAAAACAACAAGTTACAGGAAGGAGTGATTTGGGGACAGGTCTCTGCTTAAGCCACAGCCCTTCTTCACTGTACCACCAGTTACTGCATATTTTCACTGCCAAGAAAGACCCTGGGCTCACCTGATCACCATGACATTAGATAATCATCCTTCCCTTTCCCAGTTCCCATCTGAGCTAAGAACACTCTTGAAGTGTCCTTTTTACTTGGATCCGTATGTCTCCACAGCACCTACCTACCACAACCACCTGCAATATTGACCAATGCTTGGGTACAAAGGCCCAAGGATCACATAAAAACTTTTGTACTGAGCACACCCCATGAAGGCTGTACCCTCCTCTACCTACCCAGTCTTCACTCATTTGGTTCTGTTTTCTTACAGAGCATTTCTTATTTTCTGTTTCACTCCTTAGACAAGACACAATTTACTGGTGGTAGGCAAATATTTACTAGAGCCTGCTTAGAAGCTGCAGTCAAGAATGGGAATAGGTGCGGATCCATTCTGGTTCATCAATGCCTCAAACCAGGCTGTAGCAAATATTTGTCTAACATCAGCCACAGTACCTGGACATACAGAGACCCACCTGTAGGAACTCTGCAGAGAACAAACAAACATATCAACAAATTGTGTCTGCCCCAGGATATTAGTGTTAAGAGCCAGACTGAGCAGGGGTGGAAGTACTGGAAGGAACAGTGATTGACTCTCAGGTCAATGTAGAAAAAGATGTGTTCCTTTATACAGGCTCATATTGCTCCTCTGCTGAAGGCTCAGTGGTGAACAGTAAGGGCACCCACCTCTACTGCATCCGTATCTGAACACCATAAGGCACTTAAAGCATGGGAAATAAGATTCACTGGACTCAGTATAGATTAAGTGAGGTTAACTCAGGGAGAATTCACTTACACATGAAACGGATGACTGCTGAGGGTTCCTACTCCATGGATGCCACCCAGATGCTTTCTGAAACCTACAGCCTTCCCCATCACATTTGCACCCGTATGGGTGCAGTCAGTGCAACAGGTCTAGGTGGAGTGGATATCTCACCACAATTCCTCTTTTACTCTAAAGGAAAGACTATATACAAAGATAGAAAATATCAAGTATGCTCTAGAAGAAAAATGTAAGGACATACACACTTAAGACCTATTGCCAGTGAGGCAACAAGAGCAAATGGTGCGAATTTCCACGTAGAATGACAAAAGCTTAGAAGGGATTTTAGAAACAAAAGAACAGAGGCAAGCAAGGCTTCCTGGTAGCAGCATTTTCTGGGGTGGTCTCTGTTTTGCTAGAAGCAAGCAGAGACTTGTGAGGCTCCTTTAAGGGAGTCTTCCTGACTCAGCATAAGTGAAAAAACACGAAAGGCTCTTTTAAGAGGCCCTGCTAACAATTGAATGGTGTGTATGGCAGTGACCACATCTCCAAACCGGTAGCATACTGCTTGATGGCAGCATAGACCAAAGAGGTGAGCACAGCTCTTAGTGCTGGCTATAAATGTACCCCCCCCCCCCCCCGCCATCTTGGAAAGACAGTGACTAAAACAGCCATGGCTTTAATTTTAGCAATGTTCTTTAGCAGATAAAAGACTCGTAGTCAGGAAAAGATAAAGATTTATACAGTAAAGACAGATTTAGAGAGGAAAAAGTAAAACCTCTGAAGGTTTACAGTATGTTTAAAAATATGCATAGGCTTGTGAGAGAAAAAAACAGGATAATGTGTTTAAAAAAAAAAGAAGAAGAAGAAGAAATAGAGTAGCTTGGTGTGGTGGCATATGCCTTTAATTTCAGCACTCGGGAGGCAGAGGCAAGCAGATCTCTGTGATTTCAAGGCCAGCCTGGTATACAGAGTGAATTCCAGAACAGGCAAAAGTACACAGAGAAACCCTGTCTCATAAAAGGAAAAAATAAAAGTAAAAGAAATAGAGTAATAAATAAGCCATGTAAAGATGGAAAATACACAGAGTCTGGATACTGTATGCTATTGTGTTGTCTTTGAATTGTTTGACTGCTGAGGAAATACTCTTGCCCCAGTTTCCAGGTACATACCTTGAAAGATCTTTAGTCTCAGCCTTATCCCGTTGAACCCCATATACATATCCATTAGCATTGTCCTCACAGAGGCAGGCACTACACCAGGAAAGTGAGGACAGGATTTGCCCAGGAGTGAGATTGATTCAGGAGCTTATAATCTAAAAGTGCCACTCTAACTGTGTGGCTGTGTCCTAATCTGTCTACTGTTCCCACCCAGGGTGACCTTTGGTCTTATGATTGGAGCCTCTTCCTAGCCTCTTGGCCCTTCCTTTTCTGAGCCTCTAATATTACTCTGGGTGTGGACATTGAAGTAGGGTTTCCTTCTTCAACTACCCTCATTATCTGCAGAAAAGCCTCCACTGAAGGGTGCCATTTAGTTGCTTGTGTGGCTCATGGCTTGGGGTTGATGGGACGGTATGAAATGATGAGGAGACCTTTGACAGGGAGACTGGTTATAGAAGACAGATGGTCAATGATCAAGACTATGGGATTGAGAGTGAACAGCTCACTGCATTGTTCATAAATGGGTAGGGAGAGAACATACAGACTTTAGAAAGGCAGGAAGGCAGATGCATGTGTCAACATTCTGTAAATCCAGAGAACTGCAGTATAATGAATGAAAACATAGCATTTGTCCTACTAATATTAGCCATGTGACTAAGCACACATTCACACCTTTGTCCTGATTTTCAAAGTGATCTGTTTATAGAATGCTATAGTGAGCACATGAAGCAACCTTCTTTAGGTGGTTTGCAGTAACTTAAGAGTCAAAGCTTATTCTCTGGGTTCTCATTCTTCCCCATCCATGTACTGGACATTACTGGGCAAAGACTACCTAATCCATAAGATACCCCAGCCAGAAGAGGGCGCCATATATAGAGCAGGGCAGTTCATGAAACTCAGACAAGTACCCAGATGTTTATATCAACAGGGCAAGACAATAGCTTTGATCAAAGAGGACTTGTGAGGAGGGCAGGGAAAGAGAGGACCCCAAAAGTAGAAAAATAGGAGGCCAGGGCAGAGGAGACACAGAATCTATATGGTCCTTCGAGATCAGGGAAAGGTGATCTGTAATGCCCGAGTTTCATATTTTCACTGTTCTAGGGGAAATGGGAACTCCAAGTTGGCCTCAATTTGACTAAAAATAATAAAGTAAAATGCAACGTTGTGATTTGTCTGGTCCACTGGAGATGTGGAGTTCGATTTAAGTTTGTTTTGACATGCACTGAGGACACCAGTAAGAAATGAAACAGGCCAGGTGGTGGTGGTACAGGCCTTTAATTCCAACACTTGGGAGGTAGAGGCAGGCAAATCTCTGTGAGTTTGAGGCCAGCCTAGCCTACAGAGTGAGTTGCAGAACACCCAGAGATGTTACACAGAGAACCCTGTCTCAGAAGAAAACAAACAAAAAGAAATGAAACAGTTCACCCTAACACTCCACAAAGGCTGACAGAAGAGGAAGCAGGGAGGCACTGAGCGTGTAGCTGAAAGCAGTCTGAATGTATCAAGGATCAAGCCAATAGCCAATACAGTTCACCCCAGAGAACCCCATAGAGTTCTATATGTTTCAGTTCTTGCATAATTTTTGGAGCAGCTGAATTGTACCAACAAGCAGGTGGGACCCTGTTGCCCGTTCAGGGCCAAGCTGCTTAGTTTGAGCCAAAGTGTGCAGCATCCATCATCAGCTTTGCAAACAGTGTGAAGCGCTTTCAGGGATGTGAGCAAAACAATCCCAACCTTATTTTTCACAAGCACCAACAGATGTTTAAAATTGGGGAGGAATCTCTAGACTGAAACATTTCTCAGGCAGGACCCCTGGAGCAGCTCCAGGGAGCTGCACGCCCATGGCTTGTGCTGTTGTTCTAAGCCGCCCTTCACACATCAGGAATGTCAAACAGAGCTGACCTCAGTACCCTGAAAGCCCCACTCCAAACAGAGGCCTGGACTGTGCTTTCCAGCAGCAGGCAGGCTCTGGGGTGTTTGTCTAATTTAAAACAAGCTAGTTGGATGGTGTATTATTTCTCCAACCAAATAATATTGAAGCTGCATGTGCAACCATCTGTATTGTTTCCTGTACTTCATCCCTCAAGCCTGCTCAGCATATTTAGCAAATGGAAAAGAGATGATTGTTCTTCATTTCACTGAGAAAATAAAAGGAATCAAAAAAGAATTTCCATTTGTTTCTTCCAGGCATCTCCCCGCCCCTAACCAATTCTGTGGATACAGCCAGACCTAGTTCTTCTTGACTCAGGAGCATGACAGTGATTATCTCCCAGCTGGGTCCCTTCATAGCAGTCATGGCTTGAGGGGGTCATCATATGAAGCCTGCAGGCTTTGCCACTGCCTGTCTCTGCTCTTTACTGGGAACAGTCAAGGAGATGGTATTGCTATCTTCACCTATTATATGTTTTTCTGAATCCTTTCTTTAAGACTTTGTCGCCTTCATCCACAAAAACAAAACAAAAAAACAAAAAAACAAAAAACAAAAAAACAAAAAACAAACAAACAAACAAAAAAAACAAAAACCCCCCCCCAAAACCCAAAAAAACCTGTTTTTGCTGGACTCATAAGTTGCCGACCAGTTGCCAAGTCTGGGCACCAAATCTTAGTGTTCTTTCAGCTTATCAGCAACATTCCTCACACAGGACAATATGCCTTGTAGAAAACAAGTTCTTCCTCACCTTCCTCTCCAGGCCCATTCTACAGTTGTTCTCATCGCCAAGGCTCTGTATTATTTTCTTCTGCTAAAACAAAGTATTGCAAAGTTAGTGGCTTTCAAACAAAGCAAAGCTGGTATCTTACAGTTTTGAATAACAGAACTCCAAAACCAGCTTCTCTAGGCAAAATCAGGATTTAGCAAGATCCCCCTCCTCTGAAAGATCCAAGTGAAAGCTTAATTCTGGACTTTCCTAACTTCCATACTTCATGCTTCATGGCCCCTCCTTCTTTTTACAAGCCAATGTTATCCCTTTGGCCTCTGCTTCTGTCCTTGCATCTTCTCTGGTACCCATAGTCTTGTTTCCTTTAAACAATGTTATGACTCTTTCAGGATCATCTTATCTTTTCTCCTCCCAATTGCATCTGCAAAAGCTCTTTTGACATATAATGCAGCATAGTGACAGGTTTGGGGATTAGGATGTTGGTTTCTTTGGGGATAATTGTTATACTAATCACAATCTGGCCTCTAAAACTTTACACACAAAATGCATTCACACCATCCCAGCATCTATCAAAATTTAACCCACTGTGTTATTAAGTCAAAGTTTATAAAAACCTAAATCTACTCAGTTTGAAAGTCCCAAATTTCAACAGTCTGGGAGCACAGGCCTATAATCCCAGCACTTGGAAGGGTTAGGTAAAAGAATTATGTGACCAAGGTCAGCGTGGGCTACATAGTTAACAAATAACCTATGAAATGTATAAATCAGTATATAAATATTCCAAGTCTCATCACCTCAGTCAGGAATAAGTGAGATTCTGGGTATAGTCTATCCAGACATACAATATTCTCCATTCATGAGCCTGTGAGGGATAGGTATTTACTCCTGAAGTGTGGCAATGTGGCAGACACATGCCAACCTTCCCATCCATAAGCACAGAAGTAGAAGACAAAGAAAAAAAGATACCTATGAGAGTCTAGAAGCAGCAGACATTTGAGCATCCCTTATCCTATTGTCTTCCATGGCTAGACACAGAAATTTGGGCTCTTCATTCCCTAGGCAGGTTCTCTTGTCTCCCTAGTTCCAACAAGTCTCCAATACCTTACCCAACATGCTCTTTCCAAACCACTAAGAGAGATCAGGGCTTTTGGCCCCTTGATCAGAGCAGAACTTCAGGGAAGAGGCCTATCTCACTAATACTGAATGGAGAGGCATTCCCACTGTCTTTCTACAGAGATCCTGTAATGGGAGCTGCATGTAGGCCAAGCATGTGGACACTGAGCCCTGCCAGCCTGCTTCTCTGAGGACAAGCAATCCAAATGAGGCAAATTCTGTTTCCACTGCCTCATTCTAATAGTCCCTCTTGTGGCAGCTTGTTCAGGACTCACCACTACTCCTTCAGCTCCCTTTTTTTTGCTTGGGTTTGGCTCAGAGCAACACACAGGTGCTGGCAGGAGGCTGGATTCTACCAGAATCAAATTACCTAGACTGTAAACCTGGATTTGTTCATTAGTAAAATGGGTATCAAACACATACCACATGGGATTTTCTAGTGAAAATATTATAGCATGCTAATTTGCTCCAGCTACCACACAAATCACTATAAACTTACTGACAAAATTACAGAAATTTATTCATTATAGTTCAGGAAGGCAAAAGGGCAATAGCAAGGTGGGAGGGTCTTTCCTATCTCTACTAGCTTCTGATAGCTCTAGATGTCCCTTGGCTAGCTCATTCACCCAATATAAATATCAGATGGGACAATACATACAAGGAATGACGGTTTGTTTGAGTTCCCCTACTTTCCCAGTTGAAGTGTGGGCAATGGCCCAGAGGTGCCTATCAATCTTACAGTTAGCTATTCCCAGATAGGCCCTGCCTATCCTGAGTGTCTGGAAGAGATGATCTTCAATTCGGTTGAAGATTAAGGAAAGTTAATGAGTGGCTGTAGATCATAGGGCATATGAGTAGCCTACCTGGCCTTACCTGGAGATTTGTCCTTTCTCCCAGAGAAAACAGGATCCTTGTTTTGTTTTTACTTTGCCTTAATCCTCCAGCTACTCCCTTAGTGGAATTTTGTTTTTCTTCCATCCTCAGTACCACAGGAGGCCTTGGGACCTGGTGTAAATATTGGAATGTGGTTAAAGAAACAGGGAGCTGTTCTGAGCAGACGTTTCAGAGGTAAAATACACTTCTGCTTACCATCTTGCAGTTCCTGTCTGGAACTTGCCCTAGCAAGCTTCTGCATTTTCCACAGGATCTCAGAAAAAGGGATAAGAAGTGACTCTAATATGAGATGTTGTGACAGAAGCAGGAATCAAGAGAAGTCCTAAACCAGTGGGATCAGCAGGGCAGTTATTACACAGCATCATTGCAGCAATAGCTGACTAGAAAAGAATCTGGGGTCAAAAGTTGGGAAATGGCAATTTGTATTGCTTTGTTTTGTTTTAAATCACAAAACCGCATGTAATAACCTATAAAACAGGAAATGTACCTAGTGTAGCCCAGGCTTTGCAAAGAACTTTCCAAGCAACGCATCACCAGAATGAATTCATTGTTTCTACTGTGTTCAACAACATACCATGAAGGGGGAAAGTTAATCTACAAAAGAATAAACAAATTGGCAGAAGATTTAAGAAAAAATAAAGGAGTACCAGAAATATAGCTTTTGCAAGACTAAAACCTGTCACTGTTTCTTCAGCTGATAGTTGAGGAATATTCAATCAAGGACTTTCAACTAGAAAAGGTTTCCAGAATGAGAAAAAAAAAAAAAAAAAAAAGCACATCAGGGTGCTGCCACTGTATTTCCAGAGCCCATTCAGAGGCACAGAGAAGAGACACAATTCTCAAAGAGCAAGGTCAGGGAAGACACATTTTGCAGCCATAGGGGTTTCTGCCTTGAGGGACTTATCTCAGTGTTTTCAGTAGCTGGAACAGCCCAGAGCAGCAGCTTTGTCTGCCATCCTGTTATGAAGGAAGGGAGTGTGACTGACACAGACAATAACAGAAGTGAGCCAAGAAAGAGCACAACACCCAGGAGGCTAAAGGCTGACGACACCACTATGCCCTGAGCTAACCTTTGTGGCACCTGACCCTCTGCCAACATGGGTTTGATTTCAGAACAGACCAGCCAGGTCACCCCAAAGTAGGATTGGCTCTGCTCCTAGGCTCAAACCCCTGTCCTTGTCAGGAGACTTGCATAGCCTCCGCCTCCCCAGGACCCTGCCAAAAACCTGCCAGTCCGGATGTTTGTGCGACTGCTCCAGTGACCCAGGATTATATTGGGAAGGGAGGCACTTTTTGAAGCTGCAGTCATTGCTTTTGGTCTACACACAATGACAGCAAGGAGGAGAAAGTCTGGGATTTGAAGCCAGACCTGGTCCAAACCCTGGCTCAGCTTCTTCATAATCATGTGGCTGTGAGCAAGTTATTTATGCTCTTTGAGTCTCAACATTCATTTATGTGAATCAAATATATTACCACTGCCATCTGTGGGATGTGATAGAAAAATCAAATGCTATTCATTTTCTGACAACTGCCTGTGATGGTTAAGTGTTAATTGTCAACTTGACAAAACCTAAAATCATCTGGAAGATGGGACTCTGGCCATGCCTGTGGAAGAATTATATTGATTATGTTAACTGGTTTGGAAAGACCCATCTCAATTGTGGGTGAGACCATTTCCTGATAAAGACATTTACACTATATAAAAAGGAAAGGGGAACTGAGTGTGCATTCCTTGCTCTCTTATGACTTTAGATGTAATTTGACAGCTTCCTCAATGATTTCCCCACCTGGAAGGACTATACATTGAACTGTGAGCTAAAACAAACCCTTTGTTTCTTACATTGCTTTTGCCAGGGTATTGTGGCAACAGAAAAATTAAAAAAGACACCATCTAAGCAATAGTATGTTCCCTAAACATTTCGTGAGAGGAATAGTAGATGGATAAGATGAGGAGGCTGAGGCCTATGACAATGACAGCATTATAAAGGGCCTGAAGTCATTGCTCACTGAATTTGTGTCCATAAATGTGTATGAGGCAAAGATAAGAAGTGTCATCACCAGTTTGGGACAGATTCAGATCACAAGGTAAGACCCAAACATTGCAATGGTACCATAGGATCCAATTTACCTTCTTAGGAAAAGGGGAGGCAGGGATAAAAAGTGGGCAGTCTCAGGAGTGACTAAAAGACAAAGCAGAGCCTCAGCAACTAAACCATGGACAGAAACAGTGAAGAACCATTGCCTGGGAATGTGCCTGAAGATCACTTCTGTTTCCTCCAGAAGAAACAGCAGCATAACATCTGTGATGAGAAATACAAAAACAGCTTTTCCTGGGCATCACGGCTTGCATAGCCTCTACTGTGACATTCTTCTACTTAGAAACTTAGGTTGGTTTGATATAATACAGTTTTTTTTATATTTCCAGTTTGCATAGCTTCTCCCAGCTCTTTTCCTTATAGTCAATACAGAGACAACTCCAAGCCATTAACTTTTTTATATATAATTTTTAGTAAAAAGTGAAAAACAAGAATTCCTGTTTCTGCAATTTTTAAAATTTTGATTTTGTAAATTAATTTTACATTCTAACCACAGTTTTCTCTCCCACCCCTCCTTCTGTGCCCCCTCACATCCCCACCCCAGCCCACTCCCCATCTACTACTCCCAAAGGGTAAGATTCCCTGGGGAGTCAACAAAGCCTGGTCCATCAAGTTAAGGCAAGACCAAGCCCCTCCCTCCTGCATTAAAGCTAAGCATGGCATCCCACCGTAGGTAATGAGCTCCCAAAAGCCAGCTCATGCATCAAAGATAGATCCTGGTCCTACTGCCAGGACCAAGTTATGCATCTGTCTACCACATGCAGAGGGCCTAGTTCAGCCAATCCACCATCTTTAATTATCACAAATATAAGGGGAGTAGGATAGGATTGAGATTAGAATGATTTTCTCTCTTTCCCATTTTCAGTGTCACTTTCTCGAACTGTACAAGGACTTCTTTTTGGACCTGGGACTTTCTTGGAAACCCAGAAACACACAGAGCTTTTTCTGGTCCTGACCTGATAAAAAGTCTTTTTTATTTATTTTCTGTGGATGGGGCCAGACTTCAAAGAGACCACATGTCAAGATGTTCCCTGCTTCATTTCACCTGAGAACCAAAGGTGTCCCCTGAGGCCTTCAAGCATGCTCCACAGATTTTCTTGGAGCAAATTTATCCCTTCCACATAGACTAGAACCTACAGGCTTTGTGAATTCCAGCCTAATACCATTTTTCTATCAGCAATAATGCTGGCCAGGACAATCATCCTCCCTAGGAAAACTTGAGCTTTCTGTACAATGCTGTTCCAGTCCACCAAGTCCTATTTAGCCCTTTGAAACCATGCTGTCTCTAGCAGGTTCCCACCAGACAACACAGCTCCTTCTGGCAGGAACACTTGACTCTCTGCTATTTTAATTTGAATTATACTGATAACCTCATGGATGAGAACCACGTGCACGCCACCTATTTATATCAGTTATACATCTTTCCCTTGGAGTTGCTCTTTTTCTTATAAATAGAATGAATGACTTGCATGTCCTAGACATTAAACTGACATGTTTTAAATATTGGAAATATCCTGTTCTACCTGCCATATACAATTAAAATTGTGAAAGGGATTCTATATTATATTATTAGTCACAGTGAATAAGTAAGTGTTTTTGCTAAGCCCGGTTTTCAGAAAAATAAACACAAGGTCACAGATACTGTTTCCATGGACAGTCAAGGAGAGAGGTTAAAATCTATCTCAGGCCACAAATTCTGACTAGTGGAATTGGTGTTGTGAAGCTCCTCTTCAAGACTAAACTATGAGAAACACTGACAAATGGTGGTGACCTGAGCACAGAGCCATGCAGTCATTACTTACTAAATTTGAATTTAGGGTTATTAAAGGAAGAAGATTCTCTTTCATTAAAACTTGGCTCAAATTTTAGCCAATTAATAGTCAAATTTTAGTCTAATTAATAAGTAAAAAAATTAAAGGTGTTTCTCAATCTCATGTAGTCTCTCTTTTTTTCATTCTATGACTATAGTCTGAATTGCTTGCCCAAAACACACCTGAGGCCACCTTATAGCCTGTGCCACAGTACATACTCCTTCTATGTCCTCCTGGGGAGTGTGGAAACATCTGGTGTTAAGGAGTCCTGTTTTTTTTTTTTATCTTGCAGAAAACCACATGAAAAACCACTGGAATGGCTTGGAGAGAAATTTCAGTTACAAATGGACTTTTCGTGCAAGCATTAAAATCTGATTTCAATTCTTAATACTCAAGCGGTGGGGGGGGAATCAAACTATGAAAGTGTGCACCTATAAATCCTAGAATGAGGAAAACAGAGATCCTTGTGATTTTCTAGGTAATCAATTTACAAGGGTCCAGGTTTAGTGAGAGACTGTCTCAAAAAAAAAAAAAAAAAAAAAAAAAAAAAAGGTGGAGAGCAATTACAGACATTTCATTGACCTCCGGTTTCCACATGCATGTACACATATGTACACACATGAACACACACATTAACATATATATCCATGCACAAAACACCACTTTATACACTGATGCCACTTTCTTCTATTCTTACCAGCGGTTGTTCCATTACTCCCACCCAAAAAGAGTGGCTGCAGCTCTGAGTATGAGAAGCCCAGAGTTCAAATCCATTCTTTACCAGCAGTGGACATCTGGAATGAGGAAGCATAGGATACCCAGCCCTCTGCCCAGCTGAAAGCTACCATATAAGTGTAGTAGGGCCCTTCTGGGCGGCTACCAGCTGCCTGAGAGTCCCTCTGGAAAGGACTGCTATGGGGAAGATACTACCTGTCTGACTTGCATATGTGAGTGAAGCCTCACAACCAAATCCAGCTATCCTACTTCCTCCAAAGCATGGCTCTTAAAGTGAGGGTCACCTCCCCATCCACTCTGAACCTCCCCACAGCCCACCCATTAGTGCACAGAGGTTTTGTGGGACACTTATCAGATTGCTCTTAAGATATTTAGAATAATACCAAAAGCAAAGAACCTTCAAAGATAGAAAAGAGCCTTTCTAAGAGGGAGTGGAGAGAACATCAACCTCTCCTATCACATAATACATTTGAGGATTAAGACACAGACCTCTTTCAGCATTTCTACTTGTGTTATTTGTCAAACAACAATGTGCACCTTTGCAGCTGACTGCTCAAAATACGAAATACAATATCAGGCTACTTCCAAACAGCACCCAGGTTGCAACCCTTGAGCATTCAAGAGCTGGTACCTCTGCATAAAGGCTTTCTTTCTCCACCACATTTGTTGGAAGCATGATCCAGAGCAGAGAAGGTAAGTACTGGATATAAGGATTTCTCCGCCTTCACTGTGTCTATAAACAGACTGGAAAGGCAGATAAACTTAGCCTCTAGAGCAAGAGGTAGGAGGATGGTGGAAGGAAAGACAAGGAAATGGAAAAGGACCTTCATTCTGGAATCTCTCCCTTGCCGGCTGCTACCCCACCACTAGAAATCCATTGTTTTAGCTTGCAGCAGATCACAAGCGTTTCCTATTCTGTAAGGGTGTTTGGATGAGAGCACCAGTAAGTCGTCAAGCATGAGTCATTCTATAGACTTTGTTTTGGCAATAACACAGCATGGAGATGGAGCTAAGTGCTGTGTCGACAGTGTCTTAGTAAGTGAGAAATGTCCGAGACTGAAGGCAATTGGGAGGGTGTGAAAGCAGATACCTATAGGTCAATAGTGGAGGTGCTCCCAGACAGTAGGGCCCAGAAAAGGGGCTAAGATGACCATGGTCTGCCCAGAAAGCAAAGATAGACTATATTAGCTATTTTTCTGGTGTTATGATATGATACCATGACCAAGGCAACTCAGAGAGGGAATGGTTCATTTGAGATTATGATTCCAGAGAGATTAAGAGTCAATCACGGTAATAGATGCCTGTCAACAGAAGTAAGTAGCTGAGAGCCTACATCTCAACCACAAGCACAAAGCACAGAGAGAGAGAGAGAGAGAGAGAGAGAGAGAGAGAGAGAGAGAGAGAGGGTATTGGGCTTTTAATCTCAAAACTTGCTTATAGTACCATACTTTCTTCAGCAAAGCTGCACTATCTCCCTAGATAGCATAACCTCCCTAGACAGCATCACCAACAGAAGAAAAAGTGTTCAAATGTCTGGGATTATGACGGCCATGTCTCATCCAAACCACAACATTCCATTCCTTTACCTACATAGGCTCATGTCCATATCATTGTGTAAAATGCATAATATCTCTCTTCAAAAGTCCCCATTATCTTTTACATTCTCAACATGAAGTATAAACACCCAAAATCCAAAGTCTTTTCTGGCTATCCTGGGTCTTTTGTTTTTCCATATAAAGTTGAGTATTACCCTTTCAAGGTCAGTGAAGGATTGTGCTAGAATTTTGATGGGGATTGCATTGAATCTTTAGATTGCTTGAAAGGATAATAGTCAACTTTATATGGAAAAACAAAAGACCCAGGATAGCAAAAACAACCCTGTACAATAAAGGAACTTCAGGAGGTATCACCATCCTCGACTTCAAGCTCTACTATAGAGCTATAGTCCTGAAAACATAGAGCTATAGAGATGAAAACAGCTTGGTATTGGCACAAAAAAGATAGATAGACCAATGGAATTAAATAAACAATCCTGATATTAACTCACACACCTACGAACATCTGATTTTTGACAAAACAGCTAAAAGTATACAATGAAAGGAGAAAAGCACCTTCAACAAATGGTGCTGGCACAATTGAATGATGGTGTGTAGAAGATTGCAGATAGACCCATGTCTATCACCATGCACAAAACTCAAGTCTAAATGGATCAAAGACCTCAACATAAATCCAGCCACACTGAACCTCTTAGAAGATAAAAGTGGGATGAACCCTTGAACAAATTGGTGCAGGAGACCGCTTCCTGATAATACCAGTAGCACAGACACTGAGATCAACGATTAATAAATGCAACTTCCTCAAATTGAGAAGCTTCTGTAAGGTAAAGGACCCAGTTGAAAAGACCAAATGGCAGCCCACAGACTGGGAAAAGATCTTCACCAACCCCACTTCTGACAGAGGGCTAATCTCCAAAATATACAAAGAACTCAAGAAACGAGTTACCAAAACACTAAATAACTCTATTAAAAAGTGGGATACAAAACTGAATAGAAAATTCTCAATAGAGGAATTCAAAATGGCTGAAAGTCACTTAAGAAAGTACTCAACATCCTTAACCATCAAAGAAATACAAATCAAAACAACTCTGAGACACCATCGTACTCCTGCCAGAATGGCTAAAATCAGAAACACTAATGACAACTTATGCAGGAGAGGATGTGGAGAAAGGGGAACACTCCTCCACTGCTAGTGGGAGTGCAAACTTGTATAGCCATTTTGGAGGTCAGTATGGCGGTTCCTCAGGAAAATGGGAATCAGTCTACCACAGGACCCAGAAATCCCACTCTTAGGCATATACCCAAATGATCCATATTCATGTAACAAGGACATCTGTTCAACTATGTTCATAGCAGCATTATTTGTAATAGCAAGAACCTGGAAGCAACCTAGATGCCCCTCAACTGAGGAATGGATAAAGAAGATGTAGCACATTTACACAATGGAGTACTACTCTGCGGAAACAACAACAACAACAAAACAAAGCAACACAAAACAAAACAAAAACAATGGAATCTTGAAATTCGCAGGCAAATGAATGGAACTTGAAGAAACCATCCTGAGTGAGGTAACCCAGTCATAAAAGAGGAACATGGTATGTACTCACTCATATATGGATTTTAGACATAGATCAAAGGATTACCAGTCTATAATTCACACCGCCAGAGAAACTAGGATACAAGGAGGAACCTAAGAAATTCATACAAGGTCCAAGGTCCCTCACAGAAGGGGAAAGGAACAAGATGCCCTGAGCATATTGGGAGTGGGGGACAGTGAGTGGAGAGGGAGTTAGGAGAAAGAGAAGGGGAGGAGAGGAGAGAGCAAAGAAAAAAAAAACATAATAGAGAGAGCCATTATAGGTTAGAAAAGAAAAAAGAAAACTGACTCTAGAGAAATGTTCAGAGACCAACGAGGACGACCCTAACTAACAATCTGAACAACAGTGGAAAAGCTACCTTAAATGCCCTTCTCTGATAATGAGATTGATGACTACCTTACATGCCATCATAGAGCCCTCACTTAGTAGCTGATGGAAACAGAAGCAGACACTCACAGCTAAACACTGATCCGAACTCCTGGAATCCAGTTGCACAGAGGGAGGAGTGATAAGAAAATGGGGCAAGACCAGGCTACAGAAACCCACAGAGACAGCTGACTTGAACAAGGGGGACCCAGACTAATAGCTGGGAAACCAGCATTGGACTGACTCAGACCCCCTGAACATAGGTCTCAGTTAGAAGGCCTAGGCCTTTTCTGAAACTCAAGGAAATCTCTTAATTATAACCCCTGTAAAAGTTTCAAAAAGCAAATTACATATTTTCAATATTTAATGGTACAGACTATACATAACCATTCCAAAAAGGAGAAGTGGGGATCATAGTGAGGAAATACTGCGTCAAAGCTATACCAGAACCCAGCAGGGAAAACACCAAATATTATAGTTCCATGTCCTGTATCAAAAGGTTTACATACCTCTCTCTTGGACTGGTTCCACTTCCTGTGTGCAACTCTCCTTGGCAGATGCTTCATGGTTCTGGCACCTCCAAAATCTTGGGGTCTCAGCTGTGGCTCAGGTTTGACCTTCAGAGCTTCATGTAATTATTTCTCACAACCTCTTACCCTCACAATACAGCTATAAGAGAGATATTCCAGCCCAGAATTGGTTATACCATCTGTACCTCAAGTCAACATTCAAAGGGAGTCTTTCTGATCAAAGGAATGCTATCCAACTAAACATCAGAGTTCAGTGAGAGAGTCCTATGTGCAGCTGTACCCCATGGAGCCTTATTTGCCATTGAAGTCAGAGTAGGTTCCCCAACACTTTTCTGGCACTGACCTAGACACATAAGTAAAGCATCTTTGGACTTCTTGTTAGCACTCTTGTTCAGCAATTAACATTATGAATCCAACAGCATTCTAGACTCTGAAGCTGCTCCCTCTGACACAGCATTTGCTAGATTGCTACATAATAGTTTGTTCTTCCAACAGTAAAATCTTCCACCTAGTTCCAGGCAGAGGGAAAGGTGAGCATGGAGTCACATCACCCTCACTCCATGCCTGACCTCATAGAGAGCACAGTCAGGAAGTGTATTGGGGTTCTTATCCAAGCCCAGCTTTGAGGCAGAGGCTTGGAGCACACAGGCCTCAAGCACTCTTCTTCCGTCCATCCTTTCTGCTGCTGTACTCTGACCACCACACAAACAGACATCTGTCTCAGAACACCACAGGGTACATCATTTTAGAAAATGTAATGAACTCTAAAATCACCATAAGTAAATGTGAAAAAGAAGCAACACACTTTAAAATAAAAAAAAAAAATTTAAAAACAAAACAAAACCTTCGTTCTTGCCACAGCCTGCTCTCCACAAATAATGAAAGACTCTGGGCACAGATGATGGCTCAACATATCTTTACACAGACCTGAGTATGAATTAAACTGCATCTTTGAAAAGGGTGTGTCAGTAAAGTGATTTAAGCTGGCTCTCTAGCCAAATGAAGAAACCAAGCAGCATCTTCTCTCCTGAGTCAGACAGCCACAGCTGCAGTTGTGCCAGTCTGACCTGCAGGCATGATGTCTCCATGTGGACTGACCTGACAGTATCTGCCCACCCTCAAACTGCACAGCTGGGGAATCTGAGTCAGAGCATCATGCCCAAGGATGTTCTGAGCTTGAAGAACAAGCCTAACAGGTTTTTAGATGTCCTTCTAAATGGGTGTTGAAGTTCTGGCTAGAACAGATATTACCCTCTTTTCCCCTCTGTGATGCATCCTCTTTACGACCTCCACTCTGATAAAGACAAAATCCTCCAGATCTTCCCAAGATTCTCTTAGAAGCTTGCATTATTCCCATCAATGTCAAAGGATAACATTTACTTAACAAACATGAAATACTTAGTGCTCTCCCATTCCACTTCACCACCTTTTTATTTAAAAGAACTTGCTGAAGCTCCTTTGCCTAATATTATCAACTCTTGTTTCTCACCAGAAAATCATCAGGCAGACAGAAAGACAAACAGGTCGGGCAAACTGAAGCTGCATCAGAGCCAGAACTGGTCTTGACAGATAGTTTAGAGCAACCAGAGCAGGAAGTACAGGAACAGAAGCAATGTAAACAAACAGATAATAGAAAATTTCAGAAAGAATCAAAATGAAATGCTGAGATCAAAATTCCAGAAGGGAAATGAAGTCTTCATTAGGCCACGAGACATAGCTGAGGGAAGAATACTTGAATGTACACACGTGACATTAGAAACTACCAAATTTGAAAAACAAAAGGAAAAAGACTGAAATCTTTTAAAACCTGGGCCAAATAACCATGATTTGTGAGACAGCTGCAGAAGGTGACACACATGAATAGAGGGAATATGAAAAGGAAAGGCACAGATCTGAATTCACAGTGGCTGAAGCTTGGTGCCAGACATCAGACTGCCATCTCTGTAATCTCAAAGAATGAATACCAAGAGAAACTAAACAATCCCAGAGATGTTACCCTAGACCTACCATATTCAAACGGAATAATCATCATCATCATAATTAAGAGAAAAACCATGAAAGAGTCCAGAAGTAAAGAACCGCTCTTCAGAGGAGCAAGGGTAGGAACTGCATCCCATACCCCAGAGATCCTGCATAACATAGTGCAGTGCTTAAAGTAATAAAAAAAGAAATTGCCATGGGCTGGAGAGATGGACTAGAGGTCAAGAAAGCCCGTGCCACTTCCAGAGACCCCAAGTGCACTCCCCAGCAGCTACCTCACTACCACCTGTCACTCTAGCTTCAGGAAACCCAGCACCCACACAAACAGATTCATACAAAAACACATAACTAACAATAAATATAAGCAAATAAGCCAGGTGGTGGTGGTGCATCCCTTTAATCCCAGCACTTGGGAAGCAAAGGCAGACACATCTCTGAGTTAAAGATGAGCCCGGAGTGAGTTGCAGGACAGCCAGGGCTACAAAAAACAAAACAAAACAAAACAAAACAAAAACAAAAAAACAAAAAAACCCCAAAAAAACAACAAAAACCTGTCTTGAAAAACCAAATAAATAAATAATACTAAGTAAATAAACTTTGAAGAAAAGGCCAACCTGGAATCTGAACCCTGTAATATTGTCCTTCAGAGATGAAGCAAGATTTCCCTTTTGTAAGTTAAAAACTTTTCACAGAGAAAGTAAAATATACTGAAAAAAAAAAGAAAAAAATTACAAAGGGAAAAGAAAAACATTAAGGAAGAGTACATAAAATAAAACAAAAACTTTTCTTTTTTCTTTTTTTTCTTTTCTTTCTTTCTTTCCTTTCTTTTCCTTTCTTTTCTTTTCTTTCTTCCTTTTTTCTTTTTCTTTTTCTTTTTTTTTCCGGACAGGATCTCTCTACATATCCCTGCCTATGTATACTAGGCTGGCCTTGAACTCACAGAGATCCCTCTGCCTCTGTCTCTTCAGTGTTGGGATTAAAAGCATGCACTACCACATCTGGCTAAAACTTCCATATTTCTTAGTTTTGAACCAGGAAGGTGATTGCCCTGCTACTGAGTTATATCTGCAGTTCTGTTGAAAGACCCCTACTCAAGGCTATTAGCTTAAGGCCTGGCTTAGCAATGGTAACGCCATTTTGCAAGGCTTCCACATAAACAAGTAAAAGTACAGGACAAGGTCAGTACTCACAGGCTGCCACATCTGGCCTTGGGAGGGGAGCAGAGAGTTCAGAGAAAAACCCAAACATGAGCTAAGTCAGCTATTATCAGATCCCCAAACACGTAAGAGGCTTGTCCTCTGATGACTCAACGCCTTATTTGAGCTGACCAATGGGACCCCTGTAACTATGCATCTTGCTTCTGTACCTGCGCTTTTGCTACCCAGCCCTATAAAAGTCCCTCTCCCCAGCCTGTGGGTGCGCAAGTCCTCCGAGAGACTTTGTCGCCCACAGGTACCTGTGTATCTCAAATAAACCTCTTGCAGTTTGCATCCGCATCTGTGGTCTCGGCTTGGTCTTTGGGTCCTGAAGGGAAGTCCTCTTCTGGGGTCTTTCACTGTGTCTTAGTACTAATTTATCTAACAGATATGTTTGCCCAAAGTAATGATACCTATGGTGTGTTTGCTTATGCACACACTAAACATATACAGCCTTATATGTGACCAGCTACATAAAAGTCGAATGAGATGGAGAGGTGGAAAAGTTTCATTATTGTAAGCTTTTTGCATTACTTGTGGGGTTGACAGTTTATTGAATTATGCTTTATGGATGTGAAGAACAATCACCAAAACTTCAAAAAATAAATACAATTGATATGCCAAGAATGAAGATGAAATATCATATTACAAAATGCTCAAAACCACCAAAAAAAAAAAAAGAAAGAAAGAAATGTTAAAAGAACAAGAACATCAGTTAGAAACAGTAATGAACACTGCAACTAATAATCTAACTATATTAATTATGCTGTAAGAGTCAATGATCTAAAAACATCAGTGAAAAGCAGATTGTCACTGCTTTGTTTGTTTGTTTTTTGAGACAGGGTTTTTCTGTGTAACAGGGACCTGGCTGTCCTGGAACTCTCTTTGTAGATCAGGCTGGCCTTGAACTCACTGAGATCAGCCTGCCTCTGACTCCTGAGTGCTGGGATTAACAGCCATAGTTAATTATTCTGAAAGGTGCTGAGGGGTTTATCTAATCATTGCTCCAAAATGGAATTGTGTCTCACTTTTCCTAGTGATGTACCAGGCAATGAGAGCATATTTTATGTAACCTTTGTTCACACCCTGTTCACATCTTTGAGACAACTTACCAAGGGGAGAGTAAACTAGTAAAAAGCTAACATTATTCTGAGAAAATAATGTCTACCACTTTTCTGACTATTCCACGGTTCTGTGGGCTCAGGAATGCAAGGCCCTTACTGTTTTGCTTTGCATTTCTTTGATCAATGGTGAGAAAGCTTTTATCATGTGTTTATTAGCTGGTAAGATTTTTCAGGTCTCCAAAATATGTGCTCATGGCATTTATTTATTGGGAAAAGACAGTGTTCTAAGGGAACAATAACAGAGTTTCATGGAAAAAGACCTTTCTCCTGAATGTACTACTGGGATGAGGCAGAATCCTCTGAATCCAGTGAAACGGTACTGACTGGATGGCTTCAGGGCCTGGGTAGGCCTCTAGGAGCCCATAGAAGCCTCACCTATGTGATTCTGCCTAATGTTCTACTGTGCTCCCCTTAGCTTTCTAAGAAAGCTATCTAGACTATAATACTGACTTTGTAAAGCAAATCAAGTAGGGAGAATGTGCAAATTTCCAGTTACTGTGGAGACATGAATGCTAAGGATGTAGTTGCTTTTGAGCTGAAAGCCCAATGTTTGGACACTGAGATTCTCATTCTCACAGCAAACCAGCGTAACCGCCACATGGAGGCTGTGCTGGATGATAGATTATAAACAGCTGGTGTGACCAGGCCTACGCAGCCCCCCAAACTACAAATCCAAAATCCACATGTTTAATAAACAGATGAATCAGAACATGGAGAGTGCTGCTGTGGGATCCAGTGTTGCATTGGCAGGATGCAGTAGGCATAAACTTTTCCCTTGGGCCCAAACACAGACCACTCTACCTAGTTGCATGGCTGCTCCCCCTGGCTCAGAGCATAACATGTGCCCAATGAGGCCAGTGGTCATAAGTTAAAACCCAATAACATGAATCTGGGTTGGATGCCCCAACAGAGGCAGCAATTTTGAAGGGCTGGGTTTTAGGGACACAATATGGTGGGCCCTGAAGAGAGTTGAAGGCAACCCTGGCATGCAGTGGGGTTTAATAAGCACTGATCCTATGAAGTGGAGCTGGATCCTTTGAAGGGAGATGTCAACTTAGAGCCCAGGATGAGGATGGCTCAGGGAAGACAGGAGTCCACACCCAGAATAGGAAAGGGATCCATGAATGACTGTGCTCATGGAGGCCATGCTCTGAATATGAAATGGCCACCAACCAAGGCTCAGCTGGATCAGCAGCTTCAGCTGAATCCAAGCTTAGCTCCTTGCTAGCTGAAAACCCTAGGCTTGCAAGCTGTTTCTTGGTGACATAAGCTGCCTCAGCTGCTTTGGCTGTGGATGGTTTGGGCCTACACAAATGCACACCCACTACCGTAGCATGGCTGTGCAGTGTTCCTATTTAGGACTCTCTATTCCTTCCAAAGCACTTCTGGCCTCTGTACCACTCTCCCCAACCCAATCCCATGTAGCCTCCTCCTCAAACCCCAGAACTACCATGTCTGCCTCTGCTCAGCCTTCTCTTCCCTCCAACCCAACACTTCACCTGTCCCAGGCAGTATTTCTACTATTTAGAAAATTCAAGGCACATTGAGGGAAAAAGGCCTCTGCAAAGGCCATTGAGTCAAGAAAAATGTGGAAGGAGTGGGATATCATGAGTGAAAAGCCACAGACAGTAGCTAGGGGATCCCAGCTTGAAGAACTAGAGAGAAGGACTAACTGAAGTAATGCTGAGGCCACGGTGACAGTGACACAGTGAGGGTAGGAAAACCCTAAGTACTAGCACATGGACAGAGGTTGTGGGGATGCTGTAAAGTCCAACCATTGGATTTCAAAGGAATAGGATGTTCTTGTTCAGAGAGATATGATGGGAGAGACTCAAGGATTTAGAAATGCACTATCAGGGCCAGAGCATCCCATTGACTCAAGACTCAAGAGTACCTGGGTTTCAGTGAACCATACAAAATCTAACTCTTGGGTAGACAAGCAGCAAATTAGACAAAACTGGAAAGAGAATTAATGACCTTGTAGATCTGAAGACATTATCCAGAATACAGAACAAAAAAAAAAAAGGAAATGAAAATATAAAATGAGGTAATGTGAAGAGGCACCTGGGATAAGTATCTGTCCCACCTCCATCAGAAACATGGAAAACATTTCTTATTTTCTCCTCTCTTTTTAAAAAATTATTTACTTATTTATTTGAAACAAGAGTTTGCCCTGTTGATCATGCTAGCTTCAAATTCTTGAGCTCAAGTGACTGTAAGTTTTCTAGTTAACTTCATGCCATTGTATCAGGTCAGAAACACAGGTTTTAAGACAATGGATGGTAGACATTGTAAAACAAATAAATAAGTTAAGACTTTTAAGACTTCCATACACTCATTTCTCAGCATTTAAGTGTCAAAGTTGTCTATTTTTATTGTATTATGTTACATTTTTTATCTTAAATATTACTGTTTGAGTTATTGGCTTGAATTTCATTTAAAAAATCATTAAATGAGTTTGTCTTGGAATCAGAACAATTTCCAATAATTTCTGAAGTTGTCCTAAACCTCTTTCTCCTATTTTGTGTTATATGTTTATGTGAAGCAGCACTCTTAGCATTAACAATTAAAAAGTCAAAAATACTGATAAACTGTGAAAAACATTGAAAATATTATATATTCTTCAATTTTAAATATCCACACAAGATTTAATTCTTTTTGTTATCTTTCCCCTTCCTTTTTTTTTTTTTTTTTAAGAAGTAGTATTTCACTATATAGTTCTGAGTGGCTGGAACTTACTATGTAGGCAAGGTGTCTTCGAACTCATAAAGATCTGCCTCATGAGTGCTGGGATTAAAGGTAGACTCCACCATGCCTGGCTAAAATTTAATTCTTTTTGCAAAATCAAGCAAGTATATACATCTCATTAATATGGAAGTTTGCTTTTGTCTTTAATAAATAGTAAAATAATTTCCTTTCTGACCTTTTATTAGTTAAGATTTTATTTGTATACCTATTTTATATGCCTAAATATGCAGCCACATAAAAATTTCTCAGGTGGAAAGGAGTTATAAGTGGAAATTTTTAAAGAAATTGTAGTGTAAAGAATACCTGCCTACTGTATCCAGCTCTATTGAACCTTCTATCATTACCTTTAACTTTCACTATCTCCTGGATGCACAATCCCATTTAGCTTTAGTGAAGCTAATGTTTGTTTGGGACATATTTCCTGTCACACCACAGATGCTTATAAATACTTGAGTGTGTAGATGAAGAATGAGGACTTGCCCCCCCCAAGAATATAAAAAAAAAACAGTCCATGAGAAATCAGAATGGGGTGTGTTGGTGCAGGATGGACAGACTGTTAGAACAGAAAAGAGCCTGAAGTGGTACTGTGCACAGAGGGAATCTGGCACACAGCAGAGCTAAGGCACAGAACCATAAGAGATACCAGTATCTGATTATGCACATAAGCAAAGGTGAATCTGGATCCAGCCTCAGTAAACCTGAAAAGACACGATTATGTCTAGATGAATGAGCACTTACTTGCCTGCAGAGGACAAATATTTAGAGTAGGGCTCATAGGAGAGTATGTTCAAAGTTAGTAAAGATTTGTTAACATACAAAAGATAGGCATCATGAAAGAAAAAGCTGGCAAGCTTCCTTCTGGAAGTTAAACATTAAAGCCAACAGAAAATGAGAAGACAAGTTATGAGCTAGGAGACTATCAACTCACACAGCTGGCAAAGGATCACATGGAGTAAGTACAAGGAATGGAAGGAGGGAGGAAAGAGACATCAGTCTTACCGAGCTGACAAATCTCACAGTCAGGAAACTCAAGACTCCAATGGGAGGTAGTTATGGCACTGGATTCAGGACACATGACCAATGCAGAGCAGTGAGGGAGAAAGGGAGCACCAGGGCAATTAGTCTGTGACCCTTTAGGCTCTACACTTACATCAAGTATATTAAATCCCATCCTTCTGACCAGAGAAAGTGAGTTGAGAAGTATGATTTAAATCTATCTTCCTTTTTGCTTTGCTATCTTACAGGACTAAGGTTATATTGTATTTTTGCTCTCAGCATTTTCATTGGTGGTACTTGCAGCAATACAGACAAATAGACATTGTAAACCTGTGATTCCAGAAAGAAGTCTGGTGACCAAACAGGCTACGATGCATGGACAGAACCAGGGAAAAGGCTACAAATCCCAATGCAGATTTGCATTTCACGGATTCTAATGATATACAAAATCCTTTATCATTAAAAAATGCATTAGTTAATAGCCTCAGAGATGATAATTTTCATATTTAATAGGAAGATCTGGCTTATCTGATTCTGAGATAGACCAAGGAGAAGGTCTGGTTTTCTGGTTTTCTCCTATTCCCTTTGAGAATCATGTGACCATCCAGAATCTAGACATGTGGTCCCAAGAACTAACCATGGGCACCTGGTCAAGTTCTGAGCCTGGTGATTCATCACTAAGTTGGTTAAAACATGGCATTCCTGATACTCATGCTTGGTAGGGATCATGCTTCTCTATAAAGTTTCTGTTCAGTGCTCTAATAAATCTACCCTCCCAGTGCATAGTACAAACCCCGGGGCCAAATGTCTCTTAAGGGGGATGCTTCTTATTAAAAGATGAAGGATTAACAGAGGAAAATATCAAGGACCAGGGACCACTACAGAGGTGAATTGGGAATCCACTTTGGAAGCAGAAGGGGGAGTGGGATTTTTAACAGTGTTCCATGCCCATACCCAGGAAACCCTGGGAGGAGTCAGGAAAAATTAGAGGTTTTTGGAAATTCTCTGAAAACAACCTTGGATTGGGTACAAAGATTCCAGCAGACTGTCCTATGTCCAGGGACTAGGATATTGTCAGTATATGGAAACTCTACAATTGGGATCTTTCCCATCTCAGCTCCCACTTTGCTCAGGCATGGAGAGTATCTACTGGACACGTGGAATGAAGGCCTCTCCTAAGGGAGGGGGTCCACGATGTAGGTGGGACTCAAGGTTGGCTTTTCTTCACATCCCATGGACTCTGCCTTGGCCTTGACCTCTCACTTGTGTGAATAGAAGGTGATTCTGAATTCCCTTGACTGACCCTGACCATTTGATGATTAGGTCACTCACTCCTCTTGGCTGCAGGATCTCCTCGTGCTCCACGGGCAGCAACTCTCACAGCCTCAAAACTCAGCCAAGTCAGAGTCCTGGAATGAGGCATCCACATAACAGGACCTGTTACCCAGGAATCCTGGGTACCTAGAGGTCTAAGGAATGAACACTCAGAGAAGTGTGACTTGCTGGCTCTCCCAGGTGCAGCACCTGTCACACAGGCAAAGCTGTCTGTGCTCTCCCCTAAGCCAAGGCAAGGGACAATACTATTATCCCCATAGCAGTGGGAGCCACACCACATGCCAGCTGCTCTCATACATGCTTTTCAAGTGAGATAGTTAATAATAATATTTTTTTCAAACTGATCAGCAGTATACAACAAGAAATCTATGTACAAGTGATTTTTACATGGAAACAGTAAGCCTTAGTTACATAAAAAATGGGGGCCTGAACACAAGGTGGGGCTGGACATACAGTGAGCCCCTGATGGCATGCTGGGAAAGTAATTAAGTCAGAAGACAGCACAGTTGGAAAGGTTCTCAGATTTGAGTCTCTTGTAAGGTCACAAAGGAAAATCTTTTCATGCCCCCAAACCCCCCTCTTCCTATTCCCCCCCCCACTCCACAGGGAGGGTGATGCCTTCCAGGAGGGATCATCAAAATCTGTCAAGTCATATGGAGTAAAATAAAAATTATATATACATACATATATATTATATATTATATATATTTTATATATATTAAAAAAAAGAAAGAAAACCCTTTTCAGTGAAACATGGTGATGCTGAGGTAGGCCCAGGGAGTAGGGATTATGCATAGCCCGTAGGCTGGTGGAAAAGTCAAAGGTAGGTCAGTAAGCATCTTCTCCCTAGCTGACTTCAGTCTTAAATTGGACAGGATATCATGTGTTCTTTGTGATGTCAGGTCCTGGTGATGCCCTGGTCTGCCCCAAGACATGGCCACACCCTTTCTACTCTCACGGGGCCCTGTGGCCTCTGAATAACAGAATGCCAAGCATGTGGTCTCCATATCCCCTTGCACAAACATGGAGAGCACTGACAGCCTCAGGGGAAACCATAGGGCAGCTTTGCAGAACCTCCCTTCAACCTGCCAGGACCCAGCCTCTCAGATACCAAGAAAAGATGTGTTGTCCCTGGGGTTACTCAGGCTCTGTCTCCACCACCAATTTGTTCTGCCACTGTTATTTCCCAGGCAAGCCTCACCTAAACCAGCCATTCTCGAAGAGCCCACAGAGTCCCTAGCTGTGTGGAGAAGTTCAAATTTATTCTCATCTCTGCCCAGTTCCTAACTATTTGAGGAATGTTGGAGGTCCCCCATCAGAATGTAAATATATTATCCCAGCCTCAGGCAAGGTCAATGACCCTCACACAGAACTATAGCCACTCTGAGACTCAGTACAGTTATGTGTGTTAGGCCTCATAGTGGTACACATCCAGCTTTTATATATAGAAAGTTTGTATCTTTAAAAACAATTTCAATATCTAGAAAAACTACCACATCTAGACTTTTCCTGTAGTGCTTTCCGCATCCTCTTCCACTTGAGGCTGTGTGGGTCTTACTGACAATCTAGGTGTTTGACTTCATTGTGTGGAGGTCGATGACACATTATGATTTCCTGAACCCAAAGAGTTCTCACGTTTATATGTTCTGGAGAGAACCATGTGGATACCAAGGGATTAATGCTCTGTGGAACATCATATAAAGAAAAGAGTTGGAATTTTTAGGACAATATCCTTTGGGAAGAAAACAAGATAACCTAGAGACTCAATTCCATCATAAAAATAAAAGTTTTGGAAGAAATATGCATGTGAGGGACACAGGAACCACTGAAGTTAGACTGGTAGGAGTAGACAGATCCACTCTCTGAATGATTACATATATTTCAAAAAAAAAAAAAAAAACAAAAAAAAAAACAACTAACTTCCTAAAGAAGCAAAGTCACAGGTATCTCTACTTTGTAATTTAAAGGACATCTCCCTTAGGCTGTTCTGGTCCAGAGTAACTTCACTGATGGTCAGCAGCTCAGTTGTCTCAGCCTTGCTGAAGATATAACCATAATCTTAAGGGAAAGGCACTCTACACAGACTTGGAGTTTGAAGAAGACAGAAAAGTGAATTTCAAGAAAAACATAGGAAAAAATGATGCTGAATTTAAACCCTTATGAACTCAAGCTCCACTGTTGTCTGCTGAGGGGTCAATCTGTACCAAGGGGATCCCTTCTACTCTGTGATAAACTAGAGGCCAGGTACTATCATACTCCTGGATCTAAACACAGCTAGATTATGAGCATGAGATGACCCTGGAGCCTCTGCCTGAATTCCCAAGTCTAAGGATCTTAGCCACCTTCAAAGGGAAAGAAGTTTTGAAAGAGGAGAAATGAGTCAGCACATACTAACAAGTAGCCAAAGCAGGGTATGTATGAAAACAAGCCCCTTAAAGCTTTGTTATCTCTCTTGTGACCATGGAGAAATTATACTCAGCAGCAGAGAACAGGAGAGGACCTGCAGTTATCCTGGGGACTGATAAGAGGCTTAGGAAATCAGACTTTCCACGGTCTCAATTGACTTAACCCAGCAATAGAGCAAAAAGCTCCCACATAACATGGGCTCCAAGGATAGGGCTAGACATACCTGGTGAGGTGTGTAATCTCAGAGGTTCCCTTAGGGTTACTGTTCTCTAGTAAAACTCTAGAGGTATTTTGACAAAGCCAGTAGGACTCCCTCACATCTACACAGACTCTCAAAACTTGAATCATATGAATCATATGAAAAACTCAGCACTTGGACCATCTAACCCATTGGGTAAGACATATATCTAAGATATTTGTGTCAAAACATTTTTACCCTTGTAAAGGCAAATAGTTGAGCTCTACAAGCAACACTTCCAATAGGCCGTTAGCTTCTCCCACATCTAGGAATCCTTGTTCTTCCATTATCAGTTTAGTTAGAACTAATGTTAAGAAGGAGCCAAAAATCCAAAGCGTCATGGTTCCAGCCATCCAACAAGCACAGGTGGAACTATTTTACACCAGAGAATGCACACAAGATTATGTTTGGTTCAAATAATACTTTCCTGTGACCCTTTAAGGGACAGACAAAATGAAAAGTCAGAAACTTTAGGATCAGTCTGGGTGGTCCTCATTGGCAAATCATTCTTTTCAGGTTTGACTAGTACTTCCACTGTGGCTACCCCATCATTAATCCCTGACCTTACAGAGATTTAAAGGATTGTAAAATACAATGGAATGTTTATGCCAATAAACTACATAGCTTAAATGAAATAAACAAATTCCCAGAAAATTACAAATTACCAAAATGGACTCAAGAATAAATATAAACAAAGTACACTTAAGTAAAGAACAGGATCAATAATTAAAACTATTCTGTAAAGAAAACATAGATGGCTTTATTCCAACAAATATTGAAAGAAACCTTCACAAACTGGTCAAGAAAATAGAGGAACTTACCAACAGAGAAACCAAAGTCCACTACCTCTCATGAATAGTCATATCACAAAGTGTCAGCAAGATTCCTCAGCAGATAAAGGCTTATTGCTACTGTGACAACCTGAAATTCCTGCAAGTCCCTCTGACCGATACACACACACACACACACACACACACACACACACACACACAATCAACAAATAAAACTGAACCCAACAACACATAAAAAATAGTCCAAGGAAGATTTATATCTTAGCATCCAAATGTTGGTTTAACACACTCAACACTTAATTAATGGAACATATCACTTATAAAGTTAAAAAAACTAAAACATACACAATCATCTAAATAGACTCATAGATTAAAAAATATTTAGTACTCTATCATGATAAAAACATCTCTATAAAGCAGAGATGGAAGGCAAATTTTGTCAGTTTGAAAAGGATGTCTATATAAACCATATATCTTACAAACACTTAAGGATTAAACATGGATGGAAAACTTTGCTTCTAAGACTAGACCTAAAGCAATACTCACACTTCTATTAAGCTCTGTACTAAAGAGTCTAGCTAACACAATATGGCAAGACCTGTAAAGCTTTTTTGTTGGAAAAGAAGTAAATTAAGTAAAGAATTAAAAGAAGTAAATTAAATTATGTAAATTATCTTTACAAACAAAATTCCAAGGAATATACCAAAATTAGATATCTCAGCAAGATCACAAGATCTATATTTTAGAATCAAATATATTCTCATATAGTATGAACAATAAATACAAATCAAGAAAAATCACAAAACTATTTAGAAGAAAAATCTTTGTTACCCTGTGTCACAAAGGTAAATGTTTTATAATATAATAATATAATATAAATCACCACCCTTAAAACAACAAATTGACAAAATTGACTTCATCAAAACTAATAACTCTTTCACTTCAAAGTCACCAATAGGGAAAAAAATGAGAAGATAATATACAGATTATAATATACCTAGATTTTTATGTAGAATATATAAAGAATTCTTTAAACTTTACATGATGTAAAAATATCCCAGTAAATGGGATGCAGGTCTGACTAGACCTGTGGATAGCCCAGAGAAAGATGCTCAGCTTCCAATTGTTACAGGGCTGTCAACTACAAAACATAATGAGGTTCCATCTCAAATGCACTAAAGTGAGCACAACAAAAATGACACAATAGCAAGTGCTGGCAAAGATTTAGAAAACTTGAAACCCTCATACATTGCCAATGGAAATACAAATTGGAACAAATATGTGGAAAAAATTGTTGGTAGTTTCTTAAACCTAGGGGACTGAAAAGATAGCTCAGTGATTAAGAGCACATACCCACACAGCAGCTCACAACCATTCATAAATACAGTTACAGGGAGTCCAATGCCCTCTTCAAGCCTTCAAGGGCATCAGGCACATATGGATATACATACACACATGCAGGAAATACACTTACTTACCTTTATATCCTTCTGTAACTCCATGTCTTCATTACTTCTGGAACATTGTGTAAACTATCCACATGGTAGTTGATCCTGGAAACCCCAGATAGACTTTTCACCTGAGCTGGCCAGAGTAAGGAGCATCTTGTCTCCACTCACATGTCCTCTCCCAGGACCCAGTAATGCTCCATGAAAGTTTCTCCAATGTGAGTGATACTTAAAGGCTACCTGCCTCCAGACTCAAGGGACTCTTTCTTTGCAATCTTACCTAGAAGCCAAGCAGGTACAGCAAGAGCCTTTTCACCATATCCAACCTCTCCTGGCTCTGCAAAGAAATAGTTCACAGTCCTCCATTCACTCTGTGACAGGGCTACACTGACCCAAGGCAGTGTTTAAAAGTAAATATCCCTATGCTGGGAATCTAGCTGGTAGAACAAAGGGTGAATATCATAAGATCATGGCAATTCACAACCTCCTCTTAAACTTACCTGCTGTACAGCAGAAAGCAAATGGTTTCTCTGTGGCAATAAGTAGATAATGCCCAGAGTTTCTATGTATAATATGGAGCTCATAAATATTAGAGACAGACTCACGAGGTGTTGGACATGGCAGGGACTACCCTCCTAGTCCCCAAACTGACAAAAGGCTAGTGTTCACAACAGCACCAGCCATCAGCAATGGCTTCCTCCTGCTATCCTATGCATCTGAAGTCCATGTTTTCATGGTGGCCAATCAAGAGTTACCAGGCCACCCTGTAAAAATGCAGGCATGACTCATATGGCCTCTACACACTCACAGACATAGGGTGTGGGCAGGCAGAGCCCACACACTGCTGACAGGCAAATCAGAAACCAGTCACCAGCTGAGATTTTCAGGCCCCCTCTGAGGAGGGAAAAAAACCGAAATCCAAAACACATCAGGGTGTGGACACTTCTGCCTCCTCAGTTTGACTCACCCAGCTCTGCAGCACCCACGGGGCCGTGAGGACCAAGGAGCCATGGAGCTACCCGGGGCTCCATGCAGAACCTTGGCAAACAGATATCAAATATTCTGGAGCTGCTATGCCACAAAGTGGAGCTACAGACAGCCAGGACAACAGGAATGTCCTTGAGAACCCTGGGTTTTCCAGGGCACCAATTCACCACTTATGATGCCAAGCAAGTAATGGCACACATAGTGAGGGCATCATGATCCTGAGTGTCATATGGGAGGCTTGGCGTAGAATTAAACTTTCTTTTTTTAAAAAAACTAAAAGCATATGGAAAAAAAAATACCTTTCTAAATACATACAGCACACACATAGCACCAGTAACAGATGAGAATCAATGCAAAGAAGACAATGAAAAGGAAAAATAGAGGTAGAAAGAGATAGTCAGGTACCAGGAAGGGCAACAACAGAGAGATATCAAAACAATCTTCCTTGGGTGTTACCAGTGCTTTCAAGAGTGTCGCAGCAGTCTTGTCCTAATAGAACCAAACATAGAGGCCTTTCCATTACTGAGGTATTGTGTCTATAGTTTGTTGGTCCTTAACAGACACCCAGTGCTGGAATTTTCAAACTATAGCCAAATTCAAACCCAGGTACCTATCTGTAAAGTTTTAAAATTGCATTTTGCTGGTCCATTCTTTGAAGATCTAGCTGCTGAGGGTGGAGAGACGCTATTCTTAGAACACAACTGTCTTAGCTTGCCTTCTATTGTTGTAATAAACACCATAACAAAAAGAGACTTGGGGAGGAAAGAATTTATTTCACTTTATTGGTTACAGTCCATCATAGGAGGAAATCAGGACAGGAGCTCTACACGGGAACCTGGAGGCAGGAACTGAAGCAGAGATCATAGAGAAACCTTGGCTTGCTCTCCATGACTCTCCCAGTTTGTTTTTTATACAACAAGGAGGACCACCTATCCAAGGGTGGCACCACCCACAATGTGTGGGGCCCTACCACATCAACTGTTAATTGGGAAAACGCCCCCATAGACTTGCCTACAGACCAGTCTAATGGAGGCATGTTCTCAGCTGAAGCTCCCTCTTCCCAAATGACTCTAGGTTGTATTAAACTGACAAAAACAAAACAAACATCAACCAACAAAAGCACAACACAATTAACCAACACATCAACTCTAGCTCAGGAACACAATAACCTGAGGCCCACACAGATCAAGAGCCTACCTGCTGGGAAAATCTCACAAAAGCTCTGCTAAACAACGAAAAGTGCCCTGCTGGGGAGCTATGTTAAGCATATGGGAAATCTCTTCAGAATGAGGAACCTACCAATCACAGATAAGGAGAAGCAAAACACCATATTCCAGAAAATTCTTGACCCATCCAAGGATTTCAACTGCTCAGTGCAAGGAACAGAAGGGCCAAGTCCTAGTCAGAATAGCTCCCTGCCTTAGTTAAGACAATGGTGTAAACCATGGCTTACCTACAAATCAAGTAGAGTCATTGTTAAGAATTCCTGGTGCATGGGAACAATGGAATGCAGACCTACTTGTAGCCACTCAGTAGATCAGTAGATTTAGATTCACATCAGACAATGTGGCCAACTGTGGTCTACATCTGGAGCAGACTTACCCCTTGCCCCCTTGGCAGACTATTGTAGATACAAATGGAGACAAATATATTGGTACAGTTTCTCTCTCTCTCTCTCTCTCTCTCTCTCTCTCTCTCTCTCTCTCTCTCTCTCTCTCTCTCTCTCTCTCTCTCTGTCCCTCCCTCCCTCTCTCTCTCTCTCTCTCTCTCTCTCTCTCTCTCTCTCTCTCTCTCATGCTATTTCTGTCAAATAATGTATTTTTAATTCATGTTTTAAACCAATGTATTACTTATACTACCCATTACCTGTAGACTGTTTTTTTCAACCATTTACCCACTGGTAGAAAGAAAACAGGTTTATAGAAGGATGTTGAGGGAAAAAACTACTCTTCTGGAGGGCTTTATTAGGAGAGTGATAGGCTCATGGTTATAGGCAATCATACTGAGGCCCTGAAGTAGGAGAGCATTAGGTGTAAAATGTCATGTGTCCTGAATAAGCCATCTCAGTTCCTTTCAGTCCTGATGGATTTGGAGAGTTATAGCATTGTGCTATAGATAGAACAATGACATCCAGAAGGGAGAGATAGACTGTCAGTTCAGCAGGACAAAGGGAGTATCTGGCTCTTAAAGATCTATGAGGGGGATTAAGTTCTACACCATGTGACTAGACAATGCAAGGGAAGTCATAAGGTACTGATAAAAGTAGAATTATAACTCAAGGCTATCTGGGTCAGGGCAATAGGAAAGGGGAGTTAGAGTGGAAAGGGGGAGAAAGAGAACTCTGTGGGAGCCACAAGGCCACAGCAGGCTTATCAGCTCTCTGGAGAGAATTTTAAGGAGTGTGGCCTTAAAGGAGACACAAAGAGGCAGCTAAAAGCTCTGTGATCTAACAGATAGGATACATATTTTTTAAATTGTCTTCAATGTTGAAGCACATTTTCTCTGAATACAGATACTTATAGGGAAACATCAGCTGTCTTTCTTAATTGCTCTCTATTATTGTTATTATTATTATTATTATTATTATTATTATTATTATTTATTTATTATTTGGTTTTTCGAGGCAGAGTTTCTCTGTATTGCTTTGGAGGCTTTCCTGGAACTTGCTCTGTAGATCAGGCTGACCTCGAGTTCACAGAGATCCACTTGCCTCTGCTTCCCGAGTGCTGGGATTAAAGGTGTGCGACACCAACGCCTGGCACTCTACATTATTTTTGACATAGACGTTTTCACTGAACCTAGTATGCATTAATTTGGCCAGGCTGGCCAGCCAATGAGCACTAGAGATCCATTAATCTCCACCCTGGCCCCTAGCACCGAGGATACAGATACACATCACTATGTCAGTTTTTATATGGTGCCATGGATCCAGCTCAAGTGCTCATGCTTATGTGGAAGGTGCTTTACCAATTGTGCCATCTCCACAACCCATGTGATTACTGTTTTTTCTTTATTTAGAATGTTAGCATTCTGTCTCCCACTGTTTCTGAGAAGTTAGAATTCATCTTATTGCTGCTTTTCTGTGTATAGTTTGTCACTGTCCCTGGTTCTTTTAAAGTGCTTCTCTTAATATTTTGTTTTCTGCAGTTTTGCTGTGATGTTCCTAGGTATGACTTTTCTGCATTTGTCCCAATCAACATTATGTAGGCTTGGAATTATTTGGTGTTTTGATATCTTGAGTTCTTTTAGATATTAGTTCTCTAGCAGATATTTTTCTCATTCTGTAGGCTGCTGCTTTGTCCAAATGATGGTGCCCCTTGCTTTACAGAAGCTTTTCAGTTTCATAAGGTCATATTTATTAATTGTTGATCTTTGTGCCTGCACTAATGGTGTTCTGTTTAGGAAGTCTTTTCCTAAACAGTTCAAGGAAATTCCCCAATTTCTGTTCTATCAGGTTCAGTATCTGATTTATGTTCAAGACTCTGAACCATTTGGAATTGAGTTTTGTACAGGGTGATACCTATGGATCCGCTTACTTTCTTCTACATGCAGACATCCAATTTGACCAATAACATTTCTTGCAGATGCCATCTTTTTTCCAATGTATATTTCTGGCTTCTTTATAAAAAATCAGGTATCTATAGATATGGTGATTTGTTTGAGTCTTCAATTTTACTACACTGATCAATGTATCTGGTTTTATACCAGTACTATGTGGTTTTCATTACTATACCTTTGCAGTACAACTTGAAATAGTGGATGGTGAGACATCCAGCACTTTTTATTTATTATTCAGGATGTTTTAACTAACACGGTTTTTGTAATTTTTTCCATATAAAGTTGACATTCATCCTTTCAAGATCTGTAAAAATTGTGTTGAAATTTTGATGGGGATTGCATTAAATCTGTAGATTGCTTTTGGTTGGATGGCCATCTTTACTTTGTTAATGTTGAGGCTTGGCAGTCTGTGGGCCCCGCCTCTAACGGGCGGGACGTATAATCACTAAGTCAGGCCTTACCTGGCTGGGCGGAGACTGGGTTATGCAAGCCCCACTGCCCAAGCTACCTGGCCGCAGAGACTGGGTTACGCATGCGCAAGCTCCCCTTTTAAAGCAAGCGCGCCAAGTGTCCCTCTCTCTCTTGCTCTCTCTTGCTTCTCTTGCTTCTCTTGCTTCTCTTGCTCTCTCTTGTCCCTCTCATCTCCCTCTCTCTTGCTTCCCTCTCTCGCTCTCTCTGGGGCCCCCTTTATCTCTCTCTCTCCCCGCTTTCCTCTCCCCTCTCTCAATAAACTCCACGTGGGCGCTCAATCTCGTGTTTGTGTTTCTTAGGCCATAGCAGCTGCATCACAGCAGCTGTATCAAAAGAACAACAGTTAATCCTACAGATCCATGAGCATGGAAGATCTTTCCATCTTCAGATATCTTCAATTTCTTTCTTCAAAGACTTAAAGTCATTATCATGCAAGTCTTTCACTTACTTAGTTAGAATTATCCCAAGATATTTTATATTATTTTAGACTATTGTTGTTTCCCTGATTTCTTTCTTGGTACATTTCTCATTTGTATATAGGAGGGCTACTTATTTTTATGAGTTAATCTTGTATCCAGCTTTTTGCTGAAAGTGTTTACCAGCTGTAGGAATTCCCCAGTAGAAATTGTAGGGTCATTTATCTGTACTATCATATAACCTGCAAATAAATATTCTTTAACTGCTTCCTTTCCAATTAGTATAACCCTGATCTCCTTCAATTGTTTTATTGCTCTAGCTAAGACTTCAAGTACCATATTGAATAGGTATGAAGAGAATAGACAACATTGTCTTGTTCCTGATTTTAGTGGAATTGCTTTGAGTTTCTCTCAATTTGATGTTGCTATGGGATTGCTGTAAACTACCCTTATTATATTTAGGCATATCCCTTGTGTTCCTAATATCTCCAGGACTTTTATTATGAAGGGGTGTTGGATTTTATCAAGGATCGTTTCTACATCTAATGTAGATGTAGATGTAGAAAAGGTTTTATATGGCAGATTACATTTATTGTTTTTCATACATTGAACCATCCCTGCATCTCTGGAATGAAACCTACTTGATCTTTTTAATGTGTTCTTGGATCCAGTTGCAAGTATTTTATTGAGTATTTTTGCATGTCTGTTCATAAGGAAAATTAGTCTGTAATTATCTTTTTTTATTGGGTATATATGTGGTTTGGGTATCAGTGTAAGTGTGGCCTCATAAAATGAGTTGAGCAATCTTCTTTCTGTTTCTGTTTTGTGTAATGTTTTGAGGATTATTGGCATTAATTCTTCTTTGAAAGTCTAGTGGAATTATGTGCTAAAACTATCTAGCCCCTGGGCTTCTTTGTGGGCAGGGGATGGAGGAGACTTTTAATAACTTCTATTTCACTAGGGGTTATAGATCTATTTAAATTGTTAATCTGATTTTGATTTAACTTTGGTAAATGGTACCTATCAAGAAAATTATCTATTTCTTTTAGCTTTTCCAATTCTGTGGAATACAGGTTTTAAAGTACACCCATTTATGATTTTTTTCTGAATTTCTTTGATGTCTATTGATATGTCCTCCTTTTCATTTCTGATTTTCTTAATTTAGATATTCTCTCTTCATTTTTAGTTAATTTTAATAAGAGTTTTTTGATCTTTTGATTTTTTTCAAACAACAAACTCTGATTCACTGATTCTTTGTATTGTTCTCCTTGTTTCTATTTTATTGATTTAAGTCCTGAGTGTGTTTTCTTGCCTGTTGAGTGTGAGTTCTTCTTTTTGTTCCAGAGCTTTCAGGTGTACTGTTAGTTGTTAGTATGAGAGCTTTCCAGTTTGTTTGTTTGTTTGTAGGTACTTAAGGTGATATTGCTGATTTTTTTCTACCTACTCCAGTGTAATGAATTCATTTTACATTTTCTTTGTGAGAATACAAGAGGAGTCACAATATAATGTATTGGCATTTGAAATTCTGCACAGAAAAGCTTAAACATGCAATTTGGTTTAATCATAAGCTAACAGGAAAAGGCTGTTTATTAAATTAGTTCCTTAGGTACAAAATGTGCATTTTCTTTAAAAATCTTTGCCACTATACCTAGATTTAGATTTTTTAACCCTAGCCTTTATAAACTCCATGTTTCTTAAAAGAATAAACATGTTTTCAAAGAAAGCACCTCATTCCCTGACCTCTATTTTTTTAGTTCTTGTGTCTTTTAGACTGGTGTCTTAGGATCTGAGATTGGGATGGTTATAGGTCTAGGTGCTAATTTCTGTTGGGTGGGTGATTTGATTTTTCATTTGTTTCCTCTCTGGATTTTCAGAGAGTGTAGGGCCTCTGTATTGCCTGATAGGAAATATTTTTTGTCTCTGATAATTGTAGCCACTGGGAGTTCCATGTAGCATGTGTTTTGGGGTACTGAGAGCTGACATTTAGGAACCGGGATAGGCTAGGAGTCTGAAGGGGGTCACAGGAAGGAAGAAAGCAGAATGTTCAGCCAGGGTCTGCTTATTTTGTCCTCTTGGAATGGGGGAGACAGTGAAGAGAGGTCAACCCAGAGGGTCTGCTATAGAGCTGAGGACAAGACTGGGGAGTTGGATCTAGAGGAACAGAAGGAGAGGGGAGGATCTACAGCCTACTTGGTTCCCTGGCAGAAGTGGATTGCTAGTTAGCAGGGAGAGCCTAGTGGAGTTGGAGGCTGGGATCCTGGGATGAGTTGTGGGGAGGAAAGTTGGAGAAGATCTTTGTGATCCACTGGGGATGGGGTCAGAGAGGAAAGGGAGCCTGCAGCAGGTTTTCTGCTACAGAAGTAGGGATGAGATCTGGAGGAGCAATAGAGGCGTGGATCTGCTGATAGCCCCTTTGTTGTCCAAGCAGGGGGTATCTGCTTGGGTTAGGGGCTGGGACAAAGCAAGGACTGGGAGGAGGGATGTTAGAAAGGGAATATCTATGGAATCCACAGGAAATGGAAGTGGAGGGTGGAGGGGGGAACTGCCACAGGTGGTCACTGTGTGGCTGGAGGTTAGACTGTGTGACAGACATTATAACCTGACACATAGAAACAGCCTCCATTTTTATCATATACTTTCTACACAGCCTCAATTTAAAATCAAGATTTTAGCCGGCCTGCTTTCTCTTCTAGAGATTCTGACAGCAAAGCATCTTCTCCCATGACTCTTCTGATTTTCCTAAGATTCATTTCTTTGTGTTTATATTGTATAATTTAAGGGCCTTTGATTATTCGGAGTCGGAAGAACTGGACAAACTGTTTCAGTAGACTCAGCCTAGGAAAACCCGAGACTCTGATGAGTTCATCCAATAAAGTCAAGCCCAGTCAGGAGACTCCTCATTTAGATCACCTCAAGATTCACTCATCAGTGACCTCAGTTTTATTCGGACTTCTCTCACTCTTGCCAGTAATCTAAACAGTTATAGGAATGGCATCATGACATGCTCTCAGGTCTCGAGTGTGGGCCAGTTTGTTCTTTTATGATCACCTGATTACCTCTGCTGTCTACTTTGCTATCCTTTTTATTGACATTTTCCTGTCAATGTGTGCAAGTTTTTGTGTATTATAGTCATGTCTTTTTATTTGCAGGGGATTTATTCCAGGACCCTGGCACAAGAGATGATAGAAAATTCCACAAACACCATATTTTCCCTATAATCATTATGTTTTCACTATATATACATATTGTGGTTAATAAGAATCAGGAGAAACAAATAGACCAAATAGATGTTTATTCCGGGAGAAATACTTACAACATAGACAGATGAATACCAGCAGGTTCCTGGTGCCAAGGATGCCTCCAGATGCTCTCCTGTCTCCATGCTGCAAGCAAGGTAGCTCCTGGGGGCCCACTCCTCAGACTTAGTTCTCCCAAGTAACATCTGCCCCTGCCCCCAATGGGCGTGGTCAGTGCCACAGGTGTGGACAAAGTGAATATCTCACTACAATTCCCCTTTTAGTCTAAAGACAATATTTAGGCTTGATACAAAACTATATACAAAACAGTGAATAACAAGTGTGCTCTAAGAAAAGGAAAATCTAGAACAAAAAAACTTAAGACCTACATATCTAGTCCTAGGGTGAAGGCATAACAGAGTTTATGATAGAGTTGTCCTAAGCTGGAAAGCTTAAGTCTAGTACCTAATATATCTAACTAGGAAGAGAGAATAATAGCTGTGATAATTTAATCTTCAACCTCATCAAAGACCTGAGAAGGAAAATAACAATACTAGGGTAGACAGGAAGTGCAGATGGGCAACTTCCAAATGGTGCAGCGAGGACAGAAACTGCAAGTTCCCTGGACAGTCACCCAAGGTCTCACAGCAGCGTTGGGACAACCAGTTTTGGCTAAGGCCTAGAGTACCTGACAGACCACAACAAAAGCAGGAAGGTAGAAAGGCTGTCTTACCCTGACTTGGCAAGGTTCAGTAGCCTTCTATGTCTGTCTCCTGCAAGCACATAGGACCACACGTACAAAACAGTGGTCAAGGTTGAGGCAGTTTTTTGCCCAAGAGGCCATTAGCTAAAGTGACAATGGACTCCAGAATGAGCAACAACAGTGTCCAGCATATTTTCGGGAAAGTGCATGGTGCTGTCAGGAGCAATAGTGTCTCATGTCAACGGAGACTAATATTAAAACATTTAAATGCTATGTTCTATAGGTCTGTGAAGTGTTTTAAGATTAAGTATCTATGTCTGACTAATCTCATAGGTATAGAAAACATGGGTGAAGATAATCTGTAATACTAAGGAACCTAGCTATAAAACTGATTGAAACTTCCCTGAGTAAAGCAGGGACAGATACCTAAACAATATAACTATGTACATATATATACATGTAAATCCCTAAAACAGAGGTAGAGTAAAAATGTCTAGTCCAGAAGTAGAACTATAAAGTGTAGCATGATAAATTACTCTAAATACAAAATGTCTTGAATGTAAGTAAAAGTATACATACATAGAATATGGTAAGGATAATGTGCATAAAACACCATAAATAGAAAGATTTTACACAATATGACAAAATATAATATACAATTTATCCAGGAAGGGAATATAACTTAATTTTACATAGGTTACCACATATAAGAATCTATAACAATATAAGCTATATAATACTAATATCTCACTATTACTAAAATAATTCACAAGAAGATAGACTGTGGGTCATGACCCCTTTAAGGGTTGCAGATCAGGTATCCTGATGGGAGATGTTATCCTGTAAATATGTTTCTCATACTTGTTAATTAATAAAGCACCGTTGGGCCAATGAGATAGCAAGATAGCGGGGCCAGGAGACAAGGAGGAAAGAGGAAGTAGGAGGGAGGGTCAAGATGTAGCATGGAGGAAGGAAGACGCCCACCGCAGCTCCCCGATAAGACGACCACGTGGAAATACTTAGATAAGTAGAAATGGGTTAATAATTAAGGCAGAGCTAGCCCATAAACAGTAATAGTAACTGGCCAACAGGATTGTATCAAATACAGAGTCTCTGAGTGTTATTTGGGGCTGGTGCGGCGGTGGGCCCAGACTGGCGGCAGGCGGGATGGTGCCGGCGGGAAGGAAAAACCTGCCGTAACAGTATCCTGTATATCAGATATTTACATTAAATGGATAACAGTAGCAAAATTACAGTTATAAAGTAACAACAAAATAATTTTATGATAGGGGTCATCACAACATGAGGAACTATATTAAATGGTGACAGCATTATGAAGGTTGAGAACCACAACTGTAGAATAAACAAGAGAGCTGGTATCTAAAAACATAAATAAATGGATGAGTGGATGGATAGATGGATGGATGGATGGATGGATGGATGGATGGATGGATGGATGGATGGATGGATAAATGGACAGACTTGTCCTTCCTATGTCTCTGAGTAGCCTGAACCCTGTTTATCACCCAATCTCTACAAGACTGAGAGAACTGTTCTTGTTCCATCCTTGTGAACACAAGTCCTACCATGACCATGAACCTTGAAAATCCTCAAAAAACACTACTATTCCTATGGTGATGTGCTTGTAAGTTAGAGACAGGAGAATCAGAGTCCAGGGTCCTTCTTAGACATATAGAGAGTTGCAGGCTAGCTTGGACTATACAAGATCATGGAAGGTGTGAGGAGAGTGCTAGAGAGGCAGCTCAGTGGTTAAGAGTGCATGCTCCTCTTCCAGAGGACGTCTCAGCACCCACATGATGTTCTCATAACTACCTGTAACTCCAGCTTCAGGAGATCTTACACACTCTTCAGGTACCTCATACATGCAATGCACATACCATATGTATACACACAGAAGAAGAAGAAAAAAATCACTGTCTCTTGCAATCTTAAACCTTGGGACTTAAGCCCTGTATTTCTTTAATCTACATTTTTATTTTAATATATATTTTCTTTCAATGGTTTTGGCTAATTCCCTTTTTCACTGTTTATTCTTAAAATGAGCTATATCAGCTAGGCAGTGGTGGTGCATGCCTTTAACCCCAGCACTCAGGAGGCAGAGGCAGGTGGATCTCTATGAGTTTGAGGCCAGCCTGGTCTACAGAGTGAGTTCCAGGACAGGCTTCAAACCTACATGGAAACACTGTCTAAAACAAAACAACGAGAATGAAAACAGGAGTACCCTTATAGGATCTGTTACAAACAGAGATCAATGCCCTTCCCTCCTCATCCATAGCCTGAACCAATAGAAAGCTCTTCCCAAGCTCCTCATAGGGAGCCATCCATGCCGCCACATGTTGGCACATGTCATGGTGGGTTGATTTGAAGAACTTCCTATCTAAACACTAACAAACTGTAGATTTCAGAAGAAAGGAGCCACAATTACCACTGCCTCATTCCTCCCTGCCCACTCACATTGCTGCAGCCCGTCTAGCCCAGGACCCTTGGGGCTTCAGTCTCTTGACACCTCATTTCTATTCTCACCCTGGCACTACATTTCTGACCATATGAATAGAGGGGCCGAGATAATGACAAGTGCTCTGCTCCTGATTTATAGTCCATGATTGGTGGGGCTTAGCATTGGATCTTCCTGCCTGCCTTTCATCCTTCTTTTGTCTGCCTATTTTATTATCATATTCCCTTAAGATCCCCAAGATCCTTGGGATGTTAACACAGTAAACACTTGAAAAACAACACATTCCACTAGGAAGATCTGAAATATATGTGGATTTGTTGAGGTGAAATTATACCTCAGTCCAATACAAGTGGGAGGGGGTAGTAAAGCATCCCTGGATTCATTTTCCTGTCCTAAGATCTGATGTGATTCTGTGAAGCTTCTGTCTGTGTGGAATGAGGTAACACATGAAAGCTGGCCACAGGCCTTCACACAGCCAATGGATAAAGCCTGCTTATTTTAAAGACTCAATTGTTATCATTTACTATACTTTTTTCTGAGTGTTTTTTTTTTTATCAATGTGACATAAGGTCATTTTAGAAGTAGAAACCTCAGTTATGAAAATGCCCTCACCAGAGTGGCCTGTGGGCAAACCTCTGGCGCACTTTCGTGACTGTTGATTCGAGGACTCAGGTCACTGGGGAAAGTGCCACCTCTGGGTGCTATAGGAAAGCAAACTGAGCAGGCTGTGGGGAGCAAGCCAGTAAGCAGCATTCCTTTATATCTTCTGTATCAGCTCCTTCTTCCAAGTCCCTGTTCTCCTTGGGTTCCTCCCCTGACCTCCTTCAGCGATAGGCTGTCACCTAGAAGTATAGCCTAAATTAAACCCTTTCCTCTCCAAATTGTTTATGGTCATGGTGTTTTATCACAGCAATAGAAACCCTAACTAGGACAATAATTAACTTACGAAAGTAATAGAAAGTATTAGATGCAGCAAAAGCAGGTAGTGCAGCAACCAGGACCTGAAGATCTGTGAGTAATTCTGAAATTTGCTCTTAGGTGTGTTTGAAAGAAAAAAAAAATGTGAGAAACTCAGCAGTCAGTGGAGGCCCTCACTGTGGTGGCAGCCGGTCTTGGCCAATGGCAACTCAGCCTCGTTCTTTTGTGCAACAATACTCTCACTACTTAGAAAATTATTACCACTGTCTTTGCCACCAGAGTGAGGACAGCCTATTTCTGCCTCAGGTCTGGGACAGTCACAAACAGAGTCCACTGATCAGTAAGCAGCAGGACAAGGGAAAGTGGAGTCAGTGTGCAGACCTGAAGTAAGGAAGGGAACCCATTTTAGACACAACCTCTCCAGTGTCATTTGGAAGACTGCTATAGATATCAGTGATACCCTTTAATGCTTAATCTTTTCATCATGTACATGGATGGATTTAGTGGAAAGATGGAAAGACACCTCGAAATGTGTCTCTGAGGATGTTTGGGGGTTTACCTGAGGAGAGAAGGTCTATTCTGAGTGTTAATGAGGTCTTTGACTGAATTAAAAAAAAAAAAAAAAAACAAGCAAGCCAAGCACCAGCATCCACCTCTCTGACCTTCCTGATTGTGGCTGAGATGTGACGGTCTGCCTCATGCTCTTGCCACCAAGCTTTCCCTACCATGATAGCTGTACTCTTAAGCTATTGCCCAAAATAAGCCCTTCCTTCTTTAAGTTACTTTTGTCAGGTATACAGTACCCAACACACTTGCTACTCACCCCCTCACACATGGTCCTTACCCATTATCTCTGTCCTTAGAGCACTGGCACTGTGTTCAAAGAGAAACAACTTCCCCTGGCTCAGCCTCTGGGGTGTTCCAAAAGCAGGGAACTCCCAGACACCTCCTGCTCTGTTTTGGACTGTCCTCTCTATCTTATATGAGTGCAGGCTCCTGAGAATGTATGAAAATGTCTTCTAATATATTCATTGTGAGGTCTTTGAATCATGAGAAGGGCATCATGAAGCAGTGTTTTTTCCTCTCTGATAAAGGACCGATTTAAATTTCTGAACTGTGAAAGTATTCTATAAAATGGGTGTGGCATCAAGGAGAAAGGCCAAGGTTGCATCCTCAGAGACACTTCACAAATTCTTCCTTATGATTTTATTTTAAATTGGACACATTCATTGGTTCTAGGACAAGCACAGCTCATGCTAGTGCCCTCAGCAGTTGCTATACTCTGTCCTCTTACAGATGTTTCCTCCAACATTGGAAGGGTCCAACTGAAGCTTAGTTCTTCTCTCTCCAGTGACAGCCAGGCTGTCCACTCTCAACAGTATCATTTGTTCTCAGGCTCAAGTGGGAGGAACAAAGGCCTCTGAACCCTCATCAACACAGGAGGAGAAAGTGGTTTCAGAATGAGCTCCATGTGCACCCATAGCGACAAGGCATCTAGGGTCTCCTAATATCCCAGACTAATTTCTTCCATTTGTCTGAATCTGACTCAGGCATTCCTAGTGGATAAGTCATCCAACAAAGCATCATTCACCAGGAAAAGTGCATCCCGTTCATTTAACTGTTTCTATCCTCTGATTCCCCCTTTAATTCCCTGACATTTGAGTCATGCAAATAACAGAAAAGGACAGTAACTTCTGGTCCCAGAGAGCCCAACTTGGCCAGTGCAGCTCAATGACCCTGCCCTGCTCAAAACAGACACCCACCCTGTCTTCATGGCCAATTGTAGCCCATAGATAGAAACTTTCAGGCTCTGAAGGCCCCATGATTTTCCCTTTGAAGGAATTTATCATTGATTATTCACACACGTGGTATTTTGAATATGAATAACATGTAACTCCCTGATGAGATAAAACTGAGCACAAACATGCTGTTTTATTAAATAACAGATAACTGCATAGCTTACATATGATTGTACTGTGCATGTGGCAATGAGACTGTAAAGCAGTCTAGGGACATTGTTGTTTGGACAGGAAAAGGACAGAGTTCCCAGATAGGGAGCTTTTAGACATTAACTTCCACTGAAAAGGTGTGTAAGGCCCTCTATATAGTCACACTGGGATTGAAATGGGACAGTTGTGGCCACAAATTTGGTGCTGCACAGCTCCTGGGTATATAGATTAGGTGAATGACCTATAGATGTTAAGATTTTACCCATTAACTAAGGCAGAACCCTTTAGGGAGAAATGCCTGTGTTAATCCACCTTCAAAGTGCCCCTTCCTTTTGCTTCAGATACAGTGTTTTGCAGAAAACTGAGCATGCTCAGAGGTGTTCCTTTCAAATACTCAATTCCTTAGAACATGTGTTCCATAATTTATATGAAGCACACTAAAAAAAAAGTGTCTTCTTTCCTACTTGAACTTGAGCATTTTCCCCACTTAAACTGAGCACACTCAGGAATGTGCTGACCCTCACACTGTTTTTATATCTAATTATATACAGGCTCCCTGAATAAAACTCCATACTTCCTTTGCAGGACAGGGTGGGGGTGGTGCACAGCTTTGAAAATAATTCCCGTGTTCTCTTTACCTATTACAGATAATTTTTCTCTAGTCTTTTGTGTCTTAGCCACTCCTGTTTTAGCTTTACACTCTCCAAAATGTAATTTATTATACTAGATTAAGCCAGGAAGACACCACATAAATCTTCAAGTTCTGTTTCACCATTTGTAGGGCTCAACCCTCAATCATTTCTAGCTGTGCTGCAACCTCTAACAGAAGACCACAAAGCTTTAGACTAGAGGCTGTCTGTATCCCTCATGCTCACTACACCTAGCCCACCAGAGGACATGGTCCCAGTCACTCTACTGCTTTACCACACCCATGAAGTGCAAAGTGGGGATACAAGTATGCCACATATCTTAGAAGTCTTCTTAATTCCACAGCAAGGTGATCAAGACACAGATCAAGATACATGTAGCATACCTTTGGCACCAGGTTCAAGGGGAAGCATAGCAACATGGCCATCTTTTACTGAAAGTTAAGAACCATTGTCCAGTGCATCTTGAACTCAAATAAGTATCTGTGATACACAACTGGCCTTCAAACCAGTCATCTTCCTATTCTATCTGTGAACTTCACTTCCTAAGCATGATGATTCTTAGGGGCTTCAAGTCCCTACCTTCTCAGTATGCAGACTTTACTGGGTGGGTAGAAGCAGGTACTATATAGATGTCACTAACTGAGGCCATGTACTCCTCACCAACAAGGGCTACCCATTTGCCTGGCAAGGTTAGGGATATCTCAGATAGCAGCCCAAGCAAGAGTATTCCTTCACAGGTGACAATAGAAGGAGGACACTTGAGGAGGAAACAAAGAGCATCCTCTTACACAAAGCACAGTGGCTGTGAAGATTCTGTGCTTCAGAGGATGACAGCTCTAAATTTCAGCCTTTGATTGGAACCACCTAGTGCACATGGGACTGTGAAACAGTACGCAGACCAGCAAATACACGAAGCTAAGATCCAGCAACTCTGCTCCTAAGAACTCAGCAATCAACATTAATGTTCAAAGAAGCTATGTGACCAATGTTTTTACATACTAAATATACATCTAATTATGTAAAAAAAAATTGCAAAGGCATACTAGTAGGTATGAAAAGGAACTCAACACTGCCTTGTAGCATATGAAAAAATTTCCAAGAAGACATCAACTTAAAAGAAACAAGAACCCTGAAACATGTAGTAACTTCTTTATGGAGAGTCACTACAAAAAGAGAGAATAACATTGCAGCATATGACCTGGCAAATTCACCTTAGCCAGGGTACAGGACCAGAGTCAAATGCAGCTGATCATGTGGCTATATCATTGATCTAAAGATAAGGGTAATTGGTTTCTCTGTGTGTCCCAAACTCAATCAAACCAGGCAAAAAAACATCAAACAAATCATTGTGAAGGGTGTTACACCAAACTCCTATGAATCCCCCCCACATCAGCATAATCATCACCAACTCACTGACTCTGAGTAGTGAGAAGCCAAAGTAGTGCAGAGAAGCCAAAGAGGCTGAGAGATCCAGTGAGGTCCTGTGTGGAGTCCTTGACAGAAAGAAGCAGAAAGGGGTTACAGGACATGTGAGTGAATGTGTACTCGCTAATGGATCCCATCATTCACTAATGGTGTCAAGCTCATGGGACATGTAGCAGCAGAGAAGCTGGTTGTGGGATGGTGGGATATCCACTCTAGCTTCTCAGGCTCTTTGAAAATATAAAACTATCCTTACAAAGCTGATCTATTGTTAAAGTAAAAGAAAAAAATAAAGATTAAAAGCAAGATTCAGAAAAGTATGTGTACCTTGGCACAATCTGCATAGTGAATTGTAAGTGCCTTAAACTCTAAACAGAAGGGGAAAAAAGCCAGTTTGGGGCTGGAGAAGGTGCGAATAGAGTATACTTTCTTAGAAGTTTTGAAGTTAGAAATTTATCAATGAATCACCTATTAAAATGTTAAAATAAAAAAAGAAACTTGCTTCTGGGACTTCTAGGGTAAAGTTCTTGGGACAGGCAAGGTCCACCTACCTCCATGTATGGTAAGCCACATTATTTTCTTCAGTTGTCTCCTGTCTTGGCCTAGCCCCAGGGAAAGGGTAAATGGCCTCTCCCCTATTACTGTAAACCTCAAATCTACCAAATGGCAACTTCCTTTTTCTCAGGAAGCTGCTTCTGGGCAGGGCCCATGATCTGCTTGCTCCTTTTGGTTTTCGCTCAAAGTTGTCTCAACCCACTGCCTCGTAAACTCTCCTTAAGACCAACCAAGCTTGAGAATCCAATATCAAGGAAACCCAAGCAGGAGGCTCTATGTGAGCCACTGCAAGGGCGGCAAATATGATACAGCCACAGACCAAGCCCTCATTCTGCAAAACTCATGGCATGCTGTCCCTAGAACCTCAGGACAGTCCAGTAAATATAACAGCCAACATAGCAGGCATACACTAGACTTATGAAATGAAGGGTGGTTCAATGGTATTGGAGCCTCTCCCAAATTCTCTTAAACTCAAGGTTTGCCTTTTTGTCTTTCCGGTTCCTTTTCTCCAGACCAGGCTACCAAGCCCAGAGCGAATGACTGTAGCCTCCCTGATGGCAGATTTTCAGGTAGTATAGTTTCAAAACTGAGTGGTGTCTGAGCAGCTGATGTGTAATGAGGTCTGAGAAAATCTGAGGTCTGTGTATAAGCTTTCCACAAGCATCTCTGGAAACTCTGGAAATGGCATTGGGGCCCTGCTATTCCATGGAGGGCAGAGCTTCCAGCAGGGGACCTGTGCACCCCACTTTCCTCCCGTTGAGTGTCTGAAGTGCTGAGATGTTTGCAAGAAGCCCACAAAGCATCCAAGACCACTTCTGGACATGTCAGGGCCATTGAGTATACACAGGGAGCTAACCACACCCACTGCTGTGCAGGTGGACTAGAAGGTTCTGGCAAAGGGCTTTCTGCTGACAGTGTCTTCTAATATACCCACTTCCCCAAAGGAGGGGTGTTGCTGTTGCTTGCTTAATTTCTTACACATTTTTCCTCCTTTGGAAGAATTCAAAGTAAGTATGTTTAAATTGGTACTTAGATATGGGAACACTGAACTTGTCTGTGAAACCCATACCAAAGATCGTATTTCCTTGAATCCTAGTTGAAATTTGTGCCAGACAAATGATCTTCCAATCTCTCCATAGGCCTGTTGATGGCTCAGAGCAGAGGTAGTCACAACCACATGATCTCAAATTCCAAAACAAAGTCCACTCATGACTTCATGTATAAATGGAAAGTGGTTATTTGCAATACATTTAAGTGTCAAAATGGTCTCATTTATATTAGAGGTGAAATCTTATGTACACTTTTGAGATTACAAATTGTTCCTGTTTATCCTTCAAAAAAGAAAGTTTCAGAATTTCATGGGGAAATATCGTCAAAGCAAACTTAAATATCTGAAAAACAAAATCAAGTATGCTCTTTTCCATAGACACAGGCTTACTACCAGCATATCCTGGGTAGTAATCACTCTGAAAATATGACTTTGAAAGGTCTGGAAATCTCCCATGAGACAAGTACTCACTTTCTTTATAAAAATTCCAAATAACAAACTTTGCCCCGGATAAAGCTAGGTTGAAGGGTGACTTCCTGTATGAATCACCTAAACCCAAGCTATCTGGAAGAGAGGGGGCCCAGACATCTAACCAGAGATTTGCCCAGCCTCTGAACTCCCAGAAGTGATACACGTATGCCCTCAGTGATTGCCTAGACCAGAACAGTAGCATTTGATGGTCATCAGCTAGTCCACAGATCTAGATCAGACTCAAGTGCAAGTTATGGAACCAGTGAAGGCTGGACTAGCCCCTGATGAGGTCACACCTCCACAATCAGCTTTTTATCTGAGGTGTTGTCATAAAACGCAGATGACCCCAATTGCTTAGCCTGACTTATCCACAGCCATGCAGTGGTCATGTTGACCAGAGCTACCTATTTCCCCCAGTGTTCTGGAGAGCACAGGGAACCATGGGTGAGCATGATGACTGCATGGTGTGTGAGTGACCCAGGGCAAACTGAAGAGATTTCTCCAAGCTTCCTAACCCAGGAGGCAAGCATGGCATACTGGAGACCCTCCAGGCCTCAGGGCAAATGGCAAACAGGTGTGAGATCTCCTGACAGCAGGCCCTTATACCCTCTAGGAAAGACTGAGCAGAGACGGCAGGTAGGTCACTCTACCCAAGTGCATCCTGCGGGATCCTTCTCAGGCTCCACTTGCTGCAGATGTGAGTCTAAGGGCAAGAGTGAGGCTGCAATGCACGCATTGCCCCAAGTGCTTCCTGCTAAAAGGGCACGTTGTTGCCTTAGCAACACATCTTTACAGTGCTAAGCATGTGGTGAAGACATGTGATACACCCACTCATCATGTTGTGTCGCAACTAATTCTCTCAGCGGATCCCAGCCAGTCTCTGGAACTAGGCTCTCATTCGCTGAGGACCTGGGGCTTCTGGAACTGGATGTGGCTTAGTAGACAGAATGTAGGCAAAGGCCTCAACCAACCAGGGGTTTGGGGCAGGTGTCTAGCTGCTGCATTCCAATGTGAAACATTCCAACATGAAACATTCCCATGTGAAATATTCCAGAGCCTACACAGAAAGCCAAAGGTAGCTCTTGGGGCGTCCTAGAATGCAGTTACTTTTTCTCTGTCCAGGGAGGAAAGAGGTAACAGCTGAAATGGACATGAGCCACCATTTCACACCAAGGTTAGGCTAGGGACAGTAGGTAGAACAGAGAGACCCAGGTGTCTGGGGAGGTAATCTTGTCACCCTGGACCGGGCAGAGGGAAAGCTATATCTCCCTCATGGCTCAGAGACAGGGAACTCTGTGGCAGAAGGGTGACCACAGTGCACAGGCACTGTTCCATAGGTGGGTGGAGGCCTGGGGCAGTGATCACATTCTTGGACAGGTTCCAAGTGCCTCCCAGGAGGGAGCTATAGGTTCTTCCTCCTTGAACTAGTTAGAATAGGACTGGCAGCAGCTTCAAACACATAGACATGTAACTATCTCCAGCTCTAGTCTAGCTACTATATCTCAGTTTTGCTGGACTTGAGTCTGCTGATGTCCCTGCTCCCAGATCATACCTTATAAAGCATGCAATATATTGCATGACTCCTGCTCAAGCCTCCACAAGGACACCATCTCCTCAGGCCCAGCATTTCTCACCACCACTGCCCCTGCACCCCACCCTACCCCTGGGCCACAGGCCACTGTGCCACCTGCTCCTCTTTCTGTGCTGTGTGTGCTGAGCTGCCTTCTCACACTCCCCACACTCCTCCCTTGAACTATTTGCATAGTATTTATTTAACATTTTTTTTAATAGTTTCTTGTCTCACAAATACACAAAGGTGCACCAAAACCAAAGATCCAGGATAAAGCAAATCACTGAACATTTTCATTAGGGAAAATATCATTTAACACAAAAGAGGAATAAATAGTATAGTGAACCCCGGCTTCACCATCTAGTTTCAACAGTCATCAGCATAGCCCCCATTTCCTTCGTGTCTTCCTGCTCCCCTTGTGTACTGTGATGCAAACTCCTATAATCATGTGATCTTGTCCATAAATGCTACTGAAAGCAAAAATTGTTCAAGAGCTTGACCTTAATACCATTGCCACACCTTTGAAATTAATAGCTTTAATCTTTAACATAAAATTATCTCTCACCAAAGTACTTGACTTAGTTCCTGGGGCTCCACTGTGTGCTTGATTCCTCTAGCTGAGCTTGGTGACTACTTTTGTCTGGTGCAGCACTGTGGCTGCATCTGCACAGAGCAGCAGATTTTCAGAATTATTAGAGTGCTGAAAATTTTGAGCATTAAATATTAAGAGCATCTTTATATCAAATAAAAGGAAAAAAAGTCAATATTCAACCATGAGGAAGACTGATGTCATAAGCACATGACAGAGATTGGGCAGTTCTTATGCATAGTGCCAGCCATTCTTTAGTAAACAGGCAGGCCACATGAGGAGACACAACTGAGGTATCCTTTCCTAAACTCTAACCACCCCTACCTAGTCCCACCACCTCACCCTACTCCTGGCCTAGCTAGCACCTTTGCTTCTCCTGCAACTGTTCATCAGGCCTATTCCCTCTCCACATGTGCCCTTCCCAGTTCCACCAGGACCAGAAACGTCCATGTCAGCCATTGTTGCAGAACAAAGTCTCAATTACAACAGCAGTGAATAGGTGCAGGCCTCAGGCCTTCAAGCCTGTTCTCAAGAGGAACACAGACAAGCTTACGTACCTGTGGCAGTGTGTGAAAATCCACACATGTAGTTTGGCAACTCATCTTCCACATACAAGGCCCCACAGAGATGGCTAAACCAGCTTGATTCTTTGCTTGGCGATCTGGTTTCAAGATAGTGAGTGCCAAAATTCTCTTTGCATCCTTACCAATAAACTATAGGCCTCATCCTCCATGTCCAGGGCTCCCACTGCCCACAGATTTAGTCTTTTTTATACAAAAATTCAGGTCTTTGTGGGCTTTCTCAGGACCTCTGCTGTTTATCTCCTACCTATCTCCCGGCCCTCTGGGATGAACCCTGGTCTTGCCTAGAAAGGTACTCACTAAATCTGACACCCTGGAATTAACCCCAAGTGTGACTGTGATATCTCAGATACGAAGCTTGCTTAGTTCCTAAGGTATAATGAACGGGAGTGGAGACGGGTGGATAGTGACAACAGCCTCTAAGGAAAGCCAGTCAGGCAGTCATGCAAGACTTGGTTACCACCTCCTCCCCCACCCCATCTTTTACAAAGGATAAGACACTATCCCCATCTCTACCCTAATAAACAACACAGCTTTCCAGCCAGTGTGGGAATCCCAGGCAGGGACAGGCACTGGCAACCACAGTGGCCATTGGAGTAAAGTCTGTGTTCCCCCTGTTTGCTTCTCTGCTTTTCTCAGGCACAGTGCCTTCTCTCTTACGTTAGTCAACAGTCTTTTCTATCCAGCTTTCTTGGTATTTGCCCACCAGGGCAGCTGTCAGTGGCAGGAGGCCCCACGCCACATGTTCATTCTTTGCCTGCCTTTAATTTACTTTTGACCCCGAAAGCCATGAGCCCCTGGCCTTCAGAGGCCCTGCAGTCCCAGCTCCAGGGCAACCTAGACAGTTCCTCAAACTAATGGGACACTATAGAAGGTCGGGAGCAGTGCTGCCGTGGAGACAGCCTCAGACCAGTTGCTACGGCACTTTACAGTCCTGGGGCAGCTGCCAGAGGATTTAGCCATCCTCAATCTCCAAGCATGTCTCCCAAGCACGCAAACACATTTTATAAAAACTACAGGGAAATGAAGGCCAATGGCATCACGAACCTGGGTTCCTAGGAGAGTAGCTAGAAGACTTGGGTAGATAGGTTAGAGCATAAATCAGCCATTGTAGAGGCTCCACATTCCTCCCTCTCTGATCCTAACTTGCCTCTTCTCAGACCCATAACTGAGACTTCTCAGCTACCTTCTGCCCCTCCTGCCCCAAGCCTTAGAACCTATGGCAGGACTCCGTGAAAACATTCAAATGGATACTAGCATAAAGAACAAGAAGTGAAAAACTTCTTATGCAGTGAATGGGACATATGAGGGGTACGCACTTCCTGGCTCCCATGACAAGGGACCAGAGAAACCAGGCAATCAGTCAAATTGGGGAACAGCCTGAGGGTGGTGACTATCCTGTGTGAGTACCAAAGCCAAGTTCTCTATGATTATCTCCCCCAGAAGGCAGTTCAGAGGTTGGTGCATACTCACTGGGAGGAAGGAAAATCTGAAATTAGTCAATAGGCTAGGAAATGAACCTTTGAACCCTGCCAGTTGTCCCAAGGCCCACACTTGATGCTTTTAGCCTGTAGTGACAGGTCTGATTCCCCAGGAAACAAGGAGTCTACCCCCAGTACCTTAGGCATGAAGCCTCTCAAGATCAAGGCATATGTGCTTTCATAGCCTGCAACTCTCCAGGTCAGAGAAGCCACTTTCCAAAAAGAATGCCCCTATAAGACAGCACTGGTGAGACAGATTCTGGAACCTTTTTGTGCCTGCCAGAGCTCCATCTACTGACCCTCCATGGTGACAGAGGTGGAAACCATGCCAGGCCACCTGCTCCTTTGAACTACTAGCTAGGATCTAACATGGTTCCCAGCACCCCCAACTCACTCCACTGCTGGAAAGAACAGGATTTTGAAACCTGAGAAGTCTCCCTCTACCACTTTCATACATCCCATGCTTCGTAACAACACCAATCAGAGACTGAATGAGTACCCAGTTCCAACCAAGACTATTATCAGATGACCCTTGTCACAGTTCTCAGGGCCCAAGACTTGCCTCCACAACCAAATGCCTAATTATGACTCAGTGTCCTTCTCTGAGTTTACCAGACCTCAGGCATGAGGATCCTGACTCAACTCAGGACAGAAAAAAAAAAAAAAAAAAAAAAAAAAAAGCAATGATTCTGACCCCAAATGGAAGGGCAGGTAAGTGAGGTCCTTCTCTGCTTCTGGCTATCCTAGACCTAGTCCCACCACCTCATTTCTGAAGCAGAGTGTGTTGGAGGCCAATCAAGGGGACCAAAGGCAGCATCAGAACTCATGGACACAGCTGGGTGGTAGACAAAGCCACGCCTGAGTGAGCCCTGTGTCCTGAGAATCTCAGGCTGTTAGTGAACATAACTCTGATTGTTGCCTTCTTGGTCACCACATCCTTCATAATCTGTGGGTTGTATGAAAGCTCTCAGGAGTTTCTAGCCCCTCATTGGGCATTGCCACTGGTTCTTACAATAATAGTGATTGACTTTTTCCAAGCATTGCTGCTGGAGCAGATTAATGACTCAATAGCCACACTTAGAAAGAATTCAGACATGCAGATTGTTAGTAAGGTTGGGTTAAGATGTTTTTTAAATGCCTTTGAGGTAGGAAATAGGAAATCTTGGGGAACAATTTAAAGTTTATAAAGACACACTTTTAATAGTTGAACAGGGGACTCATTGAAGTCAGGGAACAGGAACAATGGAAGCCTGGCTATTGCTGGCTGATGAACCTTTCTTGCTAAGATGGGTTGGTGATCAAGGGTAATAATTCCTTGTACCCATTTCTTCTCTCAACTTCCTGATATTAAAAAAATGCACCCTGAAGATTCAAAGTAGAGTTAACTGAATGTGTTTCATATATAAAGTTTAGATTTGTGATTCTTTTTTTTATAATGCCTATGAGGCTCCTTTTATTAATTTATTTTTTGCATTCCAATCCAAGTTCTCCCTACCTCCTCTCCTCCCACTCCCCCCTTCTCCCATCTACTCCTTGGAGAGGGTAAGACCTCTCTAGGAAGTCTAAGTCTGTCCCATCATCTGCTTGAGGCAGGACCAAGGCACCTCTCCACCCCCACACCATTGCGTCTATGCTGAGCAAGGTATCGCTCCATATAGAATGGGCTCCACTAAGTCAGTTTGTGCATTAGTGTTAGATCTTGGACCCACCTCATATATTGTTCCAGTCACACCACTGTCACCTATATTAAGGGAGTCTAGTTCGGTCATATGAAAGTTCCCTATTTGTCAGACCTGAGTCAGTGGTCTCTCACTAGCTCCGGTCAGCTGATTCTGTGGGTTTTCCCGCCATGGTCTTGACTTCTTTGTTCATATTATCGTTCCTCACTCAGATTTGTGATTCTTTTTAGATTTCTTATAAGACTACCTTTTGAGATAAATAATAAAGTGAGATTGATCCTTTCTTTGCAGCATCAAAATGCAGCTTACCAGCAAAAGAACTGGCTGACAAAAACGCTTGCTTGCTTACATCCTGTTAATCTATAACAAGTTGCTTGGGTATGAATGTGTGTGTTCTTGGCACAACTTGTTTTTAACCTGTAATGTGTAAAATGCTTAATCATGTAAGGATTATGGAAAACTTGCTGTTTTTTACTTGTGTTCATTATAGTCATTCACTCAAAAATCGGAATGTAACCATATTGCAATTTTTATATTGCTTGAAAGACACGAGAGAAGAAAAACACCAGGAAAGACGTAGAAGGAAAACTAGAAGGGAAACATCAAGAGAGACAGAAGGGGAACACCAGGGTAAAAGAACAGAACAGAAAAAGAATAGAGTAGAACAAGCAACACAAAGAATCAAAATGAAGAACTAAGCTTTGGCCCTCAGAAAACTCCTCCTGTGCCGGTCTGTCCAATAGTTTGCCTGCTTTGCATCTTCTTTTCCATTTCTTTGATCTGCTGAAGGCTTGCTATTCATCAGCAACATAGGTGAGATCCTGACATGTTGGAGGTGTGTGTGTGTGTGTGTGTGTGTGTGTGTGTGTGTGTGTGTGTTCGTGTGTGTTCCTCTAGATCCAGAAAATTAAGTTTTACTTCCTCAAATAGAAAAGACAAGTTAAGTGATTAGTTCACCTACTCTGTGGATTCCCCTCATGCTAAAAGCTGGTCCTCATGGCAGCAATAAGAGTAGGAACCCTTGAGATGATTCTTTGGGGGCGTTAATTTGAGAGACAATCCTTCTGCTGTCTTCCTGTGTTGTCATGATGCACTATTCCAGAAACACAGACAACATATTTGTGTCTCTCTACAATGTTAGAATTGATTAAATAACAAAAAATTCACAAAGTTCAGCAGTTTCAATGACAACTATTCTTCATAAAATTCTACTGCCTTAGTGCTTTGTTGAGAAAAATGAACACTCTTTATTACTATCTTAATTAACATATCACGTAGCACATTGTAAAATTATCTACAAAATGAATACAAGTTAAAGAGGCTGCATCAGAGTTCAAGCAGCTTCAGAATTGGGCTGAGAAGGACCAGTGCGGGAAGAAGTTATTTCAGGAGCTGCTAAAGTCAGGTTTGAAAGTAAAGCTGCAGAATTCAGCTAAAATGTGAAAAGCCCAAACCAGAGGTCAAGTTCAGGAAGCCAGTAGGCCAGATCCATGTCCATATGGGCAAACAGGTGGACAGGCAGGTCGTCCAGTAAGGTGTGTGGCAAAAACAGGGACCATACCAAGTACAGGAGCTCACAGTCCTAGACACACAGGCCAGATAGTTGGTCATAGGTTGGTGTTGGGTCTTGCCATTGCAGTGTTAAGTGCCCATCACTTTATAGGTCCGGGCAAAGGAATTAAACTCTTTCCTCAATCTGGTGTGATTGAGCATGATTTCCATGATATGATTTAAATATATCTGTATGTCTACACAGTTACAGCTTTTCCCAGTAAACTTATAAGATTGGTGCCTGAGAAATGTTGCAGTTCCTGGGTCTCTGCAGGGGCTGCAGTCATCTTTCTCCCTCAAAATGGAGAGTCAAAAGCTACTTGTTAAATGGAATCACCTGTGTCAATGCACAGCCTGATAAACATTGTTTTATATCGTATGGAATAACTTAGAGTAGATCGTAGCCTGGTCTCAACACTTCCCTAAGCCCTCTGATGTGTCATGTTGGAAAAGAAGAGTGAATGGAATGACAGAAGTCACAGATGCCTTGTGTCCCCTCAAGGCTGTTTCCAAGATTCCACGACAGTGGATCAGTCTGCCAGTTTTGAAGCTTCTCCATCAAGGCAGAAACACTGACAGCCATGGACCATTATCCCACCCACCACCCATACTCACACCTAGACACAGTAGTGCCAAGTTCTCAATCCTATCTGGCTCACTTTCAAGCTGAAGGAATTCTCCATCCTTCAGAGACCCAGAGACTTTAAGAGGGAAGAAATAAAAAGAAAGCCTTGTGTTTGCAAGTCCAGTTACCCCAGAGAAACTCAGTGCCAACTGACAGACAGAACTACTTATATCCTTAAACAACAAGAATGCACAAGAGCTGCATTCTTTCTCTGTTTTGTGAATAATACTACAAACTATCATGGGTTGTTAATTGCCTAAAGGGTGGCACTGGTCTCAGGCTCACTGTTGTTCTGACAGTCTCTCTGTTCATCAGGTTGCCTGTGCCTAAACCATTCAGGTTCAAAGTAGACACCCAAGGAATGGGGAGGCAAATGCTTCAGTAAGGGTTTCCATCTGATAAAGCCTGTACCTGGTGTTCTAAAGGGCCTGTCCATAGCCTGAGAACGCAAATGGAGACAAGGGATCATCTCAAGAAGACAGACCTGCCCATTCTTTAACTCACCATCTTAGGAGTGGCCAGTATTGGGCAGAACCAACTGAAGTAGAGAATAACAGGTTTAGTTTTCAGAAGAGTCAGACCAAAATCTTTCCAAAATTAGGAGCAGATACTCCTACTTGAAGGAGAAAATTCCCTGTAAACTCATCCAGGACATGGCCTCCAACTGTGTAGGATATGACCGTTACCATATTGAGCAGGAGATAGAGAAGGTTTGCCCCAGGAAATGCAGGTATATATGTCTTCCTCAGCCTCATACATACCTGCATGGCCTCATCTTAGGGTCTAGAGTCATATTCCTGAACAAGCCCAACAGGGGTTAACACTGGCTTGTATGCTGCCCCCCTAGGGAACAGGCAGCTGGTTTTGTCTCCTCCTTCAGGGACCCCATCTAGCCAACCTCACATTATGTGCCTTTGCCTCTCTCTTTTCCTCCCTTGCCTGAGGGGTTATGCAACCATCATGGGGGTGGCCACATGAATGAGCTTTTTGTGACCCCACACAGGGACAACAGAATGTCAAATGCTAATTAGAAGCAAGCCAGCTTCTGTCCCTGGCCCATTATGAGACCTTTAGATTTTAAAGGAAAAATACGACATGAAACATTGTAGTTTGGCCTCCAATGTCTATGACTGAGGTGGTCTGGAGGGTGCAGTAGAATCCATACAATGTGGGACAATCTCAGAACCTCATCTGACACATACCTCATCCCACCCCATTTTACTAAATCCATCACATGACTGCCCTAAACCCTCAATAGGTCATAGCAACTGGGCTTCATGTATGCAAACATCTTCTGTAACCAGCCTTGAAGATGACAGGGTTGAAGGACATGGAAGAAAAGAAGAGAGTAAAGGCCAGCAAGGGTGAGGAGACTCATGTAGCTGACCTTGGTGTGAAGTGCAGTTCAAAAAGTATAGTTTCCTCTCTAAGACTAGGAAAGTTCATATGTTGAACATATGACATGAGGAAATTTGAATACACTGTTGGGAGAGTCTGAATAGAGGAAGTAGGTCCCAGCAGGTGTGAGGCTGTTCCTAGGGGATCTTTGTTTTCCTGGCCCCTTCCTGTCGCTGCTCCCTCTGCTTCCAGGCCACTGAGGTGAGCTGTTCTACTCCAGCACAATCTCCTCACCCTAAGGGTCTGGAACTGTAAGCAAAACAAATTGTCCTGTTGTTAAGTTTTATCCTGTCTCAGATATTTTTCATAGTGACAAGAGCTTAACACATACAGATAAAGCCCGAGGATGTTACAGAAAGACAAATCTTGTACAATCCCATATATGAAGATGGTAAGTGTGGTGCTGGTTACACAGAGAAGGCAAGGATATCTGTTTAATGGAATCCGAGTTTCAGCTTGAGAAGATAGAAAGTTCTAAAGATAGACAGACAATGGTGATGGCTCCACAATGTGCCCATGTTTAATGCTATCAAATTGTGTGCTGTGGTTAAATGGTACCTTTTGCGATATATGTATGTTATATAATTGAAATTATTTGAATATATGCAACATGAACTACTTACTGAGTTTACATGGATACACACAGACATGTGTTTACACATAGACATGTGGTTTATGACAGTTCTGGTGGCCTCTGGATGGTAAGATCACTCTACTGCTTCCTGAGACCTGGATGGATCCTAAGTCTTCTGAGGGGGCAGTGGGCTCCCATAACACAACAGGGCTATTCAGTCTGCTGGGCCCGCTTTGCCGCCTTCTGCCACACTGGTTGCTTGGCCCCAAGCCAGGTATTGTTGCTGAGTTTGGCCAGGATGATGTTAGTCCTGGAATGGCTTTTCCCACCTTGGACATCCACCGATGCCCACAATCATGCTCACCACCCACTGAAGGCATCCTCCAACTCCTAGAAGATATGGCAATGTGGTGTTCTGCATCTCTTGAAGGCCTGGGATTCTTTCTTGGCTTCAGAATTTCACTGTCATCTCAGTTCTCAGTGAAACAAAACCGGGCTTGACAATGCTTATTAACTCACATCCTCCCCAAATACACAGTTATTTATATACAAGGCACAGTCTTAAATGTCACCACTCCTCATGCCATATCCCAGATTTTTTTTCTTCATCCCTGGTCCATGATACCAGCCCTTATCTAGGAGTACTCAATAAGATGTGTACTCATCTTGATGCCATGGTGGCCCTTGGCTGATGGCCCTGAGTGACTGTTATATTTGCTATTTTGCAATTGAGGGTCCTTATCTGTATCAGGTCCAAGGATCGCTAGGTGTCTCTGGAAAAAACAGACAATGAGTACAGGAGGTTCTCCCCCTACTGTGATGGTAATGACTGTGTGTATGGGTTCTATAATCTGAACTATGAGGGTCATTCCAGTTGGGGCAAATAAGTGAATTAACCCAACAAGTACGCAGTGTGTTCCCAAACAGTCCAGCACCCCAGATGGAAAATACCCGATAACCAGTTTCCTGGGCCAAAGTTGCCTGACCGTCTTTGCAGCCTTGGAACTGCTGAGCTGTGGGGAGAGGAAAAAGCCTTCTTCTGATGTCTGTCATCTGAGGGAATGAGGAAGTTGATTACTCAAGTCTTCAGCCTCTATCACTCCCCATTCACAGGTAATAACCCCAGTGCTTGGATAAGCATTCTGAGTGTCTTAGTTAATTAGTGCATGCCTGTCTTAGCCAATATTTTATTGCTGTGAAGAGACACCATGACCAAGGCAACTCTTATAAAAGAAAGCCTTTAATTGAGGGCTTGCTTGTAGTTTCAGAGGTTTAGTCCAATGTTATCATGGCAGGAAGCATGGTAGCACACAAGCAGAAATAGTGTTAGAAAAGTAGCTGAGAGCTACTCCTAATCAGCTGGCTGAGAGAGAGACTCTGGGCTTAGCACAGGATTTTGAAACTTCAAAGCCCACCCCAAATGACACACTTCCTCCAACAAGGCCACACCTCCTAATCCTTTAAAATAGTGCCACTCTCTGGTGACCAAGCAATTACACCTATAAGCCTATGGGTGTTATTCAAACTATCACAGAGGCCTTGCATGGACAGCTTAACTTTGTGGACTGTGATTTCGTAACTTGTTCAATAAGGATAATAATGGTGAGGATCTTGCCAGAGGAGAAGTCTTCTCATACAACCAGCATCAAGAAAGGTACCCCTGGCATTCAGTGTTGATTGGCGGTTCAGGAGGTAGAAGGTCTCCGTTCCCTCAGATAGCAGAGGACACCGCTTTCCTGCATTGGTGCCAGCCTCTTATCTTATCCCTTTCCTCATCCTACAGTCTGTGCCCATATTCCACCCCGCGACTAGCTCCTCCAGTGGCGTTGTACTCTCCTTCCAAGACTCCAGCTTCACCACAAAATTTCTGCCCAGAAAATAAGACTGGGATGCTAGAGCTGTTATCCAGCTGGGGTGGGGGATGGGGCAATTTTACAACATCGCCAGTATTTGTCTCTGTGATGGGATGGGAGTGGACTGTTACTATTTATCTTGTCTGAAGTTTCCTTTCTTAGCCTGCTTTGAATGTGTCTGAAAGTTACAAAGAGTTTTTATATCCTAATCATCTCTTTCCAGCCTTTCCCCTTGAAGATGCTGCTAATCACTGGCCATTCCTGCACATTGCTCTGCTGTACTAGCACCACCACTCATCCTAGAACACCATAAACCCCTTTCTTGGGGAGAATAGACACAACTAAGTCCACCTGGACCTTTCTGCCCTATGCCCTATGCCTCCCGGGATAACAGGTGACACACAGAAACTATCATTCCAAGTTCCCTTCCTAAGACTTCTCCCTCCATGCACACGCAGCATCCGAACTTTGTACCTGCTTTAGTAGGGGCTTACATTTGGGTGGGTGGGTGGGGAAAACAGCTGCATGATGCAAGCAGCCTCTCACCCTGGGGCAGGTGTCAAGAGAGGTGTCAGAGAAGTCCACTCTCAGAAGGATCATTTCCCACTTCCTGTGCTGAGACTTCCTGCAATCTTCACCATCTCTAGCTAGCTACAGGCCTATAAAGGTCTGGAAGTCCCTAGCCCAAGCCTCTGGGGAGTCTCCAAACCTGAAGCAGCTAACCCTGTGAGGATCTGAGAGTCGCTGTCACAAGTGGGATAGCCCAAGACAGCAGAAGAACAGTGTCTCAGAATACTGGAGATACATTTCTGAGTTGAGGAGCTGATAAGAATCTATATCATTAATACTCTGGGCAAGGACCCTGACTCCCCTACAACTGAAGTTGTGGCTACCTTAGGTACTTATTCTGTCACTTGCTTTCATCTTTATGGATTCTTCCTGTGTCTGTATTTTCCTCTTAGACATCAATCAAAGAGTCCTAGAGGGCTGTTTTATAACTTGATTATTCTGCAAAGACCCAATGTGCAAGCAGGATCACCTTCTCCATTCTAAATAAAACATGGATGAACATCATTGTTTGTATTTCCATCCCATAGTAATTGTAGAGAGATCTGTCCCTACTTAGGGAATATTAGTGAAGCAAAAGACGTAGGGGAGATCAGCTTGTATGCCACAAATCCTGTAACTAGGCAAGGTTGTATTCTCCTCACTTGTTCTTAGTTTAAGAACAATTAACAATTTTAAACAATACTATTTGAAAGATCTGCAAAATTACTGTTTTATATAAAAACTAAAATTATACTTATCAAAAGAAAAGTGAGCTTGACTTGACACTCTGCTATGGTTTGGATGGGTGTCCCCAGCAGCCCATGTACTGAAGTTTAAGCTTGCTGCAAGGGTATCACTGTTGGGAGGAAGATGGGTCTAGACTAAATGGAGTTATCACAGGCTGGGAGGTGGTATTGTGGGAACCTGCTGTTATGAGGAGAACCAGAAACTTGAGGTGGTGCTCCCTCACTTCCTTCTCACCCATTGAGAGTCCTTAGCCTGCACTTTTCTCGAGAGTATGGAGTCTTTGAGGTGTCTAGCGGGGAAATCTTGGATAACTTTTGTTGCCTCTTTGATAAGGTAAGGGGCTTTGCTCCTGCACAAGGTCCTGCCAAGATGTGCTTGATGCCTTGTAATAGGCCCAAATGTGCTGCTGGTCATGGATTAAACCTCTAAAAACTTCAAGGCAAATAAATCTTTTTCTCCTTAGAGTGAATATGTCATGTGTTTGATATATTTACAGGAAGCAGACACACCATTTTGTTTTTTAAATACATAAAAACTCTTAGGCTATGTCAGAAAATAACATAGCATATATTTTCTTCATAGTTCTACTCATATTGCTTATCATTATTTCTGACCTACCATTTTAATACAGATATCTAAAATACCACAATTTGAAGCAAACTAGCTGAGCAGAAAGCAAGCATAAGTGCTTCAACTGTTAAACTGTTCTTTATTATGGACACAGACCCCAGGGCCTAGGCTGGACAGGCAGCAGCTGTGTCACATGAGTTTTAACAAATAAATAAATACCCTTATGAGAATGAAACCACACTAGGAAATGAGGTATCTGCCAATTCAATCAAGTTAGGTCACTGAAGTGACCTTAATCCAAAATAACCAATATCCTTATAAAAAGGATTGGGGTTGGGGGCACAGTGAACCTAGAGACACAGGGAAAAATGATAGAAAACACTATAAGATTGATCCAAGTGATTGCAGTAAGTGAGCCCAATGTATCCAGAATGCCAGCAGGAAAGTGAGGAAAGGCACAAAGGCTCCCCTGGGCCATCACCAACCTTCAAGCAGACATTTCACAGCCCCGAGACACTAAGAATCCTACACTGGCCTCCAGGTCTGAGGACTATTGAAACTGCTCAGGTTTAGTACTTTGTTAGGCAGCCCCAGAAAATATTTCAAAAAATACTATAATGTGCTGAGCTGAAGCTTAGTGAGAGATTAATAAAGTCCACTGGTAATTACAGCGGTGTTGAGATGCTAACCAATGAATGCTCTTTTCTGAAAGAGTTTTGTTGCTGATGGTTAATATCTCAAAGAAATTGCCTCATCACCATGATTTTACTAGAGAAAAATGCATCCATTTTCGACTGACCCCAGAAGAATCATGTTCTCCACCTGTTCTGGAAGGTATGGTTCCTGACTCCTGGAATCAGAGGGACCTTGGAAGACATCTGCATCTCATGACCAAAGCAATACCTGCAGTGTGTCAATGCTTCAGACAAGTGTCTCCAAATTAATGAGGAACCCAAGATAAGGAGTCTCTGGTGAGAAAGAAGCAGGTGGAACCTCAAATTCCTGATCCTCCTCCCAACAATAGAGGCTTCCACAATACTGTCTCCCAGCCCCAATGAAATCCACCCCCACTTAGCTTGGACCCACACATCAAATGGAAGTTCAACCCCAAGGTCAAGAACATCAGAACAGAATAGTGACAGAAAAGATTGTCACTATTATTTAAATATCTTGGACAAGAAATTGCCTATTTAAGGTAAATATACACTCTATATATAGCAGATGCAAGTTCTACATAACATGTACAAGTAAAATGTGCAACAATAGTATATGCCCTGTGGGAGAAATGGAACTACACTGACATGTTTCTTTTACCACAATGAATTGTATACCAGTTTACTTGAAGGCAGACTGTGCTAAGCTCAATGTGTGTTCTTGAAACACTGAAAAGACACTAAAGAAAACAGCAGTCAAAGACACATGTCCTTCCCTACTATGTAGATTCTTGTCTTATAGCATCGTGATCCATCCTATTTTTTAAAAATAAATTTTAAAGCTTCAAGTCAAACCAAGTATAGCCTCTAATTATCAAGGAATTGAACTAAAAATCAATGCCAGAAAACATTAGGGAAATGGGTAAATATTTGAGAATTTTAATTTGAGAGAATTCTAAACCATCCACAGATTTTTAAAGTGAAAGTATTTTAAGTAATAAAAATGAAAACAATAGAAAGGAGAAGGGAGAAATAAGAGAAGTAAGAGTATCAGTGTTTGCAGCTTAAAGCCCTGTTAGAGGAAAAGCCATAGCAAGAAAATGTCTATATTCAGAAAGGACACCTAAAATAACCTTAGCTTCTACCTCAGAAAGTTTCATTTTAATCTATGAAGCTAAAAGAATAAGAGCAAATGAAGCCAAAGCAAGCAGAATGGCTTACTTTGTTTTTCTATCACTAATATAAACACCATGACCCAAAGTAACTTTGGGAGGAAAGGGCTCATTTCAGTTTGCACTTTTGAGACTATCATGGAGGGAAGCCAAGGAAGGAACTCTAGGCAGGAACCTGGAGACAAGAACTACAGCAGAAAGCATGGAGAAATGCTTCTTACTGCCTTGCTCTCCATGACTCCAACAGCTTGCCTTCAACACCTGCTGAGGTGGTTCCTGGACTGGGCCCTCCTGTGTTAATCATTAATAATGAAAATGTCTCCATACACTTGCCAACAGGCCAATCTGATGCAGACAACATTCCTCAATTGAGATTTCCTCTTCCTAGGTTTGTGTCAAGTTGACAAAAAGTAACCAGCACACCAAGAAATAAACGAAAATGACACAAAGATAGAAAAGAGAAGCAAAGCCATATCACCCAAGCCTAATTCTTTTAAGTGTTTTAAAGTTAGTAAACATTTATCCAAACCAGGAGGGTAGAGTATAAATGCCTATATCACAGAGAAGAGAAGTGCTCCAGTCACTGCTCTGTACACAAGGTTCAGGAGCCACAGACAGGAGGGTGGTAGCATGTTTTGTATGTGTCAAGCCAGGGCCTGCTGCTCAGAGAGGCTCTAGGTATACACCAAGGGCACCTAACTCCTCAACTGCTGCAATCTTCAGGGTAAATAGAAGCTTAAAAGAAGGGAACAGGGGGACTGGAGAGATGGCTCAGAAGTTAAGTGCACTGACTGCTCTCCCAGAGGTCATGAGTTCAATTCCCAACAACCACATGGTGGCTCACAACCATCTATAATGAGATCTGGTGCCCTCTTCTGCCCTTCAGGCATACATGCAGACAGAACCCTATGTATCAAACAAACAAACAAACAAACAAATAAGAAGATGACAGAGGAGAAGGGGGGAGGAGGAGGAGGAGGAGGAGGAAGAAGAAGAAGAAGAAGACAGGGGAATGCTGGGATGGTGAGGCTGGGAGCATTTGAACAGAGATCACAAGAATGGGCACAATGACAGTACTCACAACACTCTGCTCACTTTAACCTCAATTCAATTCTTCCCATGAGGTTATTCCCCCCCCATCAGGAAAGGGGCATCATGGAGGATACAGAATATGTGAGAGCTAGGAAAGAGAAAGGAATGAGCCACCCTGAGCTCTGGTCCTTATCTCGCCTGCGACTTTCAACATCCCCCAGAGGGCTGGACCTAAGACTCATGTTCCAGTCATTGAATCCAACTCCTCCACAGGAGCTGGTCTTCAGTTCTGGAATTGAGAGGGTAATAAACAGAACAGGGTTCTGCAAACAGTCAGTATGGTTCATAAGAGAACAAGAAAACCACAAAAGCTCTGGCCCCAAACCTGACACATGCATGCTGAGTTCATACAGTAGGAATAGAGAGAACATAGTCATCAAGATGAAAATTCTTCAGGCTGAGGAATTCTTCCTCCCTCAGTCATCATCTTTCCCGTGACTACGTGGCCCAATTCTTTCATGCAGCAGGTCCAAGTGGTTCTTACACTAGGCCTTCACTGCTCAAATTAGAACAGGAGGTTAGGGGGTCCTTGCCTTTCCACTGACTGCTGGGCCTGAGGCATCCTAAGGAGTAGTCCCTCCACTCGTACACCCTTGTAATTTTGCTTGGAGCTTGTGAGAGTGCCTAGCCTAGGTCTCCAGAGTCTGCCTTTGGGGAACTTTTGAGTATGCCTTTCTTATATCAGTAGACATGCCATCTGTTGGGCTGCAGCAAGCACATAGAGGGCACCTCATCCCAAAGGGCAAAGCCAAAAATATAAGGAGGGGGCTCACGTCCTAGTTTTCTACCTGGAGCTCCCCCATGGCTCAGCATGTTCATAGAATGGGAAGTGTACCATCTGGTATCTCATTGCTCCTCATCCAGCATGCCTCTTAAGAAGCCTTAACAGACTCTGGTTCTTGGTCTTTTCTAAGTGGGAAGCGCTACAGCTCCTCCCTGGGAGCCTGAAGAAAAGAGCTTGTTCCTGAGGCCTGCTGAACCTGCCCTAAATGCTTACATTTTATTTAACCCACTCCTCCTGCCCCCACTCCATTGTTTCCCACACTCCTACCCTTTCTCAACAACTAGCCCCCTCCTCCTACCTTCTTCTATTGCTTCTTACTTCTCTAGACTGCCGTTCACTTCTCTCTACTTTCTATCCCTAAATCCCCCAGCTCTGATCCCTGGTGTGGGCTTGATGGTAAGGCACTACTCTTCCATACCAGGTTGGTTTCTACAGGGTCAATCACAAGATGCTAGGGCTTGCATAGTCTTGTCAGCTGAATCCTGACTGTCTGGTTTGTGGGGAGGAGTTGGTAGCAGTGTCCAGGAACCAATAAGGGACAGTCATATTCTGCCTTATTTTGTGGTCAGGGTCATAAGGAACAGGAGTTTGTAGGTTCATTAACCTATGTGGTTCTTTTGTGGACTCAGAGGGTTGTTGCTTCTATGAGCAGGTAGAGAGAGGAAGAGGAAGGCCTTTTTCTGATCTTCTTCAGCAAGGTTGTCCCCTATCCACATCCCTCAATCCCAAGTCAAAGATGAGGTGGTAATAACCTACAGATCACAAGTGCCAAGGCAGGAGACAGTCAGCTAAGCCTGGCTTCCTTAAGTACCATGGGAGCTTTGGGAGAATTGAGGCCTGTCATACCCTGGACCAATAGCCATTCAGGATATTTATGCCCCAATAGTTCCAATAGTTCATTGATATCCTCACATCAGGGCAGAGTTTTGGATGGCCTTTCAATGGGACAACCTTTCATACCTGAAATTCAGGCAAAGCTCCTCAGATTTGGAAAACCCAGGCCGTACTGGACAGGGCAGTAGGCCTATATATCTCCTTAGTGATGACAATCTATCTGGCCTCCCATACCTCTGACTAGGCTGCCACAATGTGCCTCTGGCTGCAGCTTGTTCCTCAGGGATATGTCTAGGTAAGTCCCCTGTAGCTCCAAGACCACTGTTTAGTATAAAGCTTTGAGAGCAAGACTGAGAGTTTAGCAGTCTTCATACAATCCTTGGGGAACATCAGACCCAGATGTCATGGCTGGGGTCACATGGTAGCTGCCTGGACTCCATGCAAGGTCAGTCAATGAACTCTGGAGACAAAGGCTAAAGCCTACATAGAGCCCTGCAGTGCAGGCTGCAAGGAGAAGCCGCAGTCTCTTTTTGACCAATCTGTGCCTGAACCCAAGGAGAACCAGTTGGAGGAGGAGTCAGGTTGGAAAATGGACCCTTGAAATATTTCCTAGGCAGCCTTTGCTTACCTTGTTGCCTCAGGACTGATATGGCCAGGAAGGGAAGTACCTATCTATAGCCTAAACCACATCTTATCACTCTAAGGTGAAACCAGTCAAGTAGCCACCAACTAGCCTGACTTTCCCCTGCACACAGAATTTACTGTGTGCATTGAGTACTTACTGTGAATATTCTGTTAAGTACTCTACCACTCTTATTAACCCCCAACAGACAGTCAGCCAGTTCAGTGGCTAGGTGGGTGGCAGAACCAGAGAAGCATAGTTGTATGTGGTTCTGTGTATCAAACTCAGACAACAACATCAAGTAAGCTACCAGTGGCCTAACACTAAGCTCCCTACAAGAAAAGGTATGCCCTTGGCTGTTTTCATGCCATCTGTAGTTTCTTCATTTCCCTTGGGTTTTAGTAAAGTTGCTTTGGAGATTGTTTTTTTTTTCTAGTTGGGCAGGTCCAAAAGAAGGAGGCCTCTGGCTGTCTAGCTCTCAGTGTAAGGGGCAGACCCTGATCACACCCCTCAGGGCCTCTTTCTGATGAGTGCACCTACCTGATACCAACTTCTCTCCTGGTATCTGGAGAAGCAATATACCCAGAACAGGAAAATAAAGATCAAAATAGGGGCATAGGGAAGAAGCAGGTTAATGGGAGATGTCATTCTGTAAATATGTTTCTCTTATTGGTTAATGAATAAAGCCCTGTTGGCCAATAGGAAAGCAAGATAGGCAGGACTAGAAGACAAGAAGGATTCAGGAAGAGGGAGGAGGAGATTCAATATATAGGACCAAGAGAACAGAAGTCCCGACCCTTTCTCCAGTAAGATAAGACCACATGAAAATACTTAGATTAATAGAAATGGGTTAATATTTAAGATAGAGCTAGCCAATAAGAAATGCTAATAACAGGCCAACAGTTTTATATCTAATACAGTGTCTCTGTGTGTTATTTGGGGCTGGTGCGGTTGTGGGGCCAGACTGGTGTGAAAACTACTCATAACAGCAGGTCTAACATTTAACACTTTAAGAATAACCACCTGGGTTGACTGTCCAAAAGCCACACATGTCTAATGATGTTGAATGTCTATTCTTATCTAGAAATTGCTTAGAAGTGATCACAGATTCCAAATGTCTAGGCAACCCCTGACATTTTGCCTCTAATATCATTGGCATGGGCAGAGCCAGTGCACTGGGGAGATCCTCCCAACACACTTGTATCTCTTCCCCAAGAGCATACTGAGGACTACTGTTCCCAAACCTCAAATAGTTCCCTCTTACATTTCCCTCCCTCAGCCCTAACCTAGGAAGAGAGGATTCTTGCTGCTGAATCCTGGCCTATTACTATTCATTCTTCCCTATTTCACTTGCAGGGTTTTCTTGGGGTCCCTAGAATCTGCCCTTAGGCCTCCTCTAAGCTATAGCCCTAAATCTGCTCATGACCCTCTATTAGCCTCAAAGTCTTTCCATTCTTTAGCTCTGTCTACCACCCCCACACCTCTACACAGGGTGCTATGCCTGTTGATAGCAAGGTAGACATTGGAAAGAAGGAAGTCTTTCATTTAGGCAGGGAGCAGAACTTAGAGAATTACTTTAGGTTAACTGATGAGCCACATGGGGCCAGAAGAAAATGGAACCTCAGATGAATGACATGAAGTAAAGATATGTCAGGATGAGCTCTGCCCAACAGGAAGACCCCAGAAGGGAGGGAAAGCAAAGCCAAGTGGGGAAGGAGAAACTGCTGAGCAGTGTGGCTACAATGGCTGTGCATACCTCACAGACTCTGTCCACTTAATGAGGAATAGTGAGCTGAGACAGGGCTCCTGTGGCCTCAGGAAATGTCACTGTATTTTCTCCATATAGACACACACACACACACAGAGAGAGAGAGAGAGAGAGAGAGAGAGAGAGAGAGAGAGAGAGAGAGAGAGAGAGAGAGAGGGAGGGAGGGAGGGAGGGAGGGAGGGAGGGAGGGAGGGAGGGAGAGAGAGAGAGAGAGAGAGAGAGAGAGAGAGAGAGAGAGAGAATAAAGTACACATACATACACATGTGCAGTCACACTCAAATACCAATGTGTCTCTTGGTGTTCCACCATAGTTTGGCACAGGTATCCCATTTCTGTCTTCCTCTCTCAGCCTACAGCCCCACAGCCCCAATATGATCCTCACATGGGATACTTTTGTTGTTGTTGTTGTTGTTGTTAGTCATTTTTTCATCTTGCCTCTGATGATGCAAAGTATGTGCCTTATAAGCAAAATTCTGAAGGTGAGATTCCAGAGCTCTGGCCATGGTGACCTTACCACCCAATACTTATCAACTCTTAGCTATTTTTATAAACCATTGCCTTCCCGGGTAACAGTGCACAATGGCCTACTGTTAATGCTGGATTCCTCACGTTCTTCAACATCCTTCATTCTGCTCCCACACAGGAGTGCAGAGCCACTCCTGCCCCCAATTCCTCGCCTCCAGCAGCCTTGCTGGGCTGGGACGTGTGTTCCCGGGAAATCCTTGTCTTGAATCATGTCCTCTCACAGAGCATCTATCAAAAACAGCATGGTCCTCACAGCCACATCCTCCCTAAGGCCACATCCTCTCCACAGGGCCATGTAGTTGTTAAGACTACATGCTCCCTGCAGATTTGCATCCCCCAAACCCTGTCATGGCTACTTGACAACCTCCAGTTATCACTCGCATGTCTCCTCCTGCTTGGTGGACACTTACCTGTAAAGCTGAGTGCTTACCAGCCTCAGGACAGCCTCAGGTCAGCTCCTCAGAAGAGATGGGACCTAACCCATTGTGTACCTCACTATAGTTCCTCGCTATTGGAACTAAGACCCTGCATTCCTCTCAGGACTGAAAACCTCTTTGGGAGATCTCTATCCTAGATGCTATAGTGGGAAGGCTCAAGGAGAACTCTTGAAATCCTCCCAGAAAAGTGAGAAAGCACTTGAGACCAGAAGACCAGAATAGCCCAAGAATGGCTCCCTCTTCCTTACACAGGGCCCAGAGCTATGCCAAGCCTCTCTCTCTCTCTCTGGGAAGTTCCCAGACTCTGCTCACATACTCATCCTACAAACACAGAATGGAATCCCCCATAGACCCTTGTTCCTGTACCTGAAGTACATCTTCCACCTATGATAATGATTGATACAAGCCACACAGAGTACGCCTTCCCCAAGCACTTACCAAATGAGTAGTCAGCAAGGAGGACCCTCAGGTTTTACAAGCTCTCTTAGCATCCTAACTAGTACAACATTAACTAGCATAACACAGTATTGAAGAGGTGGACAAGGGAGTAGACATGGTCAGGTTACACACAGACATCACTAACTCCTACTGATACAATCTAGGAGCTCTGTCCCCAAATTTACTCTGCAGAAAGACACTTTGGTGGCACTAATGAGTTCCCAACTCAACTGTTGGACCAAAGCATCTGCAAATCTGGGCAGGTCCTCCTAGGTAATGCAGTTCAGAAGCCTGGCCCTTCAGCCATTTCTGGACACCTGGCCTTGGTGCCAGGCTCTCCTGGCAGCCAGCTTTCCTTCTTTTACAGCCCTGGGAGTTCCATACAAGCCCTCCCAGATGAGAAAGCACTTGAGAGCCTCTTTTGTGGGCAAAAACTCATGTCACTGCAAAGTTACCACCAGCAACTCAGAGACCTACAGCACAGATATGTTTACATGGGTCTCTAGGAATCAGAAGTCTGAAAAAAGTCACAGTAACCTGGACTCAAGGTGTCACAGGCCTGGTTCCTGGATCCTGGTTCTTTACCTGTCCTGTCTTCTGGCTCCTAGGCTCACAACTTCCTCCTCCATCTTCCACTTTACAGGGCTCTGTGTCTGCACTGAGATCACTGGGGGATCAAGGATAATCCCCTTCCTCGTGGGCAGCTCTAACTGCCATTTTCAGGCCAGGACAGGATCAGGACAGGACTTCAGGGCTGTGTAAATGGAGGACAAGATTCAGAATAGAGGTGGGAACACACTGTTATGAAACAAAGAAAGAGAAACTGATATTTGGAAACTGTTGCTTATCTCAGGGCAGGAAGAGGAGGAATCACTAGAAATCTAAAGAAGGCCTATATGCTCTCTCCCTGACCACTTCATGCCTGTGTTCCTAAGGAAACCCATAAGCAGAGGGTTAAGTAATGTCAAAGCCAGTGGCCACAGGTTAGCCATACACTAGTTGTAGGAAAGACACTGGTGCAAACTTGTTGAACATGCTACATGAAAGCATTTGTTTCTCTTCCTCTACACTTTTCAATATTTAAAAAATGATTTTACTTAATATCATTAATTTTACAATCATGGAAAATCCTTTAAAAACTGGTGTTAGGGGAAGGTTCTAACTGCATTAAGACATCATGGTGCCACTAAGAGAGTCTGGATGGGAAATGCCTACCACACATTCCAGGGACCCACTAAGAGTCTCTGTTCTGACTCAGAGCCTTCCAGAAGTAGGATTCAATGGGCTATAGGTTAAGAATGACTCAAATTATTGGGTACTTACAGCACAACATAAGTGCAGGAGTCTGGGTTTAAACCCTGGTGGCAAGACTGGCAGAAGAAAGCTAGAGGCCAGAAGCATGCCTTTGTAGCTCTGGTAGACTGTGGAAACCTGGAGAAGTTAGAGTACTGGGGTAGGGGAGGAGCACCAATGGCAGAAGCCAGGTCAGCCTGTCTGCTAAAGGCAGCATCTGTGTGGCCACAGCAGGTGACCTGCAGGCAGATCTAAGTCTGTGGCTGTAGGTTCCCAGGACAAACAAGGCATTCCTTGTCTCTGCTTCAGAGGCATCACATTGGGCCATGGTTCCTGAGAATAAAAATGAGATGACCAGTGCTTGTGATCAAATTTAAGAGGCCAATGGATATATGTTTTCTTGGAAAAGCTGCTGTTCTTTTCCCAGGCAGGTGCTGATAGTGCCTATTGAAGTCAGCTCACCTACCTGTAGGTCTTGCTATTCAGGGACTGTATCAGTGTACTCCTGTGGCTTGTCCCACTCAGAATCTTTTTTGTTTGTTTGTTTCTTTGTTTGAGACAGGGTTTGTCTGTGTAACAGCCTTGGCTGTCCTAGAGCTCATTTTATGAACAGGCTAGCTTTGAACTCAAAATGCTGGGATTAAAGGCATGTGCCACCACTGCCAGGCCATTCAGAATACTAAGTGGGTACCACAATGCAGAAAATGAGGTTCAGGATACATCAGGGATTAGTCAGAGTGGGGTGTGGGAGTGCAGTACAGAGGGTGGGGACAACACAAGGGAAGGATTTGCCTGTCTGCCAAGGAGAAACAGACAGGCATCACTGAGCTCCTTGGGGCATACAACCAGTAGGAGGAAGCCTGACAAGCATTCACAGATGTTCCCACTTCCTATCTGTAACATGAAGCCCCAGTAGGTAGAACTGGGGAGAGTATGGATTGCCCATGCACAGGAGATTGTCCCATATCCTGAACTTGGCAAGTCGTAGCCTCCCAAAGAAGCTGGGCTCTCCCAGCATGCCCGGGGAGCCAGAAAGCTACACAGAGTTCTCAGAACTTAACCAGGAGGCAGCAAGTCCAAGAACAGGGCCTGTGAGCAGGGATACAGACAGGAGATGCAGCCAGCAGTGAGGTTCGATCCATGTGTCTAAGAGAAAAGTAGACGAATCATGGTGTCTGGGCACCTATAGCAGGACACAAGGCAACAGGACAGGGAGCAGGAACAGGCATTAATGGGACAGGGAACAGTGCAAGGAGAGTAGGCAGTACTGGGTGAGTGTGGTCAGTATAGTGTGGACAGTGAAAGCAAGAGACAGAGACAGTCCAGGTAGAAGGAACAAGGGAGCCGGTCAGTGGGAAAAAGGAACAATGCAGGAGAGAGGATGATGCAGAAGGAGGGGACCGTGTAGGAGGAGGAAATAGTGTAGAGGCAGAATAGTAAAATAAAGGGACAGTATAGGGAGGTGGGGGCAGAAGAGGGGTAGGAAACAGTGCAAATGGAGGGAACAAGATAAAGCGGCAAGGAGAGAGAACCAGTTCAGAGACAGGGAACAGTTGGGGGTTGTGAATGGGGCTAGAACAAGGGATGGGGGGGAAGGAAGTAATGGGGAAAAGGTGAGGTATGAGGGCACAGTTCATGGTAAGGGGGCAGTGTGGCGGTAGGGGATTGTGGGAGGAAAGGTTGGTCTGTGTCAGAGGAGGAAATAGTTCAGGAGCAGGGCAGTGTGGGAAGGGGTGGAGGCAGTGTAGAGACAAGACAGAAAAAAGTATGTGAATTTTGGTAAGAAAGGTGAAATTTGGGACAGGACAGGTGGGTCAGGACTTGAGGCTCCTACTTAGCTCCCCTTCAACCTCTAGACAGAGTCACAGAGTAGCTCCCACAATTTCATGGCACATGCTAAGGCTATGTGGGCTTTATGGTTCTCTAAGGAGGCAGCCTAACCTTGTACTATGGCTCCCACCCAGTACCATGGCCCTCCCCAAACTCTGGTTCTGTCCCAGTACCAAGCAGTATAGGCCATGGAAAAGGACACTCCCACAAGGAACTAGGTATCCACCTAGACATAAATGTTAAATGTAAGGAGTTGTCTACAAGTGATGTCAGCACCTCTCAGCCTCTTGGGCCTTGACAGTTCCAGCCAAGGCTCTATCAAAAAGATCATTTTTTCACCCATTGGGAAGCCCAGCTCTCTCTCATCTTGTTCAAGAAGCCTCACTCCCAGGTGTGTCAAAAGCTGAGTGCTCCTATGAGTATGCCATTCACCTACATCTGGTAAGGCTGACCCCAATCTTCTGTAGAGACAGGTGGTGGCCAACACACCATTCCTGTTCTGCAGCTTCCTGTAGGCTGAGAGGAGGAACTAGGAGGGGCTCAACTGGGCATGGCATCTGCATGACCTAGTCCTGCTAATATAAGGTACCATAATCACCAGCCCATCACCAACTGTTGCTTCACATCCTCATACATGGGCACCTGTTTCTTGTGAGCCGGAACACACTAGAGTGGTACACACCTAAACTAGCACCCCAGCCTGGTGCTCACTGGCTGTATAAGTCTCTCCTTGGTCTTGGAGCAGCAGCTGCATGGGAAGAAGCACCTGGTGAATAAATAAAACAACTGGGTCTGTTCACCCTTGAGGCCCACAGCAGGAGCGGGAGAAGACCCCAAAATGCCTCAGGAACTGGTAAGGGCTACAAAGTTCTCAAAACTTGCACAGGAGGCAGTAACTCCAAGAACTGATGAGGTCCCAGACGAATTCTAGTAGGATAGGACCTGTGAGCTGGAACTCAGAGATGAGATGCAGCCCACACCCAACTCCCTACACTGAAGTGAATATTCTTTTTTGTTTGTTTATTTCTTTTAAGTGTGTGTGTGTGTGTGTGTGTGTGTGTGGGCAGAAGAGATTGCTAGTTAGCTAGCTCTTCTGGAATTGGTGATATAGACAATTACAAGCCACTCAACATGAATGCTGGGAACCAAACTAAAATCCTGTGTAAGAGTAGTAAGTGCTCTTAACCACTTAACCAGTATCTCTCTAACCCCCAGAATAAATATTCTTCCTCCAGATTTGGTATTTATTGTAGCTTTTGGTTATGACTTAGTTGGAAATGGAATCATAATCATGTGAAGATGAGGTCACCAGGGTGGGCCCTCAATCAGTGATCTGTGTCCTCCTAAGACAGAAATTTGACTCAGACACATACAAAGCAGAAGTCACATGGCAGGGAAAGCAACACCAGAGTAAGATGGTCACAGGCCAAGGATGCCTTGAGTCACCAGAAGCTAAAATGTCCCTCCTGGAGTCTGTAGAGGAAATGTGGTCCTGCTCATACCCATTCTGGCTTCCAGAACTGTATGAATTAAAGCCTTCTGTTTAAATCTCCATTTGGGGATTTTTCACCGCAGAAAAAGCACCCTCTGAAGAAACTGTGCCATTAAGCAGACTAGTCCCTTGGTGTCCAGAGATTTCTAGTGTGCATTTGGGGAAACTTGTGGTCAAAGGACAAGTGCTGGCTTAGTGGAAAAGGTGTGGACAGATGCAGAAGGCAACAGTGGCCTGGTAGGAGCAGGGAAGGAACACATGCCCAAAGCTAGGCAGCACCATCTAGAATTGTCCTGTGAGCAAGAGGTCTCAGGAAGCAGTGCCACAGCTGAGCAGAGAAGACCCAATGCAGCCACCCATCTGATACATTAATATGGATCTAACGTGTGCTCAGATCCTGGTCCTTCCTTTCTGGAATGGAAGAAGCCTACAGTCTGGGAAGGTTCCCAGCTGTAGCGATGGTCTTTAAAAATTGGAAATAAAATGAATGGAAAATAAAAAAAGTATTTGTTCCATACATTTCTATCACAAGAATAACAAGGTTGAGTGATAACCGTGGAAGCCCCAAAGTCACCACTGTGCACCACACAACCTAGCTTCCACCAATACATCAGACCAAATGCAATGGCTAAAGTCAATTTTCTAAAAACACCATTAAATGGCACACCAAAGGTATCTTCAGACACAAGTTTGTTTCCTATGGACATTTCTTTTTTTTACAAAAAAATATAATAACTTAGTTTTCATTTTACAGCATTTCCAATGGGTCGGGGCATTCTTGGCTGAGACCTGATGGGTCAGAGCAGCATGTACCTTCCCAGTTCAAGCGCCAGGCTGGACCCATGCCACCACCCTGCAGCCTCCATCAGGACTTGATAGAGCAACTGAGGACTCACAATGTGGCTCATTTGAAGAACAGTACCGTGTTTCCCTGCAAGTCACTCCATGTTGATCTCACAAGGGTTTATGCCCCTCTCTTCTGCGTTCCTGTACATCCTTTGAAAGTCACTAAAGCGTGGGGCACATCCAAGCTGTGCCTCCCCAAAGTGCACATGTCCAGTGAAGAGGAACTCCCCATGTCCCGGCCGTACACCACACTCCAGCAGTGTTGTGACATGGCCCAGCCAATGGCCACTGCCCTCAGGAGCTGGCTGGAAGACCTTGCTCTTCTGACGGTGGAGCCTGCTCACCCGCAGGTAGATGACTGACACTTGCTGCTCTGGCACGTGGGTGACATCCTGGATGAAACCTCGGACAACTGCAGAGGAAGGAGATCGAAGTCAGCAGACCTAACGGGCTCTGTCAACATTGGCAGGCACATAAAGCACATGTCACCCTGGGAATGTCCTTGGCTATCAAAGGCTGAACCTGGACCTGAACCCACTCTGTCACCTAGTAGTCTTTAGAAAGCTCAATAGTGAGCCGCAGCCCATGACACTGACAGTGTCAGACAAAGGAATTCCACTGAGCATCAGCTACACAGCACATGCTCTTCAGGTAATAACAAAAACATAGGCAAAATGCTCTGCAGCTTTGGGTCCTATCAGGCGTCACAGTGCAGCTCAAAGGACAAGAATACTGTGAGGGGAGGAGACAGGGAATGGTTAGGGCCTAGAGAGTAGGGCAACAAGGAGTCAAGATCCTACCAAGTGATAGTTCTCGGCTTTGGGGCAAGAGTTTGAGTAGGTCAAGCTGGGCCCCAGCTTATTGTAGCCACTATTACGGCTAAAGTTCAGCAAGGAATGTCCCTGCTCTATGACCAAGAAGAGCACTATGCAAACATCCCTGACTCCAAAAAGGCTTCCAAAACTCCAACCACCTGGATGAAGAATGGGCAGAGTTCTGAGCTGGGGCTGGTGCAGGGACACACCAGGCTGCCCTCTGAACTATGTTCCCAGAGAACTTCTGGAAAGTTACTGGGAACTTAAGACCTTCCAGAGCTCCCAGGAGGTTGTGAGCTGCTACGCACAGTGACAACACACTGACACTGATTTAGGGCCCACCCTGGTGACCTCATCTTCACATAGTTATGACACACCTAGAATAAAACCCCAACTCTGCCTGCATATGTGGGGTGCAGACTTACCTTAATGCATACAGTGCATTGTGATTCCAGGGAGAAGCCAAATTGAGCCCCCTTCCCCCCAACACACACACACACACACACACACACACACACACACACACACACACACACAAAAGAAATCAATGTCGGCTTGGAAAAACTCTCAGACCCTGGAAAGACAAACACAGGACAGACTTACCAAAGTCACTGGTGCAGATGGCAAGGAGGACCTCAGTGTCACTACAAGGTCGACATGGAGCTGAGGAGGAAAAGAAGAGGGTGGATGACACAGCCCAGACAATGCTGGTTAGTCACAGACCCTCCCCAGCCCTGGCACTGCAGAATATAAAAGGCCTGCCCCCTGCCCTACATTTGAGGACATATGTAAGAACAACACAAAGTCAAGGTGAGACCTCTGGCCAACTCCAACTCTACCATGGAGGTGAGCAGCACAGCAGGAGGTAGACCAAGCCAGACCCTAATCCCAGGTGACCACTTGGCCAATCTGGCTCATACTGCAGCCACAATACCATGAGCCCAGACAAAGGAGTTCCATGCCACTCCTGTTTACCTTGTTAGTGTAATTCCAAATGAGCAATAACTCTACTCATTTGTAAACAAAACAACAACAAAACAAAACTGTTATTAAATGCCTGTCACAAGGCAAAACATCCCAAGCTGAACTGAAACCATGTGTCTATACCACCCAACTAAGGCACCCTAACCCAGCTTCCACACCCATATCCTAAAATGACATGGGCTTTTCACTGGGAGGCAGACTCCCATGATGTCTACTTCCCAATCACAGTCCCAATGGATAATCTCACTCAGCCCATCTGCCCCAGGCATTTCCTACAAGAACCAAGGCTACAAGTCTGCAAAGAGAGTGTTAACTGGAGTAAGGGTGAGTGGGAGTGAGTGGGGACATCTGTCTGCTGTGGTTATGGGGTCTTAGGCCATCAGTTTAGCCCCTACTCTCATCCTCTCATTATATACCATAAAAACCATTGAATTGAGTCCTACTCACAGAACTCTTAGAATGAGCTACCCCACTGGTCAACCACTGACACAACCGACTTCTCCAGAGATAGCCCTCTCCTGCCCTTTGTCCCACTTCCCTGGTGTGGAACAGAAACTGGCTCAGCAGCTTTTCCACAGACCACTCAGCGTGGATACAGGAAGATGGAAGCTTGTTATATGCTGTGAATTATGTCTCAAGGCTTTGTCCTTGGTTTCCTGATTGTGGCCAAATTCTCCTAATAAACAGAAACCCTCAGGTATAAAATCTCAATAGATCAATGTCCCTAGGGCCATTCCCTTGCAAAGGTTTTGAGGCAGCCCTTGTTTTGGGGGTAGCTTGGTCCTGAAGAAACTCATGCTACCCACATGCCTGGAGGCCACACCACCTGACCATGCGTGCTGGTGACTTGGCCCCAAGGGAACCAAGACAACACTCATGTGGGCGAAGGGCAAGCAGGCCAAGTACTTCCGGGCCACCAGACGTTCAGAGAAACTTTATGAGGTCCTGAAAGAGTGAGCCTCAGACAAAGCCTTAGGGTTTGCAGTGCCCCAGTCAAGCGCAGTTCTCTGGGTGTGTCTGGGGCCCTATCCTTTGGTCCTACCCCAGAAAGGGGGTGGGGTGCCTCCCAGCCTCAGCACTCGCTGACTCACCCACCCACTCACCTGCCAGAACTTTGCTTCTATTTAGTTATCAGAAAAGGGAGAAGCCGCAGAACAAGTACAACCTGTTGGCATCAGCGTAGCCCATCAGAAAATCAAGCACTCCTACCCCCATGCCAGCTTTACAGCTGACAGACTTCTGCTAGGGAGACCTGGTTGCACCCGACTCCTGGAAGCTGCCGTTTCCTGGTCCCTTGGATGTGCCCCCTCAACCCTGGTGGGACTGTTGCTTCTTTCCTTCCTATGATATTTGCTTGGGTCATCGCAGCCCCCAGCACTGGGAGTCACCTGATGATCAACACTGAAGCTGCCGAGGTGTGTGGCTTCTGTAGCTTACTGTTCATCCTCACACTGACTAGGAACCAGTGGTTCATACTGGCTGTGGGCAGGCACAGGTTGGTCTGATCCAGAACACAGACACTGCCTGAGTTCAGGAGTACTCCTGCACTACAGGAGACCTCAGAGCCAAGCACTCTAGGCAACATCAGATTTAGAGCACAGTACTCTGGGAAGTCCACCTGCCCAGTGCCTACAGGCAAGTATTGACCCTGGGGACCACAGCCCTTCTGAGGACCCCTTCAGGGTGGAGGGCAGCAGAGGCTAGGGAAAGGGTTGAAGGTCAGGTCACACAGTGTTAAGAGTTGGAGACAAGAGTCCCCGGAAGCTAACCTAAAGCACCTTAGAGTTGAGAGTTACCTAATTTGAACCCGGGCAGTGACTTACAGTGGAGAGGAGCTGAGGGGCAGGGACCCCAGGTAGAATGTAGCCTGAAACAAGTCCATAAGTTTTGCTCTCTGTGTGAATTACATGTGCTGAGACCTCAGGTGATACATGCAGAGAACATGGAGAGATCATCCCTTCAGTTGTGTTTGCCTCACAGCTACCTTCTGGACATGTTCCTTTGTCAGACTAGTCAGCCTGCACACCTGTATAAGCCTCAATGAGCTGGCAGCCCATCTGAGACATCCCTGTTCTAATTCTGAGCTTCACTTTTGCAGAGACTCAATGTGATGATAAGGACATCAATCTAGAAAGAATGATTAAACAGTCAAGTTCATACCAGCTGTAAAATGTGCTGGTCACAAATGCTGGCACCTCATTTCCTGGGAGCCACTTTGGAAACCAGGCAGGAAAGTGCATAAAAGAAATCAAATGAGGATAAAGAAAACAGAATCTAAGGAAGCCTCTTGAGGATACCTGAAGAGTCAGGTGAGGGCTCAGTCTGGGCACAGTTGCCTCAAGGAAGGAAAGCAGGGAAGGCAAACACAGGCAAGAATTTCTGGATGCTAGGAGGGTCTGCAGACCTTGTAAGCCAGACCAACTGGTATGTGGACAATACTGCCTTAATGAGGATAGCCAGGATGACACATATAGTTCCAAAGAGAAAATCTTACACACCAAAGCCCTTTAAGGTCACTAGTACACTTTGTGACAGATGGTGGGTACAGTGATTTAACTAGGAGCTGAGGCCTAGGCTTCTTCAATGATCACTGCTACTGGGTTCCACAAGAAGGATGATGACCCAGGCGATTCTCTGAACCCTTCATCCTAGCAAGGAAGTCAGTGGAGACAACACCCTTCTTTATCCAAGGTTGGGAGAGGGTTACGATAAAAAATAATAATAATAATAATTACAAGATAATTACTGTGGTCCGAGAAACCACCCAGGCAGGAACAGACCAGAGGATGCATAGCTCCAAACATCATGCCCTTTGTTCTTCAGCTTCTAGGACACAATGCTTCTTTCCACTTCAAAACATGGCCACTGCTGGGCATGGTGGTACACATCTTTAATCCCAGCACTCTAGAGGCAGAGGCAGGTGAATTGTGAGTTCAAGGCCAGCCTGGTCTACATAGTGAGTTCCAGGACAGCCAAAGCTACATAATAGACCTTGTCTCAACAAAACAAACAAATAAAAAAGACATGGTCATCAACCCTCACACCATCAGGGCAATGCCCAAACTCTGAGACTAACAAAGGGACCTGGGCAATAGGGCTCCATGTAACTTCTTAAGCCTAGTAGTGACAAGCAGATAAGAATTTAGAAAGAAGCAGACACACTCAGAAGCCACAGGCTATACCCTGTGAGCTCTATTAGCCAGTAACAGTGATGGCAATGAAAAGTGTCCTGCTGTCCACCTCTTCTACTGTGTGTCTGAAATGCCACTAACCCCCTCATTTGGCCTCTCCTAGAGTTCCACAGCAATGGCCAAAGTCATGAGCCCACCAGGATGGAATGGAACCAGAAACTATCCAAGCTGTACCTGTTTCCTGGACCAGACAGAATCTCCCCCTTGCTGGTCAGCCCACAGTCCTTTCTCCCACATAGCTGAGCCAAGGGAGGTCAGCCTCCACATGGAGTTTTATCTGTAGTCAGCTGTAGGACCTTTAAAATTCTGCCAGATTTTCCTAAGGGTCAGAGGTAGTGCCAATGCCCAGATATCCTGAGCAAGGTCACAGGGGCAACAGATGCAGGGCAAGCATCCAAATCCAGCATCATAGACGCTGGGGTCACCTCTCATATGACCTATCTATGCCCCTGGAATAGCACTGTATTCCACTGCTCTGGTCTTTTCCATTTTGATGCAGCTCATAAGTCAAATACAGTCTTAGTGGACATGAAGCTAATACTGCAAACACTCTGGTGGAGTGGCAGGTTCCCTCCTTTCTGGGTGGGGAGCAAGGCTCACATGCACATGTGCAGGTTTCCGCCAGGTTCCTACTCACACGTTCTCTCATGCACTCTTGTCTGGGTTCCAACCCACAACACCAGTATTCTCTTGAGTCAGCACAAATGAGAATTGATTTATCTAAGAGCTTGTCTGCCTTTGGCACAACCATCTAGGTCAGGTGCATTATTCCTTCTCTGGCTGTTACTGACTTAACTCCACCAAAGTCAGAGCAGAAGAGGAAAAGCCTGCCACTAGCTAGAGAGACCTTGGGAGCTGGCCCAATCTGAGCAGGACAATGGCCAGCATTAACATTTCACATTATATATCCATTCCTTAGGCACTAACAGCTCATGATTCTCATTCCTCACAAAAGCCAAATGTCCAGGTTGAGACCATCTCAACTCTTGAGTTAGGTGGTGCTCCCTAGAAAAGGTGGCACCCAGCTCTGAGTAATACAGATGTCTATGACTGTTTTCAGCAATGCTAGGGTTGGGCCAGAGCTCATAGCCACCTCAGTCTGAGACCCTGTATTGAGTTTTGATAGTCACTGTGTAGTGAATGACACCAGCAAAGTGTGAAAAGTCACTAAAGTTTGAATTCAGACATCCAAGCAGGTGTATATTTTAGGATAGTGAAATCTCAAACACAGCAAAGTCCTAGTCATCATAGGAATAGCATGACATTTTACCTGGTATACTGTCTTATGTGAGATCCTATGGCCTGAGAGATGCATAGAGTACTGAACACAGGACTACAGCTAAATATTTATGCCAGGGCTACTGCCTTCCCGTCACCCCAGGAGAACCCGGGGCCACTTAATTGATTCCCCACAGGTCTCCCTCCCTTAGCCTGGAAGTATGGACACAGAGGCAGCAGTCAGTAAAGGACAGAGAGGAAAGAGGGCAGCTCTTAGGACATATCAGTTATCCCCATTTATGACCAAAGAAATAAAACCCTGACGGATCACAGCACAAGAGGTGAGACGTGGCTTCCCCTAAAGTAGGGTCCTGATGCTGACATCTCTCTACCATCCACCCACAAAGCCACAAATCTTGGATGCAATTTGCCTGTCATACAGAAAAACATCTGCTTGTGTTAAAACAAAACAAACAAAAACAAAGTCAATACCACAACTTCAGTTATCAGGCACATATACCACCTCATCTGGCATTCACCTGGTCTTAGAGAAATGTGTAACAGAGCCTCATCATCAGTCACTATCCAAAGCCGTCCCTGCATTGGTTCCTGAGGCTGCTATTCTGTCCCAGCGGGGAACTCCTCCCAGGCCTACCTACCTCAGTCCCTAAGCAGGCACCTGGCTACACAATTCTTTCTCAATCTCAGACTCTAGGTATTTGTCAGCATCTCTGTGCAGAAGCCTCTCCATCAGGTTCCTGGCTCTATCTTGTGGAGGTGGAGCTGGGTCAGCTGTGCTCTTCCCAGAGACCTAATGTGGTTTTCTTAATCCCAACTAATATCTACTCATAAAAGCCCCTGGAATATCACAGCTTTATGTTTTTCTGCTCCCCACCCAAAACTATCTCAAGGTTATGGCAGACACTAAAAACCCAAGCCAGTTTGTGGGATAGCAGGAATGGTAGAAGCCCCATCTCAAATGAGTTATAAAGCGTCCTTTAGAAATCAGACCATAAGCCGTTCTCGGGGAACACAGCCTCCCACCATCTCACTTCCCCAAGTCAGAAACTCCAGGGGCCTAAAGGAACACCACAATCAGAAGTCTTCTTAAAGGACGCCTTGGTTGAAAAGGCCGAATTAGTTTTAAGACCCAATATTCTTTTACCTTGCAGTCTCTCAGTAGACAGAGGGCTCATGGGTTAAGCATGCCACATTGGAGCCAAAGACAGGAATGTTTCACAGGGGTGAACAAGGGAAAGGGTAGGAAAAAAATCAGAGTAACGCTTTGAACTTCCAGTGTTACCTGAGAAAAAACAGCAGGACTAACGGGTAGCTAGCCCATGGTCGTCCTTCACAGGGTACTCACCAGACATCACATGCAGGTCTAGTCCCCTCTGCCCACTCATCAGCTCATACTGGAAGCCTGTGGTCCTCCTGCTGATGTCCTGTTGGGGTGTTGCCTCTACAAAGAGGCCACCCCGCTCCAGGCTGAAGCACTGCACCTGGCCAGGTTCACCATCGATGTCCCGTACCAACAGTCTCAGTTCTCCAGTTTTTTCCAAATAAATATTGGCCCCAGAGGAGTCCCTGAAAGGCTTGATGCACACAGTGAAGTTCCTGGCAGCTGAGAAGGTGTTGGGCCGTAGGTTAACAATAAGGGCCCCAGTTGGGTACATCCACTCCACAGAGCCTGCTGAGCAGCGTAGGTACACCTGCTCCACCTCCTTGCTGTGTGCCTCTCGGGTCAGCCCACTGTGGGAAGAGGGGACATAGTCAGGCAGGAGCTCAGAGCAAAGACCCCCCCCCCACTCTTAGCTTCCAGTGGACCTACTCCAAGAGTCAGTCTGAGTCAGACCAAAGCTCTGATGGTGCAGGCCATGCTGGTTCCCAAGACCCTAGATACTCCCCATGCTGCACCTCGGGGCACCAATCTTAGTAGGTTCCTTAGCCGAGGAAATGGCACCAGGAAGTTACAGCAAGAATGCTCTGGGTATCCCAAGCAAAGCAAAGCAGCCCAGCATGACCACTATACCAGCCAAGGTTCCGGACCACTCAAGGGAGTGAAAGATAAGGATAATCCTTTCGTGTGAAGATGCCACGGATGTACTTCTAGTGCAGTGCTCAGCCACAGGGAATAAGAAATTTTTATTTTCCTTAAGCCACTTATCTGACTTTTTTCATTCATTTTTAAATCTGAAGTTTTATACAACCAATCATATTTTTTAAAAAAAAAATCCCAAGGGCCATTAAAACAGGATTCATTATAAGGGCAAAGGAAACATTTCTTGGGCAGGGATGGGGAGAAGTCTAGGGACAAGAGGACTTTGGATGGGACTCCTAAAATAATAAGGTTCCTGAAGTAATAATTTGGCCTCACAAATGCAAAATGAAAGGAGGTATGTAGTATGCTACACTCTTGGGAGGCAGTATTGTTTTCAAAAAACTAAAGCTGCCAAAGATGCAGTAGTTTCTCCTGCTCAAACTAAAAAGCAAAAGTCAGCCTGTTGCTAAGGTTATGTCATAACCACAAGTGGTCTTGGACAGAGTTCAAGAGTTCTATTACATGAATTTGGTTCTGATCAGATCTCAGGCAGGTTCACCCACATTCTTAGGATTTTTATGCAAAATTTAAAAAAAGAAGGTTATATCCAGAAACTAGCCTAAGTGACTTACCAGAAACCCTTTCTGCAAGGGAGAAAATGTATAACACATGGCATACCTTTACTGCTAGTGACTCATGCTTCCGGCCTCCAAAACCTCATTTTGTATACAAGGACTGCAGTAGTCTAGGACTGTAAGTCACCCCACAGACCACATCAGAGATAAGCATTGTGGGTGAACCCCTCCTGACCTGCTCCCCACCCCTGACAAAGCCCTGGGTCAGGCAACAGCCAGTACTACCCAAGACACAAATGTAGAACACAATTAGAAATTATAGCCAATAAAACTCACACAAGCCATCTGACATCTATGTAGGAATGGGCCTAATTATAGGCCTAATGGGCCTATGTGAAAATTAGACTAAATGTCAAGTAGCTGATACACATGGCTAAAACCTAATTGTTGTGTTTTTTTTCTCTCCTGTCTACAGCATCAAGAGACAGCTGACACTTGCACCAGGCCAGTCATAAACCTCAACTCTCTTCCACACAAAGCACCCAGCATGAGGTTTTGCTTCTTGAGGCTCAAGAGGGTAGAGGCCTCACCACAGAGGTTCTGTGGGCCTCAGACCACTGAGCCTCAGTGCAGCATAGGTAGATAAAGGGAAAGACTATCCTCCATCCACAAAACAGGCAGGGACGGAAGGAACCCAGGGAGACAAGAGGCCCACAATGCCCAGATTAGGGGCTGCCATTCCATCAGCCACATGCATTATGTGGTGGCCATTGCATTCCACTTAATTGGAAAGAACAATATGAGTGCAGGGTTCCCACGGAAGCAAGGAATCTGTTAGCCCACCTCTACTCAGGTCTCACTTCTGAGGAAAGGATTTTATGTATTCGTCCCAGGATATGCAAGGATCTTCCCTTATACTCTCTTAAAATATTCAGGTCAACAAAAGAGATTGCACACCAAAACTAGTGCAATATGCATAATCCATGTTTAGAGAAGTAGGGACTAAAGTAAAGGGACCCTCAGCCTAGGACCAGACAGACAGATCTTTAAAGAAGTCAAGACCAGACATGCAGGTTCCCACTGCTGCTGTGATTAAGCTACAGTACAGACACAGGACCGACCCCAGTCTACACCATAAAATTGACAAGGCTGATTTGATCACGGTGTGTAAGGGTGAGTGTGTCCTGAGTAACAATACAATGCCTTTCACACTTGCACACGCTGGACATGCACTATACCATTAAGCCGTATCACTAGCACAATGCTTGTTTGTTTTGTTATTTTGAATCAGCAAGGGTCACTACCCAGATAAACACACATATTTGAGTGGCCTTATGTGACAAAGTGTAAATTCCAGATTGGTATGAGGACTCGCTGATGTGAGCAGGGCTTGTTCAGGTACACTACTCATATTAGGACAAGACAAAGGTCTCTAGAAAGGTTTGAGATTGAAGTGAAATCTAAAGCCTCTACTGCTAAGTTTTGCCTTTCATTTTCTACCTTGCAAGACAGCCCAGGAGTGACTACACCTGCCATGAGCCTGCTGGAAACAGTGGGAAAGTTCATGGTCCACATTTATGGCACTGGTGAATAAACATGGACAGAGAAAGGGATTTCAAATTTTCCGACTTGGAAACACCTAGAGGCTCCATGAGTTTAACAGAGTGGCCAATGCTATGGAGAGTAACTCCCTGTCTATCATAGGCCAGAATCCAACATTTTGAGGCTTGTTCCACCCAATGACTGATTCTAGACAGCTTGAAACAGTTGTAAGCACTATGGAGAAGCAAGCACAGCAGCACGCTGGGCAGCAGTAAACTGACCTGTGAAGTGGGGGCAATGGCTCTAACACAGGGGACTTCCATGTGTTTTCCCTGTCCCACCTACCTACAAACATCTACCAGGTGCCTTCCGCTGTCTTCTGCCAGGCCCTGCCTTGGCAAAGAGTCCCTCAAGCAAATCCCAGAATAGGAACGGTGATAGGGGAGGAGGCCCGGGTAGGCAGGTATACCTGTGGCCAGGTACTGGACACTTCCCACAGCTTACACAGTTGGAGGCCCTAGGCCTGGCTCTGGTGGTGGGCAGGGGAGAGAGGGATTCCAAGGGGACAGACAGCCAGCTCACAATGCCCAGGCTTAAGTTTGAGTGCTGCCATCCATGCAGTCACATGCATCGTGTGGTGGTTAAAGGGAAGGAACAACGTGAGCATGGACCCACAGGCTTAAGGTGTCCTTTAGTATTATCTCTACTCAATCCCTCACTAGCTAAGGGAAGACCACCCCTCACCACAGATCCCTGGGCTGGGAGAAGGAACTTAGAAGTAAAGCAAGTGTCTGGAAATCTCATTCAAAGGCAAAGTTCGGTTTCTGGTTTTGGTCTGCTGTAACAAGGCACCCCAAGATCCGAGGCTAGAGTACACTGATTCAGCAGTGCAGTCTGTGAGCAGAGAGCTAATTACCATCAGGAAAAGGGCAGCCGCATAAGAGCTCAACATCACAGGCTCATGGCCAGCTCTGTGACGGCGCCAGTATTCCCGAAGCCAGTCCTCCCCCAGATCCCATCTGCCCTTGTCTACTGACTCCCTGCTCTTGCTGGACAGAAGGGATTTCTACTGGAGAGGGTTAAAATTCCCTGAAAGGAGGTGCGGGAACATTCAGGAGGCAGTGCTCAATCTTCCAGTCCAAGCACTCCAGCAGGGTTCATTATGGGGGCTGATTGTGGTCTCCGCGGTTTCCTCAGAAAGTTAGGCACTGTAAATGTGTAAGATAACTACTGGTGCCCTCCTTACGCAGAGCCTGGGCGTCGTTCAACATCCAGCCTTCTCAGAAAACTCTCTTCACCAAAATCACCCATCACATACACTGCCGGCATGAGACCAGATCGTGTACCCTCACAGGCTTGCGCAGGCGCCCTGCCCATGGGGCGAGCCACACAAGACCCCCACCGCCGCCCCAGACCACGTTTTCAGCGGAGACCCGCATCTGCGCAGCGTGCTAGGCAAACCGCTGAATTGGCAACTTGCAGTGTATAAAACTGGCTCTGCAAAGAGAGGGGGCCGGGCTCTGCGCCTGACGCGCCCTCACTGTCCAAAGCTGCTACGACTCCTCAGGCACCCCGCCCGCGCACACTTGTGACTTGTGCTCCTTTCCACACGTCACGCTTCAGTTAACAACAAAAACTCCTGGGCTGTCACCACTGATAGGGACCAGACCCGGGGGACGGAGGGATCCTCAGGGCAACCCCGCGCCCGGCTGCCAAGGGCGGCTTGACCTTCACAGAGCCGGCGCGGGGCTCTATCCTACTGCTTTTGGTTGCGGACAGGTGTCGATCCCGTCTCATTGCCCCACAGACGCAACTAGTGCTGCAGCCGATACCGGTCGCGTTTGGACTCCGCGCTCTCCGCGCCACAGCTGTCCCTCTCGATGTGCACAAGACCGAACCTTCCCCAGGGGTCATAAATCCCAACCGTTGGAGCACCGAACCCGGAGCGGGTCGAGCTCAGGAAACTCATTAGGGCAGAGATACGCGCGCGGAGAGTGGGCGTCTTCCGAGACCGACCCAGACATTGCCAACTCTTTTGTTCTGAAACCAGGGCTAGGGCGGGGGTCACCGAACTTGGCCAGAGCCTCGCGGACCCTACCCCGCCGCCACCACCAGCTCTGCCTCTCGCAGCCGAGGGCTCTGGCCCGGGCTCAGGCGGTCCAAGGTATCGCCGGCAAGACTCACCTCCCCTTCCAGCTGCACAGGTCGCTGGAGTACTGCGCGCTCGCGCCGCCCAGCAGGAGCAGCAGCAGCAGCAGCGGCGGCGGCGGCAGCAGCGGGGGCGGGCCGGGCCCAGGGCCCGGGGACCGAGGCCACTGCTGCCCCGCGCGCCTCCGGGCCGCCCACGCCGCACCCCGCATGCTCCGGCCCGGTCTGCGTCCAGCGAGTGCTCGCACCGAAATAGTAGACTCTTGAGCCACTGCGGCCGGCAGCGTGGTTCCGCGTATGGGCTGATCACGTCGCGCATCCGCAGCCCATCCCGACTTTCCCCTGGCCGCCCACCACAGGAGCCGCCCGAGCCCCACAAACTGCAACCAGAGAAGCGCGCCTGCTGCTGCTGCTAGAACCTCTGAGCTGGCAAGTTCCAGGACGCGGGTCTGGCTCAGCTGGGGGGCGGAACCGTGAAGCCGCCCCGCCCCGCCCACGTCCGGGCTCCGCCTCTGCCTGGCCTTCGGCCGCGGCCAGCAGTTCCGCCCTGTGCCAGCTCAGAGATCTGCCTCCTGCCAGCTCCGGCCTGGAACGCCCTGGTATCACGCAGCAGATACCCAGTGGTCAGCATCTCGCGGCACAGGACACGGGGAAGTGTAGCTCGGAGTGGGGCAAACGAAGAGGAGTGTGTACGAAGGACCCGAATAAGATCCAAGGGGACTAGAGTTGGAGTGCAGAAGCCATAGGGATGAAGGCCCAGGGGAACTGCACCGGTTTGTGTGGAGTAAAGAAACCTGAGACTTGGAGTGTTTATCAATTCAAGCCGAGCTCCTCCCAGAAGCTACCTTCCTTCCTTCCTTGAAACAGCCTGGATGGCATTAAATGAAGTAGGGACTCATTGTCTAGTGACCGTCACACCTCACAGTTTTGTGGACTTCCTGGCACCCTCCCTTACCCCTCCCCGAACTCAAAATTTGCCTTCGTGGGGATAATCTGCCATTAGTAAGAGTTGGCAGCTTCTGCGAAGTTAGGCTATGGAGCATCCAGCCCACAGAAAGGCCTCAGGTGTGCAATCCACAGGGCACATTTCCAAGGGACCTATGATGTCTGTGTCTAATGTATCCTCCTCCTGTCATCTTGAAGCTAAGGTTGAGGCTGGATGCTCATTTAGAGTGGAACCTATCTTGGGCAGTGTGGGACTTTAGCATCTTTCAGTCTTGGCACCCAGTCTGTGTATCAACGGTATCTCCCCTCCTACTCCCAGGTTTGACAACTCAAATGGTTTCCAAACATCCCTCCACAGAAACATGAAATAACCATCTGGGAGTTCAGTCTGGAAATGAAGGAGGGTTATTCTTCCAGTGTCTTCCTTCTATGGATAGTCACATAGAGACCCTAACGTTTGTCAGGGAGTGACACAGGAGCAGGACTGAAATGGGGAAGTGAGGAGACACTCTTTTTGGCCTGGAGCTTGATTCAGAAAAGGCAGCGAAAAGGCAATGAGCCAGGCACTTTACGCAGCCTGTATTGCTCACCTGAGCTCCAAAGCCCCAAATAATATCAAATGATGGAAGAAATTGGCCTCGATACATCTCAGGAGGAATTTCAAGTGACCGGTAGGGAATGGGGGAATCGCAGGGTGCCCCTGTACACCAGGAGAGACCTACAAGTTTAGTTTATTGGATGGTAACCATACTGAGAGCAGGAGAGGGACAAATGTTTAAGTCTTGAGGACAGGGGAAGAGCCAGCGCCAACTGTGGATTCAAGGCCACTAAAGACAGCTGAGAAAAGGTAAAAGGCCTGCGGAGCTGAAAAAGACTTTAAGAATCAGCGCCGAACAGTCCTACAATCGAGCAGGTCTTTCTCTGCAACTAAAACCCACAACTGGAACCAAACATAGCACAGGAAGTGATGTCACCCTGAAATCCAGGGCCCAGTTTGGAGCTCCAGGGATACACCTGTGCATTCAGAGTTTAGAGGCCTACTCCACTAACTCCAAGGCCCTTAGAGCATGGGCCTTGCCCCTGTCACTACAGAGTTCTGGTGTACAGAATTACATGAGCCAGGTGATAACCCCAAGCTGGTGAGGAACAGAACCTGCCAATTGCACACTGCAAACTCTAGCCTTTCTGTATAGCAATTCCTCTTACCACGGGCTCTGTAGAGCTAAATACACTGTTTGCATGTAACCAGTCATGTCTCATCCATCTTAGAAAGGCTGTATGTCTTGTCACAGTTCAGACCAATATCATGGGTACAGGTAAGAGTGGTGTCCAGTGCATTGAGAGATAACAGTCACTAACCAGTGTCTCAGGTTGACCAAAGCTGGTTCTATCCCAGGGAACACAGAATGCATACTTTCACCTTTAGTTTATGACATAGCAATATTAGCTCATTGATTATTGCACAGGTATTAAGAAAAGATGTTAATGATGGTGGAAGGAAGGAGCAGATATTGGAGATTTCTCTATTTTTTGCTCAGTTTTATGTAAATCTTTAAAAATAAAATTAAAAAATAAAAAACAAGATAAGTATGGGTATTTGCCTATTAGGGTTCTTGCAAGAATCCTATAGGACATCAAGGGACCTGGCACTGCCTTCCAGGAACCTGATCCTCCTGTAGGATCACTGAAGCAATAATTTCTACATTTTATTCTCCCTTATTGGTTTTCAGAGCTGCCACTGGAATAACTACATTATGTTGGCTTGTGGAATTTTGTACTGTAGAAATCCTCAGAGACTCCTGGCACCTGTGCTGACCACTGTTTTGTAGCAAATCCATCTGTAGAGAGGACATCCCCCAAAAGACAAAGTATCTGGAGGTAGGAGAATTAGGTAGGCTAAGGCTGTTAAGTTGCCTACCAACCTCTGTGCCCTTCCACACCTAGTTCCTGATGGGTCGACCATGAACCCTCAGGGACCTTGGACAGTCTGTCTGAGATTTTTCAGGGTCCCTTTGGGAAGTTCTGTAAGGAAAAAGCCTGGCATGCATTATTCCATGATAAGCGAGAAGGGACTACTACTTCTCAGGTAACATTTTATTAGCTAAACCCACGAAGGACTCCAGAATCTCCCTACCGCCCTACAGTGGGTGGGGAAGGGGGTGGCCACACAGTGGTCCTTACAGCATTAGTACAGAGTTTGATGCAAATGTCTATCATGAATTTCAAGTGCTCCTGAATGGAGTGTCTATAGCTGGTCAGATGTGAGACTGAGAAGGCACGTAACCTCACAAATATGAGGAACAGGATAACAAGTACTGGATCAGCTATATATGTGTGGCCCCAGAGATTTTCTGCGGTAAAATGTGGGCTAGCACATTTCATAGGACCCAGCAATAGAGAGGAGATGCTGGGAGTGAGCTTTGTAAGAGTGGGTACCTCTCAACCTTTTAAAACTTTAGCATGCACATAGACCCTTACGACAGATAGACTATGTGGTTTAGATATCAATGCCACATTATGGTGTTCACAGTTTATGGTGTTGGGGCCCAATTTTGAGCCTCAGTTACTTCAAAAGTAGGATGGCTCTAATTCCCAGAGTGAGACCGTGTTCTTGATATCAGCATATAGCACCTCATCTTTGCCTGGGAGCTGGTAATCAGAGGCTCTTGGGGACAAGATTCAGGCATCCCTCCTTTCATGGGAGGCACATTAGTGGGAAGTCTCTGTTTCCCCATAGCAAGTACTTTGTGCCACAGTCACAACTTAACAGATTGGAAACAGTGATGGTTTTGCCTATTCTTAAGGTTTCCACCGTATATTAATGACTGTTCTGTTATCTAAAAAAAAAAAAAAACAAAAAAAGAAAAAATGGCTATCACTAAAGAATCATCTAGAAAAATTCTGTTTTCTTTCAGCATTTGAAAGTTTTGAGGTCAGTCAGCATAGCCTTGCTTTGCCCTATGGTGTTCATATGAGAACACCTATCCCACTACCAGGCTCAGCCCCAGCCCCCAAGTGATCTGTCACCCTAGTATCCCCCCTCTGAGGCCACTCTGCTGACCTCTGGCAAGGACATAATTATCGTAATTGTGGTCAAATGATGCACAGAGAGCCAACGCTTGTAATTTAACATTTAGCAACTTCAGCGAGTAACCTGTAATTACGACATGAAACAGCCTAGAGGCCTCAACTCCACAACCTTCACCTAGCTACTCCTAACCTAATTTTCTAGCAGGTTTGCTGTCTGTGAGTCAGAAAAAAGTGGGAGGAAGAGAGTCACAGCTGGCTTGGCTGGAGCCAAGGGCCTCCCTCAAGTCCACAGAGTAATTGGCTCAGATTTAAGTCCAGGCAGACTGGCCAATGTATAATCTAAGGTATGTAAATATGGGGCACAGGAGTATAAGAAGTTGTGCGTGGTAACTGAAAGATCATAGCCTAAGGGGCAGCAGGCTGTAGTGACCCCACCAGTGGGCACTTGACTCTTGAGGAAGCTCTCAGGACAGAAGGGATGGCCGTAGGAGAGGTTCAGCTACATCAAAATTCATACATGTAAATGACAGCTTGACATGCAAGTGGACCCTAGTTGTTAGTCAAATGACCATAGAAACCTATGATAAAATACCAAAACATCGCTGTGCAGTGGTGGTGCATGCCTTTAATTCCAGCACTCAGGAGGCAGAGGCAGCTGGATCTCTGAGTTCAAAGACAGGCTGGTCTACAGAGTGAGTTCCAGGACAGCCAGGGCTCCTCAGAGAAACCCTGCCTTGAAAAAAACAGGGTTAAAAAAAAAAAAAAAAGACTACTGAGCCAGCTATATGCATATCATGATCTCTGATCTGAAACAGCTGATGTATATCAGCAGTTGCCTGTGAATCTGGGAGTCAGATAGTTCTGCCTGGGTCAGGAGAAGGTGTAGAAAAGCTGAGTAAAAGGGTGAGAACTGAGGGATGATGGACACTTGTGTGAGCACATGGTGTTGTAGTAGCTGAGAGCATTGGGTAAAAATATGAAAAACAAATTTAGAGAATAGGGTGGAATGTGGTGGCCCTACCATATGACAGTGGCCATAACTTAGGGTATGCCTGAGTAGCCTACACGCATAGGTCTGTAATCACTTAGGACACCAGCCAGAAGGTCTAACCTTCTGATTCTCATGACAAAAAATGACCAGAGAGAATTTACTTCCTGATGCCTAAGGAGAGAGCAGTGTCTCCACACAGCCACCACTTAAATTTCTGTGTGTGCCTGAAACATCAGAAAATTGCAGTAGTCTGTACACATTCCCAGGAAGAGGGCTGTGTATGTATCTTGTGTACACATACACATCCCCCAAATTATATAGTGGTCACAAAAGTCATACCTTTCATTTCTAAACACTACAGCAAGAGTTCTGTCTATAAGGATGATGAACCATAGACACAGTACTGTGACGTAACCAAGAAGCTGTACACAGACACCAGCCCTAAGTATAATGGAGTTTACACTAGTGTATTCTTGATGTCTTTGGACACTGAATTTCTGAGAAGCATGTATCTGCTCCTCACTAAGCATAGTCCCGCTGAACAGCTAGGGAGGCCACAGCGCAGTAGCATCCTTCCTAGAGTGCACAACTGGCATGGAAGCCTGATGCCTGGCAGGAACTGTCCTGGGCAGGTGTTACCCTTCAGGGAATCTGGGAGACACTCAATCTGCATCTGAATCCCAGAAGACACTTATGCCTGTTCTACCTGTGATCACCCTATAGAATAGCAAGATAATTCCAGACACAAAAGGAAGTTAGCACCCAGTAGACGCCATTACTTTTCTGAAATTTCATAGCTGAGAAAAAGACTCATTCCACTATGTTAGTGGTGTCTACTTTCTTAGATAGGAAAGCACCTCCAGACCCTAACAGGTCCTATAACCAGTTAAGGGATGGGAGATGGTGTACCTGTGCTTGAGGCCTAATCAGCCTCTGCTAAACTAGAACTCCAATCCCACTAAGGCATAAAATGCTGCAGTGTCCATAGGCTGGGAGGTAGACCCTACTGATCTGGTCATGTTGGGAAGACTGGACTATGCATATGTGTGCACAGCTCTGACTCAATCAAAGGTGGGAAGCTGTCTGTATGTAGGAAAGGGGGAACAGTGGACAGTGTGACCGCCACTCAGTAACTTCCCAGCTGGCCTGGATTTGGTGTCTCTCCTCTAGTTCATAGCTGAAGTCCTCAGTAAGAGACCCAGGGCTGGTCCTCCCCAAAAAACAACAACAACTTACATATCAGTGACTCAGCCCAGCTAGCAGGGGAGGCTATAAACTCCAATCAATAAAGATTTGTCAGTGGGTCCTGTATTTACCCATATTGTCAACCCATCTAGTCCTGTCTTTGGAGAAAATATAAACTCTGAGTGTGTAGCTGGAGGTTGTCCCAACACAGAAGGGCTGAAGCCAGACTTTCAGCCCTGGAGCAATGAGAAGCATGAAAATGCTATTCTAGGGCCCCATGCTAGGCACATCGGAGACAAAGGCAAGAACCTGCAGTCCACCTGTCCTGAGGGTTCCACTGGACAGATGGTTCCACCCTGGGTCAGAAGGCAAAAGTGTAGCCAAGCTCAGAGGGTGTTAGTTGGATAGGGTCTTCTGTCTCCAACACAGCAATATGTTGCCTATATGTGATACCTTGTCTCCAGGCAGGGAGCATCCAATGCCCCAAATACATAGCTTGGCAGGATCAGTACCCTTCACCCCAGCCCACCACACAGTGTCCCACAGGGCTGGGAAATAGCTGGACAGAGACCTCAGAGGTGAGGACTGGGTAGGGTAGATGCTATGAAAAGAAGGGACGACAGGACACAGGGGTGACCTAATACCATCAAGTTGGACCTTCGCAAAACAGGCAGAGGTGGTACTGAGCCTTACATACCTTCTGTGCCATCTGTATCCTGCCATTAGGAGAAAACAAACCTAAGGAACCCCAGTAGGCTAGGCAGCGGTGGCACATACCTTTAATCACAGCACTCAGGAGGCAGAGGCAAGTGGATCTCTATGAGTTTGAGGCCAGCCTGGTCTACAAAGTGAGTTCCAGAATAGCCAGAGCTGTTACACAGAGAAAGCCTGTCAAAAAAAAAAAAAAAAAAAGAGGAACCCCCGTGGTTTTCTGACTGCAAGAGTGGTTGATGGAGTCCTTCCAAGATTGCAAAATTGTGAGTAAGCAGCCTATTCCTCAGCATCACCCCCATGGGGATGGGTTTTGGAAAACTTTTGACTCACACAGCAGGCTCAGACAGTCCTTGCTACAACATGGGTTTCAGGCTCCAAACAAGGTGTCCAGGCTCCATCTCTATCTCTGTCTTACTCTCCACATCTTTGGGGGAAGGAACACTATACTTTATATACATTTTTAGAAGTGAGGAAGCTCAGAGGATCTATGTTTTAGGCTATGATGATGGAATCTGGCTGTCAATTCAGCCTCTAGAAAGACAGCTGAGGTATAGATGCAATGGACCCCTGGACTGCCTCCCCTCATTCTTCTATCCTGCAGTCCCCACACTCTTCACCAGATTGGCTTCTCCATAGATGCTCCACTTTTTCCACCATGTTGGGGGAGCTAGATTATATCCACAGATGCCTCTAGGTCCAGAGGAACCCCCTTCCCTGGCCCTGCTCACAACTAGTCTTTGAACCACTAGGAACAGCCAGTGTCGGTGGGTAAACTTCTGTAGGACAGTTGCAGGTGACCCACATACACATACATTTCCCAAGAGTGCCAGTGCTATGGGGGTAGGTGTTAGAAAGAGGCCTAGCTCAGTTTAGGGGAAACTCCAGGCAGCCTGAGCCTGAGAGGGTAGCACAGGCTGTATAGAGGGGGAAAACAATGAAACCACATTAGTAGGAAGAATAAAACCACACATTTTTATATACAGTGTGTAAATGTACATCTCTAAAAGAAAAGGTATTCTGTCAGTCCAGAGGCAAGGAATGGCCTTTAGAGTATCCTGGGGGGCAGGCCCTGTCAGTTGGAGGTTCTCAGAGGTAGACCCCCCATTTGTCTACTGATAAAGAATCAGAGGTTGGGTAAGGGGGGAACATTATCATCAACATTATATCAACAGGACTACTTCCTGTTGAATGAGGATGTTGAAGTTCTTTCAGGCCGCTGGGCTAGGGGCTGGTTATCCTCTAATAGCAACTGACTTGTTTGGCTAGAAATCTTTTGGATTCGTTGTTAAGTAAATCCAGACAAGAAGTTTATAAGGCAGGGTATGCCTAGTAGCATTAAGAATAGGAGGAAAGGGGGTTCAAGAAAGGTAATATCAAACCAGTGGTGATAGCATATGCCTTTAATTCTGCAGTCAGGAGGCAGATGTCTGAGTTCAAAGCCAGCCTGGTCCACAAAGAAAGTTCCAGGACAACAATGGCTATACAAAGAAACATTGTCTCAAAGAAGAAAAAAAAGTACCCAGTTCCAGAGGCATCAAGCTGTTCCTCATGTTTTTTGGAAAACTGTTGGATCTTGTCTTTTACCAAGCCCAACTGGTTGACATTGAAGCAAGATTCCTCCCTGAGGAAGAGGCAAAGGCTACCCTTCTCTGCTAGTATGTCTAATCCTCGCCAGTTTTATAGAACCACAGTGACCAGCAAGTCTATTTGGCCCTGGAGGGTAAGGATGACCTGAGCCACCTGTTGGGGATCTTGGAGCCGAGAGGAAAACTGATGGCAGAAGTTAGTACCACTGTTCTAGTGGCAACAGGCAGTCATATCATCTCTAATGGCTTCCAAGTGGTTTGGATAGGAATAAGATTTTTTTTCTTAAAGCTATATAATAACTTTCTTGTTCTGAATAGAGCAGATCGAGTGCCCTGCCATACTGTAGAACTACTTTAGCTAATAAATCTACCTATTGATAGATTTGGGTCTATTTGGTTCTAACAGGAACCTTTCCTGGTACACTATTAGACATTATAGGTAGACATTTGCCCCCTACGTCAGGGAGTTTCCTAACATTACAGCCTTTTGTAGGCCTTTCAAGACCTAGAAAGTTTGGAATGCTAGTCAAAAGTCGGGAAGGGATCTAAGCCAATGGGCAAGGCCAAAATGGTGGTTGTGAGTTTGACCCAGGAGGGCCACACAGCTGATATTCTCCAAAGTAGGCAAGCAGAGTGTTATTTAGTAGCTGATAAGTGGATGTCAAGGTCTGAAACAAGATGGAATGACCGTGAGGACAAAGAGGTGGGACCAATATAGTCCATGCTTCCTCTGGATGGCTGCGTATGACAGGAGAATACGGAAGTCATATTTGGAATCTGTATAAAAGTTTAGGGATTGTCTCTTTGATAATTGAAAGGCATGGGTAAGAACTATTAGTTCATTTCATTGATTTGTGGTTCTGGCTAGAAGGGCCTGTACCTTGACTACCTTGGTATCTGAAACATCCTGCCTTTCAGATCCCTTCATGTAGGAAGGAACTGGCATCTGTGAGCCAAGTGTAGGTAGCCTGAAGTAGGGCTACCTTGTGTATATGTGTGGGATGAGGTAGTATTTCTTCATGTAAGAGTGGAATGGGGAATATAGCAGGGTTGAACAGAGAAGGAGATTTTAAATGTTGAGAGGCAGGCATGGTTGAAAGGTAAGTGTGGTGTCCTCTACCAATGCTACCAGAAGAGAGGGAACTCAGGGAGGGGTAGTGTTTGGAGACTAATTGTATATTAGAAGGCGGAACAGGTGGTTGGGAGAGAAGACAATAATAGGTGTCCTGAAAGTTAATTTTTGATTTGCATATAAGAAGTTTGGCTGTGGCCAGAGCATGTGAGCAAGGTGTCCATCCTTGGATAGTATGGTCCTATTTTTTTTTTTTGATAAGTATGCAACAGGTACAAAGGAAAGTCCCAGTTGATGACCCTGGACCCCGAGGGCATATCCCTCATTTTCTGTAACACAGAGAGAGAAGGGGTGAGTTAAGAATGGAAGGTGTAGGGTTGGGACCTACAGGAGGGACTGTTAACACTTAAGAAAAGGTTATTGGTGCAAGGAGGGGTTTGCGTGAGGGGCCAAGGGCCATCTCATTTAGAGAGTAAGCAAGAAGGGAGAAAGGGCATTCAAGAATATAGGAAATCCATCATCACTGGGAAGGACAGAATTTCGTCCTTGGTGGTGGGGGACTGTGAGTGACATGACTGAATTATGTGTTTTCTGTCTGGGATAATGGCTTTGTGAGTTGGAATAATAGCTAGCTAGCCTCAGATAAGTACCCTAAGGGATGGACAGCTGGGCCTAGAGGAGACAAAGTTTAGTGGAGTAGAGGTATCTGGCTAGTTAATTTGTAGGGAGAGAATACAGAGGAAACGATTGTAGTTTGGAGGAAAAGGAAGAGGGAGATAACAGGAGAGCCTGGTGTCAAACAGATGGCTGGGACAAAAGAAACAGAGGCTCCCACTTTGTCTAGGAGGTCCCTTCCCAGCAAGAGGATGGGCCAGGTTGGTACCACTAGGAAGGAGTGGTGGGTAAAGGGAATACATGTAAAGATACACCTAAGTGGTGGGTTTTGGTAAGGCTCCTTAGGCAGTCCCCCTACCCTGGGAGAAGATGTGGATCATAAGGAGTTGTTTCCAATCTACAGTCTCGGGATCCAGATTGGTATATTGTAGGAGGACCTTTGTAAGGCAGAATTGAGAGAAGTTTTCATTGAGAATTGAGAAGAATTCTCTAGCAATTGATAAGAGTTCATGTTTGTCCTGGACGACTCTTGGGTTTTTGTTTTTTTTTTTTTTTTTTTTTTCTGATAATTTAATGCTTTTAGGGAAGTTTTTTAGAGACTGGCCAGGAAAAAAGTTATAAATTGGTCTGTAGCTAAAATGTCACCCCCACTCCCACCCTGGATTTGTAGTTCCACTCGGGATCCTGGTTGGGGACCTAACTGAGAGTTGGGTGGGCAGTGTTAGTTTGGTAGATTTCATCTGCATGCATCCCAGTCTAGTCCCAGACTTGCCAGTGCTCCTTGGGGAGAAGGTTGTTGGTGAGAATCATATAAACATCATGGAAAGTGAGCTTGTAAGACTGGGTAATATATTGGAACTTTTTAATGAAGGTAGAGGGATTGGTGGTATAAAAACCAATATTTGACTGTCTGAGAGAGTTTTCTTATGAGAAGGGGACATGCGCCCTGATCAAGCCATCCACCTGGACAACTTCTCACAGAGAAGGGAGAGGTAGAGAGGGTTCCATGTTGGGACAGGAGTGAATAGCAGGAGGACTAAGGGCTACCAGCGGGCTGAAAGTGGGTACCTGAGAGGGTTGATTTGGACAGCTTATAACTGAGAAAGGAATAAAGGGTGTACCAAAGAAGCCAGAGAGGGAGAGTAGGAACTGTGGGTTAAGGCACAGATGTCCTGAACCCTTGGCCCATCTGGCTACTCACTGCCTTCGTTAGTATCCTATTGCTGCAATAAAACACCATGCCCAAAAAGGAACTTGGGAGACAAAAGGTTTATTTCACTTACATTTCCACATCATAGTTTATCATTCAAGGAAGTCAGGGCAGGAATCCAAGAAAGGAACCTGATGACAGGAACTGAAGCAGAAGCCATGGAGAAGTGCTACTTACTGGCATGCTCAACCTGCGCTCTTATATCATCCAGAACCACCCACCTAGGCATGGCACTGTCCACCGTGGGTGGGGCCCTTTCACATCAATTGTTAATCAAGAAAATGTTCTACAGACTGGCCCATAGGCCAGACATAGAGAGGCATTTTCTCAGTTAAGATTCCCTCTTCCTGGATATATCTAGATTTGTATCAAGTTGACAAAAACCAATGAGCACACCAACCAAGACCACTTTTAGAATCAGAATAAGGACACAGGGTAGGCCCAGCTTGCTACTGAAGAAGCCTGACCCAGGTTGGAAAGAAGAACATAGAAGTATTTTTACTTGCAGAAGGAACTACCCTGTTGTGCACATAACACTTGAAGATAGTTTGGAGGTGTTAAAAGACAAAGGCCCCTCTAGTTCTAGGGTAATTCAAGGGTGGGTGGGAGGTCCCTTCAGAGTTGTATTGGGGTATAGTAAGCGCATTATCCATCTATCTTGAACAGTTTGTTGGATAGAGGAAGAGGAGTGGCCTATAATTAACAACCACCTATATTCAGTGAGACATCGTTCACAAAAATGTGAACAGGAAGGTGTCTTACATGAGCTACAATAATAAATTTATGGAACTCATTAATATGAAAAGGCATGTCCACAGAAGTTTGCAGGTAAGAAAAAGAGCTGGGATTGATCAACAGCAGAGAGCAAGGAGGGGGAGTGAGAGGTCAGAGATTCCGGGGGCAACTTGATGTTCCCTGAGACCTCAGGGAAGAAGGCATTGCTGCTAATAATGTAACTGTCAAAGCTAGTAGCTTTAAGTTGACAGCCTCCATTTCTGGTGAGACTTCTGGGGGAAACTGTTTCAGGATCTTCCTTAGCAGTCCCTAACCTCACAGAGGGATTTTCTGAGAAGCAAACTTCAGCATCAAATCACTTGCAGCTCCTTTGCAACCAGAAAAGTACTAAAACATGTTTATTGAAGCCTCTTTTGGTCCATAGCAACACTAGTAAGGAGGAAAAGTTGTCACTGGACAGGCACCTGAGATAGAGAGTGAAGCCGATGAATGGCTTAGGGCCACATGGGACCTCCTTCTCAACTCTGTCTTGTCCTGGCCTAATGACCCTAACCTGGCCAAGCCATTGTGCCCACAGAAACTTGGGTACCTTATTGCAAATTAGAGCCCCCATCCATTAGCAAAAGCTAAATTACCTAAGACAGGTGACATACCTAGTTACCACAGTGTATCACAACAATCTTATTACCAGGAGGCTTGTTAGCCTGTGCAGCCACCACTCTGTTCCTTGTTCATCTCCGGTTTTTCTGTATTTTTAGCCACTTGCTTCGCCATGGTCTGTGATAATTACATAATTTCAGGTTATCCTCAATGGTCAAGTCACTATGGAGGTGGAGGCAGGTGTCACCAGGATCACCCTGAATCCTCAAACATTCCTCCCGGACATCCACTCTAGAGCAAGGTCCAGACAAGCACCAGGGATGCAGGATAAGTTGCCCTAGAGAACTTTCAAATACACTGGGGTTTCAGAGTTGATGATGTAGGCTGTCACTGGCTAATAAAATCTGAGTCTATTTGTGGCTGTTAAAGTTTATCCCTATGGTCACTGAGGGCTATAGTGAGGACACTGATTAGAAGGTGCTAGCCTATAGGAATCCCTATTTGCACAGAGGGGATACACAAATAGCTATAGAGTCAGTAATAGACTAGGACTCAAAACCTAAACTTGTCTTATCCAACTCCAAAGGGCCCAGGAAGAACTCAGGCTCACTCACAAACTCCTGAGCCAAAAGAAAAGCCATTCCAAGCTACAAGTCTGCTGGGCACAGCTGCCTTTGTGCTTTTCCTGTTTCTCCTTAGCCCCATACTTTCCAGGGACACCATTCCAATCTACACATCTATGCTGGCTAGTTTTACGTTACCTCAACATACTAGGACACATCTAGGAAGAGGGCATTTTAATTGAGAAAAATGCCTCCATAAGATCGGCCTGTGAGCAAATCTGTGGTACATTTTCTTGATTGATGATTGATATGGATGGGCCCAGCCCACTATGGGTGGTGCCAACCCTGGGTGCTATAAAAAAGCAGACTGAGCAAGCCTCAAAGAGCAAGCCAGTAATTGGCACGTCTTCCTGGCCCTTACGTCAGTGCCTGCCATCAGATACCTGCCCTGTTTGAATTCCTGCCATGACTTCTCTCAGTGATGGACTTTGCTATGGAACTATAAGTTTAAATAAACCCTTTCCTCCCTAAATTGCCTTTGATCATGGTGTTTTATCACAGCAATAGAAACCCTAACTAAGACATCAAATTCATCCCTTTTGAGATGACAGGTGTCTGGGACCCCTACCTGCTTTGAGAGAAGCTTTGAGAGCTGCTTTAAACCACCCCACCTCTGCCATCCCCCAACCCCAATGTCTGCTCTTCCCTTTTACAGGAAGTCCTTCTATTAAGGACCTTCCAACACTGCCTCCAAACTGCTGGCTCTGTGGGGGCAGGGACAGGGTCTTTTTTGTGCACTGCCAAGTCCCCTTTGGCTGGCAGAGACCAACAGTCACGTGAGCTGGTTGCTGATGCCGGTCCAGAATTCTGGGGCCAGGAAGTATCATAGGCAGCAGGGAAGGAAGGGGCTGGCTCCTTAAGGCAGACCCTGAAACATTTGAGGGACTAACTCCTCAAGAAGAGGGCTAAGCATGCTCCTTATGCCCAAGAGGTTATCTGTGGGGCTGACTGAAGGTGGCTCTATACACAAATAATTCTGGCCTGGTTAATACAGAACCCACAGCCAGGAAGCACAGAATACTTCATACTGGAAGGTCGTGATTCCCACTTTCCCCTTTGCTGTGGGACCTGAGAACTAATGTTTATCTGCTTTCCTGGTACACTAGTTCCAAAAAAGTTCTGCTGGCATGTGGCATGGTAGCTGCCCAGTGTTGGGCAAATGCAAGGAATGAACAAATGAATTCCAGGAAAATTTCTCTCTACAACAAATATAGAAAGTACTGCTGTGTGTACCTACACACAGTTAGAGACAGAGAATGTCAAAATCACCCAAAACATTCTGAGTGTTTTGTGAGTCAGTCTCACACAATAACATAGGAATCAACTATCCCAGGCCTGTGCAATGGTTTATATTATGTGGTTATTTTGATCAGCTGGCATGTTTAGGTCAGGTAGTATTCTGAGCTCTCCCATAGTTTATATTGTTCTGTGGTTTGTGGTGATTGTAACCAGAGTCCTGGGTACCTAGCTTTATACAGTTTCGTTGGGTGACAGAGCACTTCAAATGTCAGATAATTCTGTACCCTCAATGCACACTGTCTCCTCTTGAGGATACCTGTTTTGGGAGCTGGATGGGGTGTCTTCTCTCCCTAGCTACATGAGTGAACTGTGTCCAAAACCAAAAGTAAACTCGTCAGCTTTTGCTCTTCAAGGGAGTTTGGCTTTGCTTAACTTAAACTGAATCTTAAAGTTTTCATATGCTGTTAGAATGAATTGTGTCTAGTATTTTCACTGCTGCTATGCTGCCTGTCAGAATTAATGTTGTGTTTTATGAGTTAAAGGCACATAAGAGTAAAAAGTGATGAGTAGCCACTGTGAACACTATCAATGGTAGAAAGGAATATCTGTCCCCAGTCTGCCTTGGTCTGAAGATTTGTACTTCCATCAGCCATTCAACAAATCACAAGTCAAAAGCCTAATGGATTTGTTTGTTACCTGTCTACATGTTTTAATATATTTTCTGTGGTTACAACCCTATGGCCTGGGTGATTTAAAAAGAATTGGAAGTGTGTCACATGGTTCTAGAGACTGGTTAAACCTAAGAGCATGGTACCAGCATCTAATGTAGCCTTATGCTGTCAGTTTATGACCTAGTGAATGTATCACACAATGAAACAGACAATGTTGCCTGCCAGGGGTGGGGACAACTGCCTCTCCCTCTTCCTTATTTTTCTTCAGTGCCTTATTATATTGTCCAGCCTAGACCTGAACTCCTAGCTCAAATGACCCTCCTACCTCAGCCTGCCAAGTGGCTTGGACTACAGATATATGCTATCATGCTCATTTTCTGTTGCCCCCTATAAGCCACCAAAGCTACTATAGGTCACACTCTGATGACCTCATCTAATCCTAATTGCCTCCCAAAGGCTCTGTCAGAAGCAATGAAAAGAAGCATGGCTGGCTGCTGCCAGTCCGAGGAGTTATTTCAGAGACCAGTATGTAAGTGAAGCTGGCATTCTTGACTTGCACTACAGAAAAGAATTACAAAATGAGACAGTATATGAAGCAAACTCAAAATTTATTAAGGAAAAGTTAATTTGTGGGAGGCTGGGGCAGGGTTGTCAAGTGTGAAGACAGTCTGAGCTACAACGAAGAGTTCCAGGCCAGCCCAAGATAATAGGGGAGAATCTGTCTCAAAAAAACAAAAAAACAAAATAGACAAAAAGTTTTAATACAGTTTTAAGCACCAGAGTTAAGAGGGGAAAAAGGTGTAAGAAGAGAGTTTAAGTGGCCAAGAACATGTGAGAGCATTTTTTAGTCTTTTTAATTTATTTATTTTCATATGCATTGGTGTTTTACCTGCATGTATGTCTGTGTGAGGGTGTTGGATCCCCTAGAACTGGAGTTATAGACAGGTGTGAGCAGCCATGTGGGTGCCAGGAATTGAACACTGGTACTCTGGAAGGGCAGCCAGTGCTCTTAACTGCTGAACCATCTCTCTAGCCCATAAGAACATCTTAAATGAGTCAAAATTAAGTATTTTAACAATTATATATATATGTATATATAATTATATATATATATGTATACATACATACCATATATATGTGTATATATGATTTTGGTGGCCATTGAAGTTTTAATGTTCAAGGGGTTTAAAAATTAAAAAAAATGTTTTGGTATACTTATTATACCAAAAATTCTAAGGAATTGTTATTTAGTAAATGAGATCATAGATGGTTTCCGAGTGTGTATAAATATACAGACTGATTAGATGGAAACGGGTTAAAAAAAAAGTCAAAGAAATCCTTATATGTTGGCCACCAAAGGAAAAAAAAATTCATATTTGTGAGAGTCTCTTGATTCTCAGCCAGCAGGGGTGAGGGACTCTGCCCCTCCCCATATCCTTTTTATTTTTCTTATCTTTCTACCACGCCTCATTCCAGCTTCTAAATACCATCAGCATATGTGTGTCTTTGGGGACAAAGTTTTTAATATATGGATTGGTGGGGAGGCACTAACCATAGCAGCTTTCTTGGGGAACAAATTTGCACTTTCTCCTGAGATGTGTAAATGTGAAGAGGCCTATAAATCATGCATGTGTTACATAAAACAGAGGCACGGCTATAAATTCTAGGGAAGCACCCAGGACTCAAGATATCCTGGTTCAAGAAGAACAGATTTTGTCTTTGTACTGTACCTGAGGCATTTACAAAGGGCCTTGGGGTAGACTGGGTGGGATTTTTGCAGAGCTGGGTAAGGCCTATAGAATAGCCCATGAACAACTGAAGGGTTTCTCGTCAGCTTGGTTGGGTTATCCCTCTCCTAGAGAGGGTCTGGCCCTGCTGCAGGTAGACTATTGTCTTCCCGGGGCCTCCCTGATTTCCCTGGAAGTCTATGAAGGGTTAGACTCCCTGATTTCTGGAGGTCATCAAAGAGGCCTGTGGTGAGAGGCCCCTAAGTCAATGCTAGCTGGAAAGTCCATATCCAACTCACTAGCCTGTGGTTTTGGGTGACTTAACTTCCTTTTTTTTCTCCTTGATGTCTGCTCCCCTAAACAGTGTAGATCTCAGAGGGAGAGAGAATCAGAGACTTCAAAATTTACAAGGAGTTGTGGGCAGCTGAGAAAATAATTTCTGGCAGCCACCCTATGTTGGTGTCATAAACCCCACTTTAGACACTATAACAGGTACCAGGCTCTTGGAGTCTCCATGTGTCTGCCTGACTTAGCATCCAATACAATCTGCTGTCAGGCTCACACAACTCAGGGAAAGATAAAATGCATTTCCAGTTTATTCTAAGGGACACAGAAAAGGATATAGATCAGCAGCCAGATGATCAGTTTAGTACCAAGGATCCTAAGAGCAGGACCTTATGTCCTGGTGGAATTCTGGTGCCCTCACATGCCAACCAACTCAGCCTCATTGATAAGGGATCTTCTCATTAAAGCAAAAGATGCTTCTGTTGTCCAGGAAATTCCAAATTCAGAGCTGAGTCAGGAACTAGGACTGAGACCAAATCAAATACATATTTCTTATTTTGTCACACTGGTGTCCAGATGCTCTGGACACCCAAGGAAGTTCTCCTATTCAGCACATCTTAGGGCAGTTCTGAGGGGTCAGTGAAACGTGGACTGTAGGTCATTTGTCAAAAGCATCATCTCTGTGAGGCCATCCCTCGCTGAGGATACCCCGTAGATGCCTCACTTTATCAGCTACACTTTCAGGGTTAGATTTCACCTCAGCAGACCATGAACCAGGGACATCCAGTACCAGGAACTATCCCAGGACTCTACATATCCCACCACCCAGCTGCCACTTCCTATATGTGGAACTTCAGGACATCCTCACATCCACCCTTGTGTTAATAAGTATTTCTTTGTCATTGTTTTATCTGTATTTTGTAGAGTAAAAGTGCATTGCTTCTGAAATAGAAGCCATCCTTTGGTCTCAGGCCTCGCTCCCTAGTCACCTTTCCCTCTGTTTTGGATGGCTTATTCTCTGAATCCTGTCCCCACAACACACATGGGTCATTATCTAGGCCACAGGCAACCACAGCAGGGAAGATGTTAGGAGACAGACATGCTACAAGGGACTTCCCACCTGGAGATCCAACAAAACCTGGAGTGGGTCTGGTCCCACAACCAGTGTATGCCTTCAAGGAGCACTGAATTCTCGACTGCTGCTTCCCCTGTGGAGTATAGGTAATGGTGAAGATGGAACCCTGAGCTGTGGCAGAGGTAGTGCTTTGTATGCTCATCTATTAAGTTTGCAATGTGGATGCAGAATATCCCCTTCCTTTTCTGTACTATGAGCTGAACCCTTCAGCACTGAATCCTTATGATAGATAGTGAAGACAATATATTGTTGTCCACATGGGTGAGCCCCCAAGCAGGAATCTTTTGGGACCTGTCTTCTCTCCAGGACTGTTTTCTTGCTATAGACACCTACAGCCACAGCATCATGCCTTGTTGGTCTCCCTGGTAACTAGGGACCAGAGCCTAAACTTAAGGGGTTGTTGGATCCAACCTGAGCACTCACCTGGCTATAATCAGCTCTGGTTGTATCTTGTGGCCAGAGGTTGTTTATGTCTAAGGACCACACCTGAGCAAAGCAGTCACAGACTAAGGCCTAATGGTAGTCTTTTTGGAAATAAATAAACTTGTGTCAGATAAGATTTAAAACGACAAGACCTAATAGACCCAGAGCTGTTGTGTTTGGCGGCATAGTGGCTGTGTCTGGAGGCCCTGGCCCTTGGGGAAGAGTTAGCTATTTTTGCCTTCTGAGGTTTAGTGCTTCCTGCCTGAATGCTTTGGAAGTACAGGAAACACGGGGTTTGGCTGAGGGAAAGTGCTTCCCAAAGCATGAGCCTTGAGTATGTGTGTGGGAGGCTCTTTACATCATGGTACTGGAGAACTAGGCTGGCAAGATGGCCAGTAGAGTTTCCTGGGGACCCACAGGAGGTTATTTTCCCCAGTTCACCTTTTCCAGAAGAAACTATCCTCAAACCCTACTTAAATTATAATTTTAGGATAGAAAATAGTCAAAGCTGTTTGTGGCTATGAAAATCACATGTGCACAAGCATAGAAAATTTAGGGAACAAAACCTGAGTGTGAGACCAGCATTCCACAAAAGGGGACAGGGTACTATATACACTGTTAGAACTCCAGCAGCCATACTCACCTTGCAGAGATACTGACATAGGATCTTTCTGGGATCTCTGGGGGCAGGCTATTCTGGTCAGACCTATTCTGAGAAAACACCGGAAACTCCCTTCCCACAAAACTAACATGAGTGCTGGGGCCCTTGGGCATGACTGACCCAAGTTGGAGTCAGGGCCTGGGCCATCCTTCCTCCCTCTTCCTGGATCTCATACACCTGGCACATACCTGCACACACCCCCACATGCTGGTCATACTAGTTTGTCCAGTATCTTCTGTCCCATCCTCCAAGTCAGAGAAGGACATCCAAGGCTGGACTTCTGCCTAGCTGGTCCTTGAGCCCAGAGCTTGCCAGAACATTCCAGCTTGTGTCCTCATCCTTAAGCCAATGTCTTGGAGGCAGTGAGGTTCAGACATTCAGTACCAAAGGGACATGTGCCGGATACTCTCCTCTTGGTGGATGTGCTTTTCCGGTCAGAATCTGGTGGCATCCACTTGCAAGGACTCCTTGAGTTCTACTATGTGTAGAAGTTACAGGGCCTCATTGGCTAGGACATGACATGTCGCTTGGCCTTGGAAGCTGCCATCTAGGGAATAGAACAGGTGATGCCTGGCCAGCTGTGAAGCTGTTTGAGAAGGGGCTGGGGTAGCGGCAGGGTAGACAGGAATGGAATACGTACCACCCAGCCCCGTTGGTGTAACCCTAACCCCCTCCCGAAAGATGACATTCAGTCTTCAGCCTCGGAGTTTACTCTGAGCTCTACTACAGAGTGGAGATTGTGGGGCTGGGGCTCAGAGGGATCATGAAACTCTGGGAAGGGTCAGGAGCAGGTAGAAGTGAGATGGGTTAGGAGATGGCCAGGACAGTGATCTAGGGATGATGGTCACCAAGGGAGATGCCAGTCATTCTGCCCACTCTTGCTGGACTTCAAAAAGTGAGGATAGACAACATTCAAATCTACCCACAAAAGGGCTTCCTGTTGACACGTTCACTCCTTCCCCTTCTCTGGGGCCAGAGCCTCTCTGAGCTCCACCCACCCTGCTGGAGTAACTGGCAGACCATGGACGTGAAACAATGCAGCCCAGCCTTCAACTCTGCAGTGTGCCTTCCTGAAACTCAGTTTGAAAGCCAAATGTTACTCCACTAGGCTGACCACCACCACTCTACAGTTTGTGCTGAAAGTCAGAAGTGAACAGAATAACTTAGACCAAAAGTCATATAGAATCCTAAACATTATACACACTCCAGGAGTCCAAGGCAACACATACTAACATGGGGTCACTCCAAGGTGAATGGAGGGATCCTTTTTATCTTCACGACTCTAGAACAGATGCAGACACAAGCCCTATTCCTACCTTGTTTCATCTATGACATACACAAGGCTCCTAGAGGGCACCAATTCAAGGGACTGGGTAGGAAAATAGGTACCAAATCCTCGTGGATATTTGAGACACGATGTGGGGCACTGGATCCTTCAGAGAGTAAACGAAGGCAGTAAGAGAGTAGACATTACTAATGGCCATTTCCAATGGTCACAGATAATGTAGGATGACAAGTCAGAGTTGTTGAGTTCAAGGATGGGCAGTGGAGAGACTGAGGAGGAGGGTCTGTGTTCCAAACAACCAGAGAAGTGAGAATCTCACCTTGCTGAGCAGGTTGATTCCTCCCCTAACTGTCTTCTTACCCAATACTTTCACTGTGATATTGTCAGTGTACTTGAGGGGGAACCAGCTTCACTGGTCACTATTAGTCCCACAGGACTCATGTCTGTGGTAAATACTTACTTGTCAATTGTCCACATCCAAAAGCCCCCTGGGGTAGTCTTCCTACAGCAATATCCCAGATCTGAGCCCAGGGAAAGCCCTCAGGCTGCAATTGTCTTCCAGGTCAATAACATCCTTCATATGGGTTTTGCCATAACAGCAAAACCCAATCATTATAGAAATTCGAGGAAAATATTGAAGATCATACAAGCTAATCATCTAGCTGATCTGGGCAGGCTTGGTCTTGTTTTTTAATATTAGTGTTACACTGTGTAAGCCTCTCAGGATGGCCTATCCCTGTCACTGAGAGCCTCCAACTACCAGGCTCCACCCACAGAACATTGGCCATAATGGTTGGACCCTGCCCCTCAAGATGCAGGCAGCCATACAGGATAAAAAGCCCAAGATCAGGCCACAAAATCCCACAAGTACCTGAAGCTACCCTGAAAAGCTCTGCCAACGAGAAACACTATATGAAGCCTGCCTCCGCTCAGTTCTTTGCCACTTCTCTCCCAGGCAGAGACGGCCACCCTCCAATATTTTTCACAATAAATCTCATGTGACGTCTGTTGTTCGGTGTGACTTTGTGGTATTCTTTAGCTTCCAACTACTGGGATACCTTTCCCTCAGAGTTGTACTACTTTACATTAGTGTCCTGACTCAGATAGGCTCTTCCAGTGCCTGTGGTCCCCCTCGGGGTCTGAGCTGCATTGGGACTCTATCCCTCATCTCTGGTCCACACCGACTCACCATCAGGCTCACCAACTGACCAGCATCCCATCCACCAGAGGCAATTAAGTGTGTTTCCCCTTTGGTCAGTGTTTGAGTACTAGAAAGTGACTGCTGAATGGCTGGAACCTCTCTAGTACTGGAGGCAAAAGTACCCCAGCTATAGTCTTTAAGCTATGGTTGGCCCTTTTCATCTGACCCCATCCCCAACCCTTAAAGCTGCAAACCTGCAGTTTCTTTAGGCTCAACTAGGCATTATGCCCCCTTCCTGACCTCTTTTCCTGCCTTTCCTTCAGAGTTGCCCATAAATCCACAGTTTCTCTAGGCCCCCATGGCTTTTGTGACTCTTTTCTGTGGATGAGACCTCCCCTAGAGTTTGGTTCTCATCCTCTTCTTCTGGCCTCCACCAAAGCCTTGGTACCAGGCACCGAGTCTCTCCTTGGGCTTAGCCAGGATAAGTCTTTAACCCATGTTCAGGGTAATGATGACCCACTGAACAGCTTGTGTCTTCCTATGGCCCTCCCTGAGTCACAATATGCAGTTTTCTATGGCCCAGGCATCCTGGTCTACAACAGGAGTGGTTCAATTGAGGTAAACTGAGGTCTGTCCCATTTGGAAACTTGTAAAGAACACTAGAGTTCTTGAGGTTTTTCTGTGCTGAGAGTCCACCCAGCTATTACTTTAAAGCTTTCATTTTGGTCTTTGCTGGTGGTGTCACCGAGGGCCCAGCAATGCCCGACAAAGCTTGTCCTGCCTGTGTAGATCTGCAGTGAGTCTTTGACTTTGGTACCAGCATTATGTAGTCATAAAATTTAGAAACTAGCATCTTATATCAACCTTTTTCTTTTAGGCTGCCCTCAGCTCCCAAATCACAACAAGGAAACTTCTTATTAGTTATGAATATTCAGTCTAGTTTAGGCTCATCTCTGGCTAGTTCTTTTAACTTAACCTGTTTCTCTTTATCTACCTTTTATTTATTTATCTGGTTTTTTGACACAGGGTTTCTCTGTGTAGCTTTGGAGCCTCTCCTGGAACTAGCTCTTGTAGACCAGGCTGGTCTTGAACTCACAGAGATACATCTGCCTCTGCCTCCCAAGTGCTGGGATTAAAGGTATGCACCACCACCACCTGGCTCTTTATCTACCTTTTGTCTCAGGACGTTTTACCTTTTTATCCCTTCTGTATATCTTACTTGCTTCTTACATTCATAGCCTGGCCCTTTGGTGTCTTGGTAGGACTCCCTACCACAAGGGGATGGATCAAACTTAGGTTCCACTACCCTTGGATTTCAGAACAGCCCCTGCTACTACCACGAACTTCTGCAGTGAATTAGCACTCTTAATGCTTGCAAAAAGCAACTTCCAGGTGTTACATGACAAAGCTTTTCCTGAAGAGATGGAACACACATCCTAAATTGGGAACCCATGACAGACCCCCCAAGTCCAATTTGTTGAGCCAATGAGTATTATTGGGGTTGCTTTCAGGAGTACAAATGACTCAAAGACAGTTACGTCATCAAGTGCCACCCCAGCAAGGTGACAGCTCACAAAAGCTGAGAGCTTTGAGCACACTGCACAGCCTGCAGGCAGCTCAACAGGTTGGAGAGTGTCCGTTGCAGGTGCCTCAATTGGTCTAAACCTGTTCCAAACAGCTTGGCTAGAGGTAGTGAATCTGGTCAGTTTCAGGGACTTCCTGAAACTATTTTGAGTTGTTTAGCTCCCTACTTGAGGAATTTCCATGAAGCATGGAATATTTCAATATCAGAGGAAACTGTTATACAGCACCAGGGCTGTCAGTCGTGAAGACCACTGGTTGTTCCTGGGAGGATCTGAGTTAGATTCCCAGCAACCACATGTCAGTTCATAACCATCTGTAGCTCCAGTTCTAGGGGATTTAGTGACCTCTTCTGGCCTTCACAAGTACCACACACACAGTACACATACATATTATACATGTGGAACACCCATACATATTTTAAAAATAACCGTAATTTTTAAAAAAGAGAACATCTACTCATATTGTGTTGGAGGATACAGCAAAAAATCAACTTTCTTACCAAAAAAGATTATAGGAGATGAATGAAGGGACTAGTATTACACCCCAAGACCAAGTTCTTAGCACAAAGGAGATTTGTCCCAGAGGGACAAAGTGCAGAGAATAAGGGACAAAGACAGGAGACAGAGGATGAGGGACAAGGGTAATGCAACAAGGGAGTGGGGGAAGGGGTGTTTGTCCTGGAGGGACAAAGGACTGCCCCTGGATAGAGACAGATGTGACCCATAGACTAATAGTAGTTTATAAAGGTAAAGGGGGAAACCCTGTGTTAGGATGAGGTTTTTGTTTGTCTGTTTCGTTTGAACTGTGAATGTTAATTAGGGCAGCCAAAAGCGAGGTTTTGATTGCTGGACATTGTTGCTTTGATAGCTGGATCTTGGTAGTTAGCCTCAGGAGGAGGAAGTGGCCAAATCAGGGAGTAGATCTTGGTGGCTAGCTTCAGAATGTAATCTTCTAATAGACTTTAGCAAGGAAGAGGAAAGGGCAAGGCCATGTTTGCCATGCTCAGGTCAGCTAGAGCCCCTTCACTGAGAGATTAAAAGCTCCAGTCTACTTCAAATGCTATGTGCTACAAAGGCGCAGAAGCTACCCGCATCTCCTTACCTTTGACCCCTTATCTCTAGTCCCTTCCGGGGGGCCAGAATGCTACATACTACTAAGTCGTTTAAAATGGAACTATTCCCCACATGTTAATTCTGAGAGACCATTAGGCCTTTGAAAACCAGTTCTTAGATTGCTTTGGTCAGACTTCTACTCATCTCATCTGATGCTTTATACTTTTTGTTGGCTTTTCAGATAAGATGAAATCTCAGTAAAAAAAAAAAAAAAACAAAAAACAAAAAACAAACAAACAAAAAAAAACCCACATGCAATATAGTGCTTTGTAAGAAGTCACGGAATATTTTGCTTTTGATCTTAATTTTTAAAGACACTTTTTTTTTCTGTGAAAGAGGTGCTTATGGACAAGAGCACTTAAGAGTAGTAACCTGAGTTAGTCCAGGTTAGAGGGGGTAGCATAGCACTAGCCAGAGCATGTTCAGTTTACGGAGCTCTCACCGTTCTTGTGGCCTGCTGGCCTTCTCTATGTGGGATAAGTTAGGGAGCTCTTACGCTGACCTGCAGAGGCTCTGCATAGCCCCATCCCAGCTTAATGGAAGAATGTGAACACCCTGTTTATACAGGCAGGGAAAGGTTTGGCGATGTCTGGAATAGGCTGTACAAACAGGCTGGGTTCCATTGTAGCTCCTAAGATCAAGCTGATAGACTGCTAAGGATACTAAACTCCTTTGCTGAACTACTGGGGATCCTGTAGATTCTTTCCTTGAAAGAAAAGCAGGCCACTGTTTTCTACTGAGGGAAGTATTTCAAAGCATCAGCACTACAGTCCTGAGTTGGAGAGCTGGCTCAGCAATTAAGAGCATTTGCTGATCTTGCAGAGATACGGTTTTGATTCCTAGCACCAATTTGGTGCCTCACAACTGTCTTTAATTCCATCCTCAGGGGATCTGACACTCTTTTCTGACCTTCATGGGCACTGGGTAGGCATGTGGTACACACATACATGCAGGCAAGACACTCAAATACATAACATAATAAATTCAAAACCAATTTTTAAGTAAGCACTGCAGTCCTCTAAAGCTTTGATGAGATTGTTATTTTTAAATTATGTTTTCTGTAGTTGTTTTGCATGTGTGTTTGGGGTGTGAGTGAGTATAAGCCACTGCCTATATGTTTGGAGGTCAGAACATAACTTATGGGGGTAGGTTCTCTCGACACCATGTCCCAGGGCTCAAAGTTGAGTTTTAAGCCTTGGCATCAAGTGCCTGTATCTGCTGAGCCATCTCTCACATCCCTTCCTTCTTCTGCTGTTTTCAAGTGTGGAAACTCTTGAGGGTTGCTTGGTGCCAAGGCCTGTGGGTGACCTCAGTGTCACCCCTCAGAAATGGAGGGTGTGGATGACCAAAATTTGCCATCTTAAAATACACTTCTAATTGTGGGATGATCGTTCAGACGAGAAACTGCAGGCACAAGCATAAGCCAGAAAAAGACTCTGGAAAGGAAATGCACATGGGTTATCTACATTAGTAATCAGGCCTATTGGTGTCTTTCGTGCAATCCAGAGATTGTCACCTGTCCTTTGAGAGTATTTCCTGAAAACTTTTGGCACTGTGGTTCTTTGGGACTCCCACAGTTCACAGAACACTTCCTTCCTTCATCAACCTCTAGGAGCTCTTGGGCCAGTGACTCTCTGTATAGCATAGAAACTCTTGTCATCTGGCTTCACGCCTCCGAATACAAGCCACACACTAGAGTGCTCGGGTCCATACAAACTGTCTACTGCTTGTTCACTCCATACCCAGCACAATCCAGCCTGGCCGGCGGGGTCTTTGCTCCTCGTCCGGCTCAGTCAGACCAAACAAACACAGTTCAGATTAAATGTCGCCTATTTGTTTTAAACTTATTGTCATTTTTCCTTTTTAAAGTTATGGAGGCCCAACCTCGGGTGGTCGCGTTTGGATTTTTAAGTCGTCACCTACCCACACAGGGAGGCGCCCCTCACAAGTCCCCCCTCGTTTATAAAGTATTTTTACAACATTCGTTTGACTGTGGACTTTGGTTTGCGATTATTTCCGTCAGGTGGGGCAAGACGACTTCCTCGGGTCAAGAAGCCGCAAAGATGGGCGGGTACTGCGAGCAGGGCGGAGAGCCAGGAGCGCCCACGGACTTGGGGAGCCAACCCTTTCTCGGTCAGGCCTCGCCCACACTCGGTGCAGGCTACGGCCGCCTCCCGGCCCGAAGTCCCGCCCCAGCCGCTCCACGAGTCTTTGGATTAGCACCGCCTCGATGACTGACGTGTCTCTGCACCAATAGAACGTGGCCACTTTCTGCCTCTGCACGGCCAGTGCCTAGCGACCCACGTGGCGCCGCGCCAATCGGAAGTGGCCCAGTCTCTGCACCGCCTCCCCGAGCTTGCCGTGCAATCCTTGGCTGCCTGTGCAGGACGCGCGTGCAGAGGAAGGGCAGTGGATCCCTGCCATGCAGCTACCCAAGGACGCCACCGGGCACGGCCCGCTGGCCTTAGTGGTAGGTATGGTTGGGTGAGACACGGCTCCGCCCCGTCGTCCCTTTTCTCCCTCCGGATCGGTAATCATCCTTTTTGGGCTGGCAGCCGCTAGGGTCTTTCCGGAACGCTGCCACTACTGGTTCAGGAACCTCAGCTTGATGGGCTCCCACCCTTTTCCTGTGTCAGTGCATGTGCACGGATGGCGTTCCTGCCCGAGCTCCTACCGTATACTAACCTACACACCTACTTGCCCAGCACACTGTTGCCTCCACCCCCACTCCCTTAACCTCATTCACCTCGCCAGCATACCACACCTGTCCAACATACCCAACTGGTGGGTTAGATGTCGGGGGCCAGGACACATTGTAGGTATGGTCCACAGGCTCAAGTGGATTGCATTTTTCATGCCAATCTTACTGAAATTAGGAACAGGTAAATCAAGGCCTAACTAACCTCGTCAAAGATTGTTGCAAGGTCTCTTGTAGCTCTGGCTGGTGTGCAACACAAGTAGCTGAGAATGACCTTGAGATAACCCTCCAGCCACCACAACCCACTTACTGATAACAAATATGAATCGCCACACCCTTTTTCACTTTAAATCTTGTGGGTCTTGAGAAAATTAAAAATGTTCTTTTCCTTTACAAAGTAAGTCCAGAGGACTTACACGTGCAGGGCCCTGGGTTCAGTCCCCAGAAGCTCAAATAAATGATAAAAAGTCATTTGACAATCGTTTTCATAACACAAACATGATGAAATGCCACTTTTGAATCACCAGCTCCTCAAGAGCATTTCATTTGTAAAGAACTTGGTAGATTTTGTTTTCAATACTCACTTATATGCTCTTTATAACTATGCTCACATTCAGTAATTTAAAAACAAATATTATGTACAGATGTTACCTAGAGTGAGCTATGTAGATATTACCTATATTGTATGTAGACCTTGTCTGTGGAGGCTATGTAGCTATTGTCTGTGTCACATATAGCTATGCAACATGTGCATATGTATGTATGTATGTATGTATGTATGTATGTATGTATGTATGTATATGTTAACATTTACCTAACCTATTGGTTTTCTTTCTCAGAAACTTGTTCACTTTTGTTTTTGCACATTAACTCGAGTGACACTGACTGTTAATTTCTGTGACTATTCTTTACTACTTACTGTGTTATGTAAAATTGAGGCAGTTCCCATGACAATTGTTCTTTTGGTCATAAAGTTTTAGTGATTTTATTTCATACCACTTTTGAAACTTTTGACTTTATGAGACTCACAGAGAGAAAGTGCTGGTCCTTGTATTCAAGTTTAGAACAAAGATTACGAGCCTCTACATACCCCTTGGTCCAGCTTGGCTGTGTGATTAGCTGTGGAGTAATATGAAGGGGTCACTCTGTTAGAGTTTTCCTAAGGGCGAGTTTACCATCTAGTCAAGGACTGGTTCTCAGGAGGAGACGTGTTTAAGTAGAAAGATGATGTTTTTGCCTAGTGATTACAATCATGAATTTACCATGGAGCTGGAGGGGCATTTTGATGCTTTTCAGCTCTCCCCTTCAGAAGCATCCAGAAGGGAATGTGGATAGATAGATTAGTGGATAAAGGCACTTTCCACCAAACTTGACAACCTGAATTTGTTCTCCAGTGTCATACATACACATACGATAATCGATAAATACATGAAATAATTTTAAAAGCATCAAGAACTTGAGGGGAACCTAACACCTATTAAATCTTATGGACCAGATGAATGTCAAGAGCTTAGAGAGGAGAAATAGATACCTTTGGTTTGTTGGGCATGCCCTAGCATGAGGCCTGGTTCTTGGTGATCCTCATCTTTTGGGATAACTGTTTCATGGTTGCTGAAGGGGATGTCGTTCCCCGTGGATGTTTGTTAACCCGTTTCTCTGAATTCTAGTCCATTATCCTCCCAGTGCACAATGCTGAACAGTGGTTGGACGAGTGCTTGGCATCTGTTTTGGAGCAAGACTTTGAAGGTACCATGGAGCTCTCTGTCTTTAACGATGCCAGCAAGGTATTTATGGGCCAGCTGTTGGGTGACTTAATGCTTTACAAACCACATTTAAGAGTTGTTGCCTGACCTGCAGTGTCACATTTACAGGACAGGTCTAGAACCATCATTGAAAAATGGAAGGTGAAACTGGAAGATTCTGGCATCTCTGTAGTCATTGGAGGCCATGACTCTCCTTCTCCCAGAGGAGGTAACATACTAAATTATAATTATGGTTTCTTAGCAACCTATAAACTTAAATGGTTTCATATTATTCCAGTCTGGAGAAAAGTATCCTGGTGAAGAAAGCATTCTGGTAATCTTCAGGTCTGGTGATTAGATCCGCTGCCTACTGAGAACGAAGTGGACCTCAGTTTCTGACTCACTCTCTCTTTCTGTGTCTCTGTCTCTTCCTCGCTCCAGGGTCTGACTGTATAGTCCTGGCTGGCGTGGAATCAGTATGTAGACCAGGCCAACCTTGAACCCACAGAGATCAGCCAGCCTCTGCCTCCCATTGGATTTATTGCTATGTCCACCCCCAATTTGTAGTTGTTGGAGCCTAATCCAGGTGTAGGTTTTAGAAGGTATGGCCTTTGAGAAGTGATGGGGTTATGGAGGTGGACACTCATGAATGAGAATGTGATTCGTGCTTTATAGAGGCCTCAGATAGAATCAGCCTTCACCAGATACCAAGTCTGGTAGTGCATCGATCTTGGATGTATGTATGGCATTCTCTTAAGTTCATGGGCTACTCTGGTCCAAGGCAATCACTGATGTAGTTCATGTCTACAGATTTCTCAGTTTGAAACATGTATCAATCCAATATCAATGCAACCACAATATGATTAATATCAATCATTATTAATATAATCAATAAATATAATAGAATAATATTGATATTAATATTATTAATGTTAATATTCATTCCTTATTAGAGAATAATTTAGTTGTACAGATAAACTATATATTTATCCATTTCATCAGTTGATAGGCATTTAGATTTTTACACTTGGAAATTCTTATCAATGGTGCTCATAAAAATATTTGTGTCCAAGGTTTTGTTTGAACACTAATTTTTCAACTATTTTGAGTATATGAACATTGACTTTTTGGGTTTTTTGTTTGTTTGTTTGGCTTTTTTTTTGTTGTTGTTGTTGTTTTCAAGACAGGGTTTCTCTGTGGTTTTGGAAGCTGTTCTGGAACTAGCTCTTCAGGCTGGTCTCGAACTCACAGAGATCCATCTGCCTCTGCCTCCCCAATGCTGGAATTAAAAGCATGAGCCACCAACGCCCAGCTGTGAACATTGTTTATAAATCTGTTGAGCATATGCCTTACAATTCTATATTTATTATCTTGAGGAACTGCCAAACTGTTACTCACTGATTATAGTATTTTACACTTTCCAGTGATGTCAGTTTACTCATATCTTGACTGTCACTTGTTATTTTCTTTTGTAATTGCTATTATAGCCATTCCAACAAGTGTGACGTAACTCATCAGTTGGTTACATTTTCAAATGATTAATGATGATGAGCATTCCATGTACTTTCCGGCTATGTGTATCTTTGGAGAAGTATCTGTTTAACTCTTTGACCACTGTTTACTTGAGTAGTTTGTCTTTTCATTGCTGAGCTCCAGAAGCAGTGTACATACATTTTCTCCCATTTTTTTCGGGGGGGGGGGGTTATCTTTTTATTCTTTTGCAGTAGTTACCTGTGGTGCACCAAAGTTTACAGCTGATGAAATCCAGTTTAGTCTTTTCTTCACGGCATGTCTTTTGGTGTCAGTATCTAAAACAACTATTGCTAGATCAAGGAAGTAAAGAAATTACTCCTTTTTTTATTTAGAGATTTTTATTCTTTTAGCTCTTATATTTAGTCTTTAATCCCTTTGGAGTTAATTTCTATAAATGGCAGAAGATGGAGACTAAACATCTGTTTTGAAAACTCTGTAGATGTTAATATCATTTCAATAGGATTCATCATTTCTTTCTTCTTCCTTTAATGTTTATGAGTATTCTGTGTGTGTGTCTGTGCATCACATGAAGGTGCCTGGTGCCTGTGGAGTCCAGAAGAGGGTGTCAGATTCCTGGAGCCTGGAATTATAGACAGTGGGAGCAGCCACCTGATTTCTGGGAATTGAACTTTGGTCCTCTGGAAGAGAATAGCAGTCAGTGCTCCCCACTGAGACATATCTCTAGTTACCTAAAGTTAGCTTGCCCCTCCCTCTTCCTCTCCCCCCTCTGTCCCTCCCTCCCTCCCTCTCCTTCCTTCCTTCCTTCCTCCTTCCGTGTGTGTGTGTGTGTGTGTGTGTGTGTGTGTGTGTGTGTGTGTGTGTTTTTATGTGTGTGGATATGTGCATGGAGGCTAGATGTCCGGTGTCATTCTCCACCTTATTTTTTGACACAATGTCTTTCCCTAAATCTGGTGTTCACTGATTAGGCAAGAGTAGCTGGCTAGCATTCTTCCTTTCTCTGCTTCTTCAGAGCTAGAACTCACAGAGATCCACATGCCTCTGCCTCTTAATTTCTGGGCTTAAAGATGTGAGCCGCTACACTCAGCCCTTTTTTTTTTTTTTTTGCTTGTTTGTTTTTTAATTTATGATGTATACAGTGTAATTATGATATATACAGTGCCTGTATGTCTGCCTACAGGCCAGAAGCGGGCACCAGATCTCGTTATGAATGGCTGTGAGCGACCATATGGTTGCTGGGAATTGAACTCAGGACCTCTGGAAGAGCAACCAGTGCTGTTAATCACTGAGCCATCTCTTCAGCCCCCTACACTCAGCTTTTACGAACTATGTGTTGATGGGAGATGTTATTTTGTAAATATGTTTCTCATACTGGTTAATGAATAAAGCCCTGTTGGCCAATGGGAAAGCAAGATAGGTGGGGCTAGGAGACAAGGAGGAAAGAGGAAGTAGGAAGGAGGAGTCAACATGAAGAGCCCGGAGAGGTAGCACGCCAGCCACTCTGGCCAGTAAGATGAGCCACATGGAAATACTTAGAATAGTAGAAATGGGTTAATCATTAAGACAGAGCTAGCCAGGAACAAACTTAGTACCTGGCCAACAGCCTTATATCAAATACAGAATCTCTGCGTGTTATAGGGGCTGGCGTGGCGGCGGGACCAGGCAGGCTGGCGGAAAACAACTAGCTACAATGTGTGTTCATAAGGGACGTTGCCGTATGGTATCCAGTTCTTACACTGTTTTTTGGTGGTGTTGATGTTGGGAATTCTGACCCATAGGACAGCTTTCAAAACTGGAAAGTATGGGATGAGTATTAATTCTCCTGTGTGGTAAATTCATTGTTGAACCCATTAATTAGATCCTGGGCTTATTTCTTTGCTTTGTTCTTGAGTTGATCTGTTGTTCCTGAGTCACTTTTTAATTTGTCGTTTTCCAGATGCCCTGGGGTGGCTTTGGGCATCATGCTGTTCTTAGTCATTGGCACCACAGCCTTACATTGAAGAAACATGCATGTCTGTTGGACCCCGCTTTATCTGCCCCACCAAGTTAGGCTATCTTAAGGAAGCAGTTGGTCTTGGAGGTTGCCCAGCCTTTTTTCCTGGGTATTACGGCATCAGAGATTGACATGCAAAGTTAAAAACGTATGTCACTCTAATGAGTATACCTAGCCAGAGAAGACATTCGGCTTTTACATGGGTTTGGGGGTCAAAAAAGTAAACAGCAAAAGTAGAACACCTGAGTGATAGTTAAACCTGGTTATCAACTTATTGGATTTGCAATCACCTAAAAAGCAAGCTGCTGTGAAGTCCTGTGAGGCATCTTCTTGATCAGGTTATTTGAAGTGAGAAGACTAAATGGATAGCACCTTTAGGTGGTAGAAAGAAGGAAGCTTTACTTTTTGCCTGTATCCGTACACACTGGCAAGTTCACGTATCTGATGGCTGTTGATGCTGCTACTGCCATCCTTCTATCATATAAGAATCTAGCTGCTTTGAGATTCCAGTGTGGACTGAAGACTCATTATCCTCAAGGCCGTTAGTACCAGTCTCATAAACTACAGGATTCTCAGCTTCTCCAGTATGAGATAGTGTTGTACAGGACTTTTGCCTGAGCCAAACTACTGCCTTTGTCAGGAGTTCTACAGATTCTGCTCACAAAAGAGCACCACAGCTGTGCCTCATAGGAGAGGTGGGGACGGTCCTAGAAGCCTCAGTTGAGTATTCCGTTCCCCCTGCCAACTGTATGCAATTTTATCCTAATTACGTGGGGTCTTGGGGGAAGGGTTAGAGGATATAGGTGTGAAAAGACCAGGGCAGGGGCTTCCATCTGTGCAGCCCCAGGGAAGTGGTCATTCCTGCTGAGCACAGACCTTCCAGTATGGCCACTTTAAGGCTAACTCCTACCCATTTCTCTGTAAGTATGTTTCACCCTTTTCTCTGTAAGTATGTTTAATAAACTCATCGGTTCCCCAGGTGAAAACATACCTTAGTTTGTTGTTGGGACCTTAGGAGGAAGGGTAGGTACTGTTTGTTTCCCACAGGGAAGAGATTTTAGTAACAGTTAGCTATTAGTAGACTGCCCAGACATATAAGTCAACCCAATATATTCTCTTTTAATATATATTCATTCTGTCTGTTTTGCTTTCCCCTTGAACTCTGATTAATGCACTCTATAAGTGACAAGCCATTTCCTTCTTGTAACTATGGAGAGTTTATTCATATCTTTTTGGCATTTTTTTCTATGTTGTGATTTATTTGTTTTGGAGTTTGTTTGGCTTCCTAAATGTTGATTACTGTTTGTTTGAATGTATCTGGGGCGTTTCCTGCCGTTATCTTTCGTGATTTTTTTTTTTCTGCTTTCCAGCACTTGCAGCATATATACCATGTATACATGGTGTGTTAATGGTGTTCTTTGTTCTGTTTTGTTTTTTCTCTTGTTCTTCAAGTAGCAAAATCTTTATCCATCTATTTTTCAAGTTTCCAAATTCTGCCAGTGTTAATGTAGTGTTGAGTCTACTACTGAAAATCGGTTTCTGTTATTATGCTTTGCAGGTTTAGGATTTTAATTTGGTTCTTTGTTATTAATAATGTTGTTTTGAAAAACAACATTGTCACAGCTTTATTTCTGTAGTCAGGGCTTCCTTTGCATTTAATGTATTCGTAGTGACTGCTCTGACTGATTCTCAGCTTTAAACCTGGTGTCTGGCTGTTCTTACTGGAAGTTTCTGCTTCCTGCCCTTTGACTTGAGTTGTAGGGCATGCATTCCTGTTTCTTTTCATGGCTTCTGTTTTCTGCTGGAAAATGGCAGTATAAAGAGCAGGCATCTGGTTGCTGCTGATACTGCACACCTGCTTGGCAAGGCTCCTCAGAGGCTGGTTACCTGGGATGACAACAGTCTTGGATGGAGTGTGGACCTCTTTATCTTTCCATGCCTTCAGGATAGTAACTGCTGATTGTTCTGTTTTTTGTTTTGTGTTTGGTGGTTGTTTGTTTTTTATTTTTAATGACACTACGGCACATGAATTGCTGCAGAGACTAATCCAGTCAAATTTAAGCCCCTTTGAAGGGATAGTTCCTGGGGTCAATGTTTTCAGTGGTAAATCTGACAGACTCCTCTCCCCATCACCTCTGCAGTTTGCAGTTTTTGTGTGTTTTTTTTTTTTTTTTTTTTTTAGGGCACCTAGTCCTGGGTATCACCACATTGTTAAATGTAAGGTCTGTCCCTTTATGGTCTGTGTTCTGCTAAACCTAATTCTCCTTGGCCATTGTGGTGGTCATTAGGGAGTGGCACTACTTGAAAGGTATTAAGAAGTATGGTCTTGTTGGAGCAGATGTGGCCATGCTGCGTGGGCATTCATGCTGCATGGGGATTCAGATGTAAAACTCTCAGCTCCCATGTCTGCCTACATGCTTGCCAAGCTTCTCTCCATGCTGACAATGGGCTAAACCTCTGAAAGTGTAAGCAAGCCCTAATTAAATGCTTTCTTTTGTGACAGTTGCCTTGCTCATGTTGTCTCTTGACGGCAATAAAGCATTGATTAAGATAGCCACATAGTCCAGTCATAGTCTGTGCTGCAGATAATAGAAGCTCCCTTCTGCCCAAACTTGCTAAGTGAGCTGAGGGCTTGTGGCTAGTCAGACAGTACTCCCTGATGTCACCTCAGCTTGTCTCTCCCTATGGGATGCCTGTTTTATGTTACAAGCCAAGATCAGGACACTCAGGGCCCCAGTTTTCTCAGAACACTGCTGCCAAGATAGAAGGAACCTTCATTCCATGGATCTGAGAAACCAATAGGAGCTCCCAGTTCTCATCCAGGAATTCCTAGTACTCATCCAGTTCACCTGGGACTTACTTAGTTTATACCTGTAGCTGCGTCAGGATAGTTTCGTGTTGACTCGAGTTACCTGGAAGATTATGTAGGCTAGTTTTATGTTACCTTGACACCGGCTAGAGTTATCTCAAAGGAGGGAACCTCAATTGAGAAAACAGCCTCCATAAGATCTGGCTATAGGGCATTTCTTAATCGTGATTGATGGAGGAGGGCCTCTTCTGTTGTGGGTGGTGCCCTCCTTGAGCTGGTTATCTTGTGTTCTGTAAGAAAGCAGGTTGAGTAAGCCGGTAAGTAGCACCCATCTATGGCCTCTGCAGTAGTTCCTGCCTCCAGATTCTGGTCCTGCTTGAATTTCTGTTCTGACTTCCTTCAGTGATGGACTATGATGTGGAAGTGTAAGCCAAATAAACCCTTTCTTCCCCAGCTCGCTTTTGGGCATGGTGTTTCATCATAGCAACAGTAACCCTAACTAAGAAGTTGGTACCAGTATAGTGAGGTCTTGCTGTGACAGACCTGACCATGTTGTTTTTTGGGAGGATTGTGGAAGGACTTTGGAACCTTGGGCTGTTCTATAGGAGCTTGGAAGATAGGAATGTTCAGCACAGTACAGACGATGGAGGCCTGGCTTGTGAAGTTTAAGGGGGAAGTAAAGACTTTACCAGGCCTTTTGTGTAATGCGTCTGTGATGTCTGGTCAGCTGGAGCTGAAGAATCAGCTGTGATTAAGAAGAGACCAGAATTACTGGGGTGAAGTCTTCAGGGAGGTGTTTGCTCAGGGTCAGCACACAGACGCTGTGGTACAGATTTTGTCAAGGTTGAACTCATGTTGGCAGCTGAGCTTCATAGTGTAAGTCATCCAGGTGTACTGGGTTTGAAGGCATGAAGGGGTCATGGAGAGCAGCTGAGGCTTCACGCTGTCTGCCCCTGAAGAGAGCCCAGGAGAGGCTATTGGAGGAGGTGCAGCCCAGTTGTAGCAACAAACAGACTGAGCATTTTGTGGAGATGACTGCCAAGAACAGCGCAGAGGTGGTTGAGCGGAGCCAGCTGGAACCTAGAAGACAAGTTGTGTGTGTTGCAGAGGGCAGAGTCTGAGAAGGTGACCCAAGCCCTTTGGAGGAGCTCAGGAGATCGTGAGCGAGTCCTGGAACCGAGATATTTATACTGTTAGAGTTTGATTTTTGCTTTGTTCAGATTGTGATTGTCCCCTTGTTCTTCCCTCTTGCAGTATGAAAATATTTATTTTTGAGTTTTACAGAACTCCACAGTTGAAAGACTTTGAATTTTAAGAGACTGAATTTTTAAAGACTGTAATTTTTAAAATTTGCAATGTTTACATTGTAATGTTGATATTAATATATGATCTTGGGGAATTAACTATTAATCCTGAGATACACTAAAGAACAATCAGTTCCACCATTTTGGGCCAAATTAAGGCAAGTTTTATTAAATATTACATTCTGGCCAAGACGGAATTTGGTCAGGACATCTCGGTGGAACTATGCCAGCTGAGTGGCCCTGAGACAAATGTTGGGGCTTTTGTGGACAAAACTCATTTAGACCATATTTTTCCATGAAGCTTTGTTATTTCTCAAGGACTACATCTCCCAGCATGTCAGGAAGTTACTATGTGGTCTTTGGGCAGGTGGGGCTTCCACGTTAGCTCAGAACATAACAACAAGAAAGGAAGGATTATGGCTTAACAGTAATGTGGTTGTTATGTCAAGTTGACAAGGGGTCAGTGTGATATCCTGCTCCTCCTGAATCTGGGAACCTGGAGAAGCCACCTCACATCCTCATGTCCCTGTTGCCTCTGCTTTGCAGAGCTAGGAAGGAAAAAGGGACCAGTCTCAGTGTACACTGTAGGCATCCACTGTACTCACTGGGTTTGGGGAGATTTTCTTTGATAATCGTTTCTTCGTGTGCCTTAGAGCCATTTCCAGAGACTGCTGTAGGTGGTGTCTTGTCCTCAGCAGCTGTTTTGGGGAGCAGAACATTTCATGCTGTCCTGCTGAAGCACAACTTTCTCTCGTTAGCTTTCAGTGCCCTTTGTTCCTTTGTGACTATGGCTCCTTGGCTCTGCTGGTTTGGTGTTCAGCCTAGGACGTAGAGTGTGTGTCTTTAGCTTACCGCAACCTCCCTTGGAGTGTATGAGCCAGAGTCCAGACCTTTGGTGTGGTACTTACACACTACACTGCCTTCTGTCCTCTGCTGTTAATACTAATCCACACTTTCACACTTTGCCCTGTGTTGTTGTGAATCCTCAGAATTTTATCACCAATTGAGCTTACGGCTCTGTGAAAGGAATTATGGACAAAGACATTTCCTCGTCTTTTTCCAGTGTCCTCCTTTGCTTCATATAGAAACAGATTCCCATCTTACTATTGGCCTTCTGCTTAAAGGACTTCTGAAATCATTTCTTGTAGTGATTGTGTGCAGGCAGTGGGTCCTTTTAGATTTTATATCTTTTTCTGGCAGTGCAAATGTGATTAACACAAGTTTGTTGGCTGCAGTTCTTCCTGAGGGTGCCGCCCCCTCAGCCGTCTTGAAGCTCTTTGCCTATCTACATCCCCCCTCCCTTCCTTCTTATCTTCTTTCTCCTTTCCTCCATTTCCTTCTTTGCTTATCCCTTTTGTTGTGTATGGGTGGGAAGTGCGTTCCCTGAAGGAGCTGTCAAGTCTCTGACTGAATGGCCCTCCTCTTACCCAGTTTATTTACGAAGTTCAGAATCCTGGGGTGAGATTATTCAACTTCATTGGCTCACTGCTTCCTCCTCCTCTTGTTAGATCTTCAGACATTATTATGGACTTTTTACATGGATAATTTAATTCTGATTAGATACTGTACATTTGTTTTTTTGTTTTCTGATTTTTACTTTGGTAGTTTTGCTTGGCGTGGGAGATCTAGAAGGGTAATGTGAAGTCATGTTCATGACAGCTCCTGACTTGGAAGGAACAAGTGATCACTTGGTAGCCAACTAGAGGCTGAGATGTGAAAGAACCTTGTTGCACCTTCACCAGTTTCACCATATACCTGAAACAGGCTTGCTTTTGGGACACCAACCAGCTCCCAAATCATGACATGGAGACTTCTTATTAGTTACGGACGCTCGGCCTTATCTTATGTTTGTCTCACTAGCTCTTTAACTTATTTTAACCTGTTTCTCTTCATCTGTGTTTTGCCTTGGGGCTTTTTATCTTTCATTCTGTGTGTCCAACTCCGTGTCTTACGGCTGGTGGCTGCCTGGCTGGCCCCAGGAGTCTTCCTTTCTCTCTCATTCCCTCTTTCTCTCTGTCTAGATTCCTCCTCCTACTTAATCTTTCTTCCTGACAGCCCTATTTATCCCTCTACTCCCTAGCTATTGTCCAATTCAGCTTTTTATTACACTAATTAAGTGCCTTAGGCAGGCAGAGCAGCAGCACATCTTTACATAGTAATATTCCATAGCATAGACAAATGTAACACATCTCTACAAATGCAGCATAAACAAATGTAACACATCTTTGTCTAGTTAAACAGATATTCCACAATAACTGCCTTCCTTCCAATGACCTACCCCCCCAAATTACCAATTTTTCACAAATAAATGTATGATTTGGAAAGTTAATATCTACTCTTCCTTAGAGCTTTTGTTGTTATAATATAGCTATGTTGACACTTGCTGAGGTTCCGTTCTTCTGTAGCTCTTCTGCTACTGCTTTTGTCAGTAGATGGATTCAGCATGCAGACTTTATAAAAGCAGTGTGGGCAGTATTGTAAATATGTAACTTACACAGTGTAGTAGGTGTTGTTGACTCAGAAGGAGCCAGAGATACCCTGGGGCTGGATTTGCTGAATGTTACAACCTCCTAGAGGCCCTGAAGCATGTTGTTTCCACAGGGTTGGTTTCTGTGTACATGTTGTTTTCTCTTTATTTTCCTTTGAAAATTTTTTCTTCTTACATGTTCCTTTTCAGTTTTCTGAAGCTGAAATATTTAAAATAATCATTGTGCCTGGGATATAATTGGTAATGTACTCGTCTGCAATGCCTTTTTTAAGTCACACTTAGTTTGGCTGGACAAAGGATTCTAGGAGCAAAATAGTTTTTCTCATACTTGTAAAAGACTCACCTCATTACCTTCTAGTATATCATTAAGACTTGTTATTTTATTTTATTTTTTGTTTTGTTTTTGAGACAGTGTTTCACTGTGTGTACTTCTGACTGTCCTGGCACTCATGAGTGCTAGGATTAAAGGTGTGTGTCACCACCTCCTGGCCCCAGATTCTTGTTATTTTAAAGATATTTTCTTTGAAAGAAACCTTAAAAGATATTTAATACTTTCAGTTTTGACATTTTCTGAAGTTGGGTCAACGTTGTTGTTCGTCTTTTCCTTCATTTTCAGGGTTAAATGATTTCCTGTATAGTCTTTCTTCTCATTGTGATAAATCAAGGACTCTAAGGTCTTAGATTTGGAAAGAGTATGCCTCATATAGTGCTAAAATTAGAAAAGGGACAGGTCAGGTCATTCTGTACCAACAGATGGGTCTTTGGCTAGTTCTTTTTAGTACAAAATTAAGCATTTTTAACTTTTAAAATTTGTGGTATGAGTATGAGGGCACACATTCGTAGGTCAGAGGATTACTTGTGAGGTTGATGTCTCTTTCTGCCATATGGCTTCTGGGACCACACTCGGATCCTTAGGGATGGTGGCAAGCACCTTTACTCTGAACCATCTTACCAGCTCTGCTTTTTATTTTTTTCAAGTGTAGAGTTGGTAATTTACTTGCCAAGATGGTTACTTGTATCCAGTGTTGGCTTATTTGGAACAATCTGTGATACTTAAAGACCCCTGCCTAAGATGTTCTTACACGATCTGTCTTGACTAGAGTCCTGTTTCAGCACTGGAAATATGTAGCTGTATCACAGGAGTTCTGAGATCAATTTGGGGTTGAAAGCCACTGCTCTAAGATATCAGAAGTAGCATACTGTCTTAGTCAGGGACCTGTTGCTGTGATAAACACCATTAACGAAAGCATCTTGGAAAGGGTTTGTTTCACCTTAGAATGCACAGTCCATAGTATTACTAAGGGGGTCAGGGCTCAAAGTAGGAATCTACAGACAGAAATTGAAGCTTACCTGCTTGTGCTGTCTGGATCACCAGTTTGCTTGCTTATACACCAGGGGTGGTATCACCTACAATGGGCTGAGCTAAATCAGTCATCAGCCAAGAAAATGCCCACAGGCCAATCTGATGGAGGAGGCATTTTCTCAGTTGAGGTTCTCTTTCTTAGATCACTCTAGCTTATGTCAAGTTAGTGTCAAGCCAGAACACACACCCTGTTCCCATTTTATTTTATTTTATTTTTTTTTACATTGTCCAGATGGGGTAGTCCATTTAGCTTCAGTGTATTTTAAGGGCAGGCAGGTGACAAGTAGGGTTCCCTCTAGAATACAACTTGTGACAGCCTGGTGTGTAGGACCTGCTGCTGCTAAGACTGACTTAGATCCAACATGTAATTCCCCAAGCCTGACTCTAAACAGCTTCCTTTGGGATTTTGGAGTAGTTATGTGGATGGAAGGTGGAGGAAGTAGGAGGTGTGGGTGCGCTTGTAATAATCTGGTGGCTTTCAGGAAGGGGAATAAGAGGAAGACGAGCCTTGCTGTTACCAGACCCAATGCCAGACAGCGTCCCTCTCTCCCTGCTCTTGCTTTTTTTCTGCTAATGTGGTATCTGGATGACTGCTGTAAGGAAAATGGATGGTAGTGGTGGTCCCGTGGCCTCAGGTCACATAGTGAGCTCCTCCCTCCCTCCCTCCCTCCCTCCCTCTCTCCCTCCCTCCCTCCCTCCCTCCCTCCCTTCACTATCTCATCATGTAGCCCAGGCTGGCACCAGCCTTGAGTAGCCCTCAGGGCATTATAGGCCTGTGCTACCATGTTTGCTTTGCTTGATTTACACCATTCTTACTTCACTCTTGGGGGCAGGGGCTGTCATCATCCCCCATCCAGACATCAATCTAAGTACCATGGGATTCTGGGCTACAGTGTCTTAAGGACCTTGGGCCAGCCTTAGAAGATATGAACATTTCTGTTGGTTCTCAATAAGCATAGTTTGTCTGCTTTCAGGAAGTAGCTTATATTTCACACCCAGTGTGTTACTTCCCTTTTCTGTCTCCTGCTAATGTTTAGTTCTTCTTGTGTTTGTTGTTCTGGGTGAAGTACAGAGTAGATGTTGGAAGCTGAGGTCAGCACTGTTGGGCTGCCAAGACTCAGCTGAACCTGGTTTGTCAAGATGAACTCTAATGTTGTTGCCTCATTAGTGCTGTTTGAGGAAGCAGAACAGCATGAACAATTCTTAAGACAAAATTTAAGTAAGACTACTTCCTAGGGCTGAAGAGATGGCTCAGTAAAGTGTTTGCCTTACAAGCATGAAGACCCATGTTTAATTTGTAGAACTTGTGTCTAAAATCTGGGTGTGGTGGCTTGTTTGGAGACAGGCAGAACCCTGGAACAGCCAGCCAAGCCTGCTTAGTGAGATCCGGGCCTGAGGGAGACCTTGTCTCGCAAAGAAGATGGACAACATCTGAGGAATGATGAGGAGTGATACCTAGTTCTAGAAGTATTCTTTCAGCCACTCATCATCTTGTGTATCTGGAAAATGTTAATGTTTTCTGGAAATTATTTCCTAGTTTTATTATCTTTAGTTTGAAATAGGCTATCACAGAATGTATGTTTCAACTTCTGAAACACGAACTTGTTTTTGAAACTGAATGTGCCTTGATATTCTTCAGTGAAAGGGGGTTTTGCAGCTCCTGTCATTGAATGGAAAGGGCATGTTGGTAACTGATGTTCCTTGTCCCCACTTTAAAAACAGATTTTGTCTTCCATAAAACTTAAATGCTTGTCGCTGTGTCTGAATGCATTCTGTCATATGACAAGGACATTGTAAAACTCTGGTCTCCAGGTGGGGTGCTGGGAGATGACATCACCTCCTTGTCTGTGGGAAGCAAATGAGAATTTCATGGCAGTCCTGTATGGCACAGTAGAATTTAGCTGATTCTTTGGAGAGACATGTTTGGCTGTCATAAGTAGGACGTGTTACCTTAGCAATTAGCATAAATTCAAATGTTCTGTTTTTCAGGAGTGCTGTGTTATTTGCAGTGGGTAAGACTCGTTTTTCATAACACTCATAGAACAACAGGAATATACTTCAACATGTGACTTTTTGCTAAAGGCGAATGAACCACAGCCCACTGCTCCTCTTCCAGGGGTGAGGAATGTTAATATCTCCATGGAGCTAGGTTTTTCCTGTTGGAACCATGACAACCATCTACTCTCACAAAGGGACTGGCCTCCCCAAACATGGAGCCCCCCACACAAACATTTGACTTTCTTCAAGGCAATAATATTAGAGCAAATTCCTTGTCTTTGCCAAACATAAGATTCACTGTGAGAAACTTCCAGCATTATACAGATTCAAGGATTCAGTTTCTCTTAAAATCTGACTTTCCATAAGCAACTTTTGTAACAGACTTCTGTTAATTCAGTGAGTTTGTGACAAGTGTTATCTTGTTTTTGTTTTTGAGGTTCTCAGTTTTATTCTACATGCTTGCCTTGCTCTGCAGGGATGGCTATAGTTTCCTTGTGGTGGCAAATCTATCTCAGAGTAGGAGGCATCACATTACCTTTCTTGGTCATTTCCTCCTTTACTTTTGTTTATGCCTATAGTTCTTCAGAATCTGGTACCACTGCTAACTGGTTTGGACTGGCCATGTTGTAGGGATTAAGGGTGGAAATTAAACTGCTACTTGGAATGAACCCTGCAGAAAGATGCTGCTTTGCGTTGGATCTTAGGGGCATGAGTGAATGGGACGACTTCCCACGTCTTGTGTCTTGCTTCTCAGTCATATGGCACCCACCCCTGGGGTGGGGGGAGGTGCAGCGCTTTTGTATTAACAGACCCTGCATGAGAGGCCTTTCTTATAGCAGAAAGTGGGAGAGTGTTGTAGTTGGCTGAGATGCACATTTGGCTGGTGTTCCCTCAGGACTGACAATTTTCTTCAGCTTGTCTTAACTTCAGATACCAAAGTGATTTATTGTTTCAACTTTGTACATATCTGTTTTGCTTTGTGTGCCTTTTCTCAGTGGCATCAAGATTGTAACTATCTGGTTAATGTGATTAGGGTGTTGGTAGTTTGTTGTAGGAACAGAGTTCGTGTTCTTTAAAGCCCCATTAGTGCCCTCTTCTGGACTGAGCACCCTTTAACAGATCTGCCTTTAATGCCCAGGCTGAGCTTGTATCACACTCTGCATAGTGCCCCAAATTTCCAAGCCTCCGAAACTGTCTTGCCTGAGGGCCAGCTTCTCTAGAAGTAGTTTATTTTTCTATCCGAAACTGTGTGCACCCAAAAGTTACTGGGTGCTCTCCAGTGTTCTGCCCTGCATTGTTGCATTTTCTTTTTACATCAGTTACAGCACAGTTCGGTCTGAAATGCTCTTTTATCTTTTAAGCTCTTACACTTTTTCAGCACCATATTGTGTGTGTGTGTGTGTGTGTGTGTGTGTGTGTGTGTGTGTGTGTGTGTGTTAATGTTTTGTTTTTTTAAAACTCAGTTATAATATCTTTGAAGGAAACTTTTCTGTTTCAAACACTTTAATATCTATACCCTGTGGATAAGACATCACCAGCCCCTGAAGCCCAGGCCAAGCTGGCGTCTCCATCCATGACAACCACTTTCTTAAGCCCAGAAGGACCTCTTTGCTCTTGAGTTCTGTGTCCTCTGCCGTCTCTGCTCCTTTCGGTCTGAGCCCTTCACTCAGTAGTACAGTGAGGATCACCTACGTTGCTATGTGAAACCCTGGGTTCTTCATGCTCACTGTCAAATATGCTACCCCCCCCACCACAGTTTACAGTTAGTAGCCCAGCTCTGGACTTTTAGGATGACTAATCATGACTAAATCAAGTTCTATTGGGTATGTAATAACTAGTGCATGCTGCAGTCAGAGCTGAGTCTTCATGCCCAGGCAATGCCCTGGGTTGAATGGACACACACATCACAGACATTGTCAGTCACCTCACCTCACTAAGGACCCAGTGCTCAGGTAACCATCCATGAGGTATTCAAATCGAGGTATTTACCAACCAGTCACACATAGGTAGACTCTGCTCTCATGTAAACAGATACTTAGACTCCTCAAGGGTATTACTTTTATTTTAATACTGTTCTAGATGCCTGCCATGATTTATCCTTGGCATCGTCTAATATCATTAACGAACATGAACATTGCTTTCTGTTTACCTTCCTTTCTTTCAAAATTATACCTAAAGTTTTGGTAGTAGTGTGAAATGACCTTAGCTTTCTTGGAGTATAAGGTATACTAAGTTTTATGCTGTTGAACATTGAATTCTAAAAGAGCTGTTTTTTTTTTTTTTCTTTTTTCTAATAGTTGGATATTCTAAAAACCAAGCAATCGCACAGAGCACAGGGTCTTACCTTTGCTTTTTGGATTCAGTAAGTAGCTCTCTTGTTTTGTTTATAGTGGCTTTGTATATATTGACCAAATAATGATTGTGAATTTTAGTGTGGTTCTTAAATACATTTTTAGATATGTTATGATGAATCTCAGAAGTTTAATAGGTTGTTGCTACACGCTGTCATTGCACTTAATTAACAATAAGAAAGATCATATAAAAATGTAAAACAGGACCACAGAGAATATAAACACATTAAAATAAGCACAATACTAGCAAATATGGTACTTAAGAGATTAAGATATGAAATATAAATAGTCCATGACAGCCAAAGCAAAACATGAAGCAGATGCATAGGTAGAGGTCAGGAGTAGACTCATAGGTGACAGGTACACCTATACAGAGAGTCAGATCTATCAAAATACTAAAATTTAAATTTGTAATCAAATTAGCAAGATACTTCCACAAAGCACATTGTTTTCAGAATGTAGACAGTATTTCAGGGTGAATTGGTGCCACATTGACAGCATGATTGTACATTTTTGTCCAAGAACTTAAAATGCTTGTGCTTTTGACTCCTGATTTTCATAGTAGTTTATTATAACAGAAATTGGAAACTGGTTATTGTGTGCTGGCTGAGCACTGATGGAGAACACTAGCAGACACTTGGTGAACAGAGACTGATTACAAACTGTGCTGTCCTTAGAAACCTTGATAAACTAAAGCAAAGCAAACAGAGTGTGTTAAACAAATACAACTTTTATGTATCTAAATTATTTCATAGGTTGGGCCCCTGGCTTCTTAGAAACATGCACACCAGGGCCGTAGGGCCGTGGATATGTTGGCCATTGGTTTATACGGATGGCTGTTACGAGTTTTGTTTCTGTTTCCAGTTAGTTATTCCAGGTGACATAGACCAGGAGATGGCACCCCTCTTCAATGCAAGGGACAGGAGAATTGACCCACAGGGTTACCTTGGGAGGTCTGACATTTTGAAGTCAGAGTTCTGCATAATGTCATCTTTATTGTATTTGGACAACATGCTTGTCCGTAACTTGTTGAAGGCAGATGTTGCCAGTTTGGATGAGGAAGTGTCTCTGAGATTGCTGCATTTGGCCTGTCTGTTGTAGTGTGAGGTTATTTGTGAAACAGCATTTGTATTAGCTATGTAGCACCCACTTCAGCCTTCGGAAGCAGGTGAGGACTGGCTGGTTTTGGCCCCTTGTGTACCTGGCAGAAAGGATCTGTGTGGGCTGCTGCTCTGCTGAGCTTTACCCTGACATTTCTGTCTCCACCTTCAAGTGCAGGAAACAGAAGAGCTGTTCATTCCGAGCCTTTGTGTAACTAAAGTTCATGAGAGATGTGGAGGGAAGGAAAAACTGGGACCTGAGGCTCATATCTCATTCCCGTCTTTTTGGTTAGTTTTATCTTGCCTTATAGCTAGCGCTTTGCAAGGAACTACAAATTTTTATGTGAGTGTGTCCATAATTTAGGTGGACTTATGTTGTTTTAAGATAGGAGTTATACCAGGTGGTGGTGGGCACACACTTTTAATCTCAGCACTGGGAAGCAGACATAGTTGGATCCCTGTGAGTTTGGGGTTAGCCTGGGCTATAGAGCAAATTCCAGGACAGCCAAAGCTACACAGAGAAAACCTGTTTCAAAAAAACCTAAAATAAAATGGAAGCTACTCTGCTAAATTAAAGATTTTATGGTGTTAATTTTATGGTGTTAAAGTACATCACAGTAAACTAGCCTTCCTCCATTAAAATAAGGCCCCATCTCTTCAAACTTCTACTACTTCCCTGCAGTACTAAGCTAGGGACCTTGACACATGGGCATTGTGGAGATACTCCAGATCCAAAATACGGCACCCAGAAAATGTCATTTGTTTTCAGAGGTGATTTGATGGGCTGCTAGTCGGTGTGAAGCTGGCCACCAAAAACTACAGTGGAAACATGCACGTTCAGCCTCTGGTTCCAGAGAGGGACCAGGGCTGGAGATTAGACCTGGTGAAGCCTCTGTAAACCTTCAATAAGCAGAGGAGCTCAGAAAATGTCTGGTGTGGACATGTGAAAGTCCCAGAGGGTAGCACACCCCAATCCCATGGAAATAGAAAGCCCTATATTTGGGTTCCTTGGGCCTTACTGTAGATACATTGCCACCTCGCTGTTCACCTGTGTCCTCTCCCTTAGCCACACGAACCTATCAGCAGATTGCTCGAAAACTACCCATTCATAGCCAAGTAACATGGCCTCTGAACTGGGCATATTCTTGAAGGGTTTGAGCCCATAAGCCAGGGACCCTAGGATTGCATTGGATGGAAAGTCCTAGCAGAGGTCTTCAGAGTTGCAGGGCTGCAGAGATACAGAGCTGAAGACAGCTCCTTCATCCTCCTCAAGGTTCTTCGTAGCAAACTGAGAAAGATGAAGTAGGACCACAAATATATGATTGAGGAACTCGCAGCACACGTGTGGTCAACTCCAGCCTAAAGTGCTTCAGAGTGTATATGCTATTGCTATATGGGAGGTTAGGGAGTATGCATAGTTTGAGAGGAAGGGAGGTAATATGTACAAGAGCTTCTGGTTTGGGGAATAGTCACTGGGCCAGCACATTCTGCTTGGCCCACAGAATAGCAGTGGATTGCCAGTGATTTGCTGTGCCACCCAGTGGCATGTGACAGCGTCTGTCTGGTTTGCTGACATCCTGTGGCTTCTCTGTCAGAAGAGTTTTATTTAGGATCCTCAGGGAAGGGACCACAAGTGTTGGAGTTAGACAGACAGGACCTTTGCAGCGAGAACGACCCACACACATGGGGAGGGGACCAGTCCTGCAGCACTGATAAGGGGAAAACTCAACAGGTCAGAGTGCAGTGGGTCACGAAGCCCTTCGGTGTGTGCAAATCACCAAACACTACATTCAGAACGGGCTCAGGAATTGTCTGGGATTGTTTCTCCCTCCCTAAGTCTACACATCTCCTTTAAAAGCCAAACACAGGAAGTTTTAAACAAGGTGAGTGTGTTCTCTGTGGCAGGCACAGTTAGTGCTCCCAAGGCCTCTCTGCACCTGTCATTCTCAAGGGTACCTTGCTCGGAGAGACTTCACTGGAAGCCTATCTTATCATTTATTCTCAGTTCTCTTGACTAGCACCAGATATTTTTATGTCAGGAAGGAATAGCATTTCATTCTTACTCAGTGCCTTTTTTAAAATGAGACAGAGAGACAGACAGAGATGACTGGCAGAGACCAGCAGAGAGGGGCAGAGCCAGAGAGGTTGAGGGAGAGAGGCAGAGAGAGAGAGAAAAGGAACGCCATGTATATAGTTGCCAAAAGAGGATACTGGTGCCAAGGAGCTGGAGTTGTAGGTGGTTGTGAGCCATTTGATGTATCGGTGCTGGGAATTGAACTCAAAGATTTTTGACCGTCTTTCTAGGCCTTAATACTCTTTCTGTGACTCTTCCAGTTTCTTCCCTCGGGCTGCCCCATCATCCCACAGTGATGATTCCCTGTTCATAGTTGTGGGATTTCAGCCCCTTGGGAATTTTATGCACATCCAGGAATGCCAGGAATGATGTTTCCAAATCTACTTCTCACTGAGAAGAAAGCTCTAGGTAATATTCCTTGGCACGAGCCCTGAGATGAATGTAACTCTGCTTTCGTGGTTGGTGCTGACAGCATCTTGGATTTGGTCCCTTAGCGCCTCTACTCTGCATTTCAAATGCTAGCTGATCTTGTTAATGGATTGCAGTGGTCCTGCCCACAGAGGGAGTAGGAGCCAGTGGGCCAAGTTTGGCCTCCAAGAAGGGGAAATGGGTCTCCTTCTCCCTGCATAACACTTCTGCCTGTTATCAAAGTTCTCCCTTCCTTTCATTTACAAAGAAAGGAAGGAAGGAAGAAAGAAAGAAAAAAAGAGAAAGAAAGAAAAGACCTTTCATTCTCTATTCTCTGGACCACCTTCTTTCTGGTGGTCTCAGGGAAATAAAGACCTTATTTATATTATCAGTCACCAGGCTCTGTAAAGTTTAGTACCTGTTTCTCTGTTAACTCTTTGGATTGAGTGTCTGCTCACTACATCTTCCTTAGCTTCTCAGCCATTTGGCCAGTGAGTGTATTAATTCTACTTGTTCTCCCTTTTCTCTTAGTGTGTTGTTGACTCTTAACAGCAGAAGTGGTAGAAATCACATTTGAATATTTTTTAGGCTCTTGAGAGCCAAGCAGTACTGACCATTCGTGCTTTTCGCATAGATCCCTGAAGTGTAAAATTGGAATCTTGGTTAATTACATGTGTATTAGTAAGAACCCAGACAAGTGGAATGGCAAGGTGCTATGTGTGTGTGTGCGTGCGTGCGTGTGTGCATGTATATGTGCACCTGTGTGTGTGTGTGTTTGTGTGTGTGTGTGTGTGTGTGTGTGTGTGCGCGTGTGTGTGCGCGCACACATTCAAGAGAGGGGTAGAGGGTGGAGGGAATTGGTCTCAGTTCACTGATAAAAATGTTCGTCTCTCCCAGATCCATCTCACAGACATAAGCATCTTGCCCCTTTTCTGGGCAGCCTTTAAGCCAGTCAGGTTAGCACATAAAATTGGTCATCACATGTCCATCATTTGCTGACCTGGCACACATATGCATCTCCTTCAACAACACTTGGATCCAGCCAGAGTTAGGTGGGGTTGAAATACACAGGGCAACTATGCTGCTTATAACTGAACATTTGCAGTCTCTTTGTTAAAGAGTCATAGTCTTCAAGTGATGTTGAGTCTTCTGATAATCTAAAACTGAAATGAGGAAAATAGGAGAAGGAAGAAAACAAAGATGTTCACCTAATGTGTTGATAGCCTCATTTCTATAATTAATCACATGGTCATAGTTATTATAACTGCTCTCAAAGTCCACTCAGTGGGGAATGCGGTCACAGCTGCTCAGATCAGTAAATCTAGGACAAAAGAACAGATACAGTATCACTTCACGTAATTAAATTCAAACCCTAGGAAAGTTAGACCACATTATTTAAGTGCACACAAATGAGGATAAAAAATGTGGCCCCAGGACCCAAACTTGAGGTTCCTTGGGCAGGAAGTTGCTGGCAGACCCACGAGGTGTTGGCAATAGGCACTTCTTTCTGTCTCTATTTCATAATTCTCTATCTCATGATCCTTATGAAGCACCTCAGTGGAGCTGGTTCTTTATCTGGAAGGTGACTAACACCTTTATTCTGGAAATGGTCTGGGACATTTGTCATACTACCTGGATTGTGGTTCTGTGGTTTCTTATTGGCCTGAACAACAGCATGGTAATACTAAGAGACTAACTTTAAAAAAATCTCCTGTACTCCACTCTTCCTAGGCACCTTTGTAGAGAAGTCATCTCGCTTCCCCCAGAAGTCTGGGTCTGCCACCTTGGCAAACACCATAATCCCTTTTTTTTTTTTTAATCTATTTTATCTATATTATTTCTTTATCTATTTATTAAGGGGAGTCCAGAGTGGCAGATAGCCCTTTAATTTCTGGTCCAATCATTGTAGCATTATTTTAGAAGGATTTCCCCTGTCACCTACTCTATACCCCTTTAAATATTTAAATCTTGGTTGATTATTTGGTCACTGAAAATATGGTTATTTTACTATGAAATGAAACATTCCTACAGAAAAATGCACAAAACCTTGTATTGTGGAATATATATGCAGCTGCCTATTACCAACACCTTGGGTATCTGCCAAGATGCTGCTTCAAGTAACTTCCTGCCCAAAAGGACCTCAAGTTTGGGCGTTTGGGGCCACACTGCTCTAAATTTTGTTTTCATTATGTGTGCAAATAATGTGGTCAACTTTCCTAAGGCTTGATTTAAGTATGTGGAATGATACTGTACCTGTTCTTTTGTAATGGATTTGCTGATCTGAGCAACTAGGACTACATTTCCCATTGAATGGCCTTTGAAAGCAGAAATGGATGTAGTTTTTTTCTCCATCCGATGTTTATTGACAAGAATTTTCTGTGTCTGGAAAGTACTGCCCTGATCTTACTTGGGTAGAGGACCTTTTCTATGCAGATGGTAAAATAACATGTTAAGTCTTAGGGAATCTTTACCTCCAGCTTTACTGGATGATGCCAAAACATGTCTGAGAACAATCAACAATCATGATACTTCACACAGGCACATGGTGTCTTTGTTGGTCTTTGTCCTGAGTACACTTAGACTGCCAGAATTTTCTCTGTCCCCACCAGTCATATAATTGCTTTTCCTTGATGACCAAAAAGGGTCCTGGTTTATGAACATCTGCGTTGCCTACTCACATTGTTTGCTGTTATTTCTTGGACTATGTGCCTTTCTTACTATGTTGAAATTGCTTTATATTAATGTAAAATGTTTTTATTTATACAGGATGATGTTATGATGCCCCAGAGAGTGAGGCTGCAACATGAAGCTGCTGTTCAGCACCCAACGAGTGTGAGTATAACACCCTTTCTGTGTTGTCACCACCTTTAATGAAATGCTAGTCACTTTTTAAAAAAAATGACTGAAAGATTTTATTCCTTGGGATTAGAAAGAATCTGTTTACAGTCACTCAGTCAGGGGGAGATTTGCGACTGCCATGTTTCTGAGCCTTTAAGTTTGCTTTTGGTTAGTGGCAACAGGAGTAGGAACTAGAGACAGACCTGATGTGGGGTGATGCTCTTGTACTGTAAAGATTTGTCACTCATATTGGTTTGATGAAACGCTGACTGTCCAGTAACCAGGCAGGAAGTAGAGGTGGAGTTACCAGACTAGGAGAATTCTGGGAAGAGGAAGGCAGTGTGAGTTGCCAGCCAGACGAAGAGGAAGCAAGACGAGAATGCCTCACTGAGAAAAGATAGCAAGCCACATGGCTAAACATAGATAAGAATTATGGGTTAATTTAAGTTGAGCTAGCTGATAATAAGATTGAGCAATAGGCCAAACAGTTTATCATTTTTTAAAATGTAAAAAGGAGTTCTCGATTGGTCTAAATAATAAAAACCTGGAGTCAGATATAGAGGAAAGTGCTGAGAGATCAGAAGATGCAAGACAAAGCCACCTTTACCTCCTTAGCATCTCAGCAGACAAGAGAGCATGTTCCGATTTCTTCCCACTTATATCCCCTTTCCACCCAGCCATCTCACTTCCTGTCTGTTTATACAGACCTCCAGACCTCTATGGTTAGCTAGTGGCAAGCTCCATCCTCTGATCTTTGTACAAGCAAGATATTACCACACAAAACTACCTCGCTGCCTATAGAAGCCTAAGGCAATCTTTCCCAAGAACTCCACTGAGATCAGAATTATTAACTTCACCAAAGAAAAGGATTTCAGGACAAGTCACTATGAAGTAGAGTTGGAGTTTATTAAGAGATTTTTAACATAGATTCAAGCAGAGCATTAATAGACGAGTATTTAGGAAAAGATGCTATCTATACCCCCAAGTATGGGCATAGACTTCTCAAGAGAGTCATTTAAGGGTCTTAATCAATAGCTATACATATCCAAGAGGTGGTGGTGCACACCTTTAATCCCAGCACTCAAGAGGCAGAGGCAGGTAGATCTCTGAGTTCCAAGTCACCCTGGTCTGTGGAGTGAATTCTAGGGCAGTCAGGGATATGCAGAGAAATCCTGTCTCGAAAAACGAAATAAAACATGTAAACAGAAGTGGAGTTTTTCCTTTGACCCAGTTCCAAATAATCACACCAATTTAATATTAATAACAAATTGTTTGGCCTGTGGCTCGGGCATATTACTAACTAGCTCTTAGAACTTAAATTAACCCATTCTCTTGATCTACATTTTGCTACGTGGCTTCATGGCTTTACCTGTTCTCTAACACGACTTGTTTCTCTGGCGGCTGGATCGCATCTCTCTCTCTAACTCCGCCCCTCTTCCTCTGTATTTTCAGTTTGGCTTTCTTGCCTAGCCTTATTCTGCCTTGCTATAAGGCAAATAAGCTTCTTTATTAACCATTGAGAGCAATACATGTTTATAGCATACAAAAGGATTATCCCACAGCAAAAACAAAACAAAAAAAATAATTTTGGTAGCTTCTGAAGTTACATTGTTTAAAGGATTCTAAGAAATTCTTTTTTTTTTTTTTCCCCTTTTTTGTTTCTTTTGTAAATGAGGTTAGAGGGTAGTTCCTGAGGTGCGTGGGATAGGAGTAAAGGTTAATAAAGTAAAACCATAGGCCAGGAGAGTTCAAGGGATCTTTACTATATTAGGTTACTGGGAGTTAAGACATGTTTTTTTATTGTAAACAAAGTTTACACTGTTTTGAGATTCTCAGAAAATTGAAGTTTTACAGCTGGAAAAGGAGTAGGTCAAATGCAAAATGCAATAGGGTCATACATACTTAGGCCTTCAGCATGATCTTTTGGTATTTTAACACTCTTACTTGAAATATCTCTGTATAAAAACAAATCGTTAACCTCCACAGCAGACTTTACTAATTATACTGGAATTCTTGACTCTCAGCTAGAGAAAGACTTCAAGCAAATCCCTTCTTGGGTGAAGGGGGTTCCTTTCTTTTCTCTGTCCCCTTAATGCTCATTCTCTTTCTATCCTGTTATTTTGGAAAGCAGTTGTCACTTTGAAACAGGTAGAAAGATTTTTCTCCTTCCCCTACTTTTTGTCTCTCTCGATCGCTTGCTTTATGATGCAGTGTTATCTTTCCCATGTGGCCACTCACCCAGGACAGGTTCTTGTTTCTTACCAGGGAGTTCGACTCCGTGTGAGATGAAGCTGGACTACACTGGCCTGTATTTCCATGTTACACTGGTCCATTCAGAAGGGAAAGCTCATAAAAACAACCTTCCCAAAAGATTCTGAGGCGTCAGGCATTGCCATCAGGGCAACTGGTTATCCTCCAACAGGCATTGTTCTGTGAACTCTGACTGTAGCTCACATAGTGTCTGCTTTTACTAAATTGGCACCTTTTACTTATTTCTCTCTCACCTTCCCCTCCCTTTGACCCTGAGGACTAGTCACTGATACTTGAGTTTATGGACACAGACCTCAGGCCTGCCTTTCCTGGAGTAGGGAGTTGCCGTTCCTGGAATTTCAAGTCAGAGGCTGAAGACTTAATGTACCCTGAGCTGGAATTGTTGATGCTGTGGAGTAAGGCAAGAAGAAATGCCATGATTGCCCTGGAGAGGTCCCTGGCCAGAGGGTGGTACCTGTGTACCATATGGTAGCTCTGTGACTTTTGGGGGTGGCATTGTTTCAGGTAGGATATGTGGCCAGATCAGTCCCTATTACTCAGACAGTCTGCCTCACTCTCCCTCCCAGCCCGTCCTACCCAACCTACCCTTGAGGCTGCTTCCGACTGTTTAACCACTTCTGTCTGCATAGAAGGTAGGTGCTGAGCTTTGCCTTGGGAAATCTCAGAACAACGTCTAGTACACAGTTTTAGGGCAGGGACACAAGCTACTCTGCCCATGTAGGAAGTAGTGTGTGTCAGTGTGTGAAAATACATGGAAATACAGAATCTATACACTGCCCTCCTAGGAGCAAAGGAGATCATGTAGTTACCTTCATGTGATTACAAAAGGTTCTGGGGGACTCAGGGTTCCAGGGTGTCTGCTGGACTTCTGTGAGGTATATTTCAGTGAGGAAAATGAAGATCTATAGCATTCATCGTGTCCTGAAAGGGTTGTGAATAAACAGAGCTAAGGAACCACAAATCACAGTGTTCAGTGACCACAGACTCTAAAAGTTTTTTTTTAAAGTTCAAAGTCATAGAATACTTGATTTCCCCTTTCTAATTGGGAAAGATGTCGGAAGATGGCCTGCAGTGTCTGACAGTGTGTGCTGTTATGGAGCCTGTGGGAACTCCGTTTACACCGGGCAGTGGTGTGCTTTGACTCCCAGGATGGGAATCGCTAGGTCTCACCCAACAGTTCAGGGTTTGCTGCCCCAGTCTCCACAGATGTTGGCTGGCATCCTCATCACATGGAGAAACACAGTGTTTGCTGGTGTGGTATGTTTGTTAGGAACAAGTCTCCTAGGTAGATTTCTGTGCTGTGCGTGTGAAGGGAACACGAAGGCTAGATTTCCAGAAGTTCCTGCTCAGTGGCTGACGGTGAGATTGATGGTGGTCATGGAAGTCAGACAGTCCAGGACAAGCCCAGGATCAGAACCGCACTTCTCTGAATTGAGACTGCTTGCTGGGCGTGTTCCTCTGTGCTTTGTCCCAACAATCCTGCCATTCTGAAATGGAGACACACGAGCCTGTCTCTGCCCCAGCAGAAAACAGGTGTATGTGGCTCAGGTTCTCATGTAAGATGCCATGTTTTACTCAGAAATGAGAGTGTCCAATGACTTTAATATTGTGTACCCTGGAAACTTGTAAAGAATTTTTTTTAACAAGTATTGGCATTTTAGAGAAGCCATATTCTTTTCAGATGTCTTGTTTTCTTTCATTTCTGCCCGAAACTAAAGTAAGCAGATTGGCTGCATTAATGAATGTAATTCTGTAGTTTTTGTGCCACTCATTGAAAAGAACTATGATACTTAGAGCTGTTCAGGAGTTTAAAACTGTCACTTTTTCCTCATAATTTAATCAGCCTTGACTTTATTTTTATATATTGCTTTAAGTTCTAGATTATGACTTTTGTTGCTCAATGTCATTGAATTCTTACTCTGTCCAGCATTCAGTAGAGAGCCTCGTGCCACATTTTCCTCCCAACCTGAGAGTCTGGTGAAAGTATATCTGTTCTTTCTCTTCCTGACTCAGTATGTCCAGACCATTGGCTCTGTAACACAAAATTAGCCTGAGAAGAAGCAGTCACTGTGATTTGGGTTTCAAATCATGGCTTACAAAGTCCTAATCTATAGTTGCTGGTTGGTGGCTATGTTGATTATTATGCTTACTTTGTTCAAAAGGAATGAAATGAATGTTGGCAGTGTGTTCCTACCCTGTTGTTGTTACTTCTTTTAGGCCGTTTACAAGAAAACCACTTACTTAGGAAGGGAAGACCCTGATGGCAGCAGTGATAATGCGTTCCGTTCCGTTATTTGATCACTGCAGAATTGTTGAATTTTATGTTTTAGGCATTATTAGCAGCTCTAAATGTAATTTATTATTATTATTATCATTTTAGTCCCTCTCATCAGCCCCTGAATCTTTGCAGTCTAAACAGTTTTGGAGCTGGTAAAATAGTGTGGGAAGCCTCATGCCGGCTCTACAGGATCCCCAGTGCCTTCCCACTGGATTCCTGAGCAGAGGCTTGAAGGGAGAGTGGTGGTAAGCACTTGGTATCAGGGATACCAAGGGCGAAGGCAGGAAAGTAACATCATCCCACTTGTTTGGCCAGCTACAGACAAGCATGGTGGTGAGTGGCCTCCAGGACAAATAAACACTAGATGGCAGGATGCGTGGATGTCATCTGCTGTCATTGTCAGGAGTATCCAGCAGCCTTCAAAAATCAAGCTCAATATTGGAACATCAGTCACAAGCTCTAAGTATAGATGAGACTTCCTCCCTCAGGGTTTATCGCTACAGAATAAGCATTCTCATCAGGAAGCAGTTTCAAAGACAACCGAAGTAGCATTTGCTATCCTTTCAAGTCCATATCTTTGAACTCTTACCTACTGAATGACACAGGAGCTTCCCCTACAACTGCCACTGACCCTCGTTTAACCTGTAAGGTAGGAGCTTCCCCTTAGGTGGACTTTTCTGTCCTGCCATCCATTTCCCAAATAACCACACAGAGACTTACTGTTATAAATACTCAGCCGATAGCTCAGGCTTGTTACTAACTAGCTCTTACATTTTAAATTAACCTATAGTGTTGTAATTTTAAAAAATAGCATGTGGCAGAGCTGGCGGAGGGTTTTTTTTTTGGGGGGGAGGGAGAGACAGGCAGGGAAGCAGAAAGATGGGAGGTGGGCAGGCCTCTTTTAAAAGGGAGTGCAGTGAATGTGCACAGGTGGTGCTCTTAGTGGCTGCAGCTGAGTGGCTGTCAGAACCCCAAGGGCAGGCCAGCACAGATGCCGGAATAATAACACAGATTTCTTATCTATACTCTGCCACATGGCAATACCTTTTTTCAGTATGGCAAATTCATCTCCTGCTTCTTCTACATTTGCTAGTGACTCCTCAGACTCCTTCTTCCCAGTATTCTCTTATCGGGTTCTCCAGCCTAACTATATCCTGCCTAGCTATAGGCCAGTCAGCCTCTTTATTAAACCAATCACAGTGCCATATATTTACACAGTGTAAAGGAATATTCCACTAACACCCCCAGCTATATGGTCTTATTGACTGCTTATGAAGTGAGAGGTCATCCTTAAGTAGTCTCACTAACCCTTTCTTTCCCTGTGAATCTATAGCTTCACCCCTGAGTAAAGTCACCCTGACCTTTAAACTCTTGGTAAGGAAGGAACCTTATCACAAGAACAGCCTCACCAACCCTTGTCTACGCAGTAAACGGAAATCTTTGCTTTCGCTTTAGGTATAGTCTCACCACTTACCACCTAGCAAAGCAGGAGCTTCAATTCTGGGTAAAGTCTATGTACTCTAGAGCATACAATATGGTGGGTGCTTTGCCCCTAAGTAGAGTTTCACTGACTTTCGTCTACCCAGTGATGCAAGAGCTTCAACCCAACTACAGTTTCACTGATGCTTGTCCATTGTGTGAGGCATGAACTTCAAGCCCTAGCACACCATCACCAAATGTATTAGTTATTTTTCTGTTGCTGTGACCATGACCAAGGCAACCTTGAGTAGAAAGAGCTCATTTTGGCTATGGTTTTAGAGTGATCGTGATGGGGACATATAGCAGCATAGAGGCAATCGGCCCCACGTTGGATGCCAATTGAAGGCGGGGTTTAAATGTGTCCACAAGATAAATGATAAACAGGTATTTATTAGGGAAGCACTTGCACAGTTAATACTGAATAACTGCCATAGTCTTCCTACTCCTGAAGATGCGGTCTTTGCCTCACTACTGCCCAAGAGAGTGAGCCAACCCCTCCTCTTCCTTACAAGGGGTCATGTCTGCACACCTGAATCCACACCCTTAGGATGCGGCCACCACCGCAAGTCCACTGGTGACACAGATGCCACTACAAACAATCATGGCATCTAGAGCAAAAAGCTGAGGGATCACATTTTCAAATGCAAGCATGAAGCAGGGAGAGTGAACTGAAGTAGGATGAGGCTTTAAACCCTCAAAGCCCACCCTCCGTGACATACTTTCAGCAAGTTCACACCTCCTAAACCTTTCCAAATAGTGCCAACTGGAGACTAAGTATTCAATGTCTGAACATATTGGGGCCATTTTCATTCAAACCACCACACTAACCCTTGTCCTCACAATACAGGAGCTTTATCCGGAGTTCGGTGTCACCGTCTGTATTCTTGCATAGGAAGCAAGAACACAACCCAGAGATGATGGTGGCCATCTTTTCAGCATGAGTTACAGTTCAAGAAGTGACCCTGGTGAGGAGCGCAGAAGCCTGTTGACCATAGCAAGCGCAGTGTCTGTGGGTTTCTGGGTCTGTTGTGCAACGGCTATTCTGTGGAATTCATCTGAGGAAGTCTTAGAGAACCAGGCTAGCATGTCAACCAAGAATACAAGGGCACTCTAGTATGTGAGTTCAAACCCAGGCTAGGGTCAGAAAGCATGAGGACTACTATTCAAGAAACAGAAGCTTTCAGAGCAGTTTAATCTCTAATGAACAGTGGAACAGCTGAGAAATAATTTCAGACAATGTCCTTGGTCCTTGAGGCATTACAGGGTCATATAGAGACAGGGTGTCTCAGGTTACTATGCATTGTACTTTAGGCTCCACTGGAGGCCATGGCATGAAGGTTTTCCACAGCACCTTCCCAGGAATGGCAGCCATGGGTTTCACATGGTGCTATGATTCTGCAGAGGGAGACTAGGCTTGGTAGTCCTGTAATCCTTTCAAAGCATCCCTGGGGATGAAGCAAGGACTATGGTGCCCTTACATCAAGCTGGGCACAGTGGTACATACCTGTAACCCAAGTAATCAATAGGCAGACAGTTTCAGGCCGGCCTGGTCTACATAGGAAGACCCTATTAAAAAAATAATAATAACTAAAAAGGAAGTGAAGGCAGGGAAAGGAAAAGAGAAAGAGGGTAATAAGTAATTTGCTTCAAACTAGCAGCCCAGGGAAAATTGACACTAGTGTCAAAAGTACAATGTCCTCTGAAGTGGCCCCACTAGGGAGTGGTCTCTGCTTCCTATAGACAGTCCTAATACCCTATCCCAGCTAGACACAAGAAACACACTCTATTCTTCTTGCTATGACCAGCTCCACCTATACACCCATAACCACCAGTCCTTTGCTGTAAAGCTGGTATTGGAAGATCTACTTAGGGACCAGTCTCTGGAACTTCAATCATCTGAGAAGACCTGATGTCAGTACATTTTCAGCAGAAAGCATCGGTTTCATCCAGATTGTGATGCCAGGGACCAAGGCTAGTGCCTAGGTTGAAGTAAGAAGTTCGAAGAGGAAGTCATGGGTGAGGTCAGGAAGCAGAGCAGCCAAGACCCAAAGCTGAGAAAGTGTCACAGGTCAGGAAGTTCATGTGGCACCATGATAATTGTCATGAAATGGAGAAGTAATTGCAGGAATGTTGATGCACATGTTCTGAAGTGGGGCGTGTTCTGGGGGTGCTTTCTGACTTGGGAACACATTCTGAGGTGGGAATGGATGTGTTCTGAGATGGGGACAGGTTCTAAAGTGTCGTTCTGAAGTGCGGATGGACATGAGATGGGGCAACAGGGACAGGTTATGAGATGATTTGTTCCTCCCTCAGTTCTTAGATTAGGTGCTTACTCCACAGGCACAATGGACTGCTTTGCCTGATCTCAGTAAGCGCTAGAACCATGGAAAAACAGTTGGGATGGTCTTCACATTTCTTCCTCCACTTTCCTCTGTTTCTACTTTCGCTGTAACATGGCTAAAATATCAGGGGGGTAGGAGAGAACCTGGTTGTGAATTCTCTCAAGGTTTTGGTGAGCTTTTGCTTCCTGGGTTTGACAGGTCCCTCCTGGTTGATTAAGTCCTTGTTCTTTGCCTCATTTGCATGCATACACAGCCAGTCAGCCTACCTGGGCCTATACAGCACTCCCGACACCTCCTTTTTGCCAGCCTAGTGGTGTCTGGATCTCACTCGGCTAACACTAGGACTCTTCAGAGACTTGCCCAGATATAGACCTTATTGAGATGCCATGAGCTTCAGCTGAAAGAAGCAGGAACACATTCTGACATGGGGCTGTGTTTAAGGAGGTAGGAATGTGGTTTGAGATGGGGCCGTGCTCTGAGGGAATAGGAACATGTTCTAAGATGGGGATGTGTTCTGAGGCTATAGGGATGCTTTCTGAAGTGGAGTGTTAGTTTCTTTGTTTTGTTTTTGAGGTGGTACCCTATTCTGAGATGATGGAGACATATTTTAAGGGAATGTTTTTATGAGATGGGCTGTGTTCACTATTAAGACATTTCTTGGGACTGTCTTATATGGACCCGGCATTCTGTTCTCTCTTCCTCTTGATGCCAGGGATTTTTTTCTTAAATCATCCCCCAATTCATGGGTATCATCCCACTTACTTACAAAATCTTAAAGTCTATTGTTGTTTTTCACAGATCATAGGGTGCCAAGTGAGGAGAGACCCCCCAGACTCTACAGAGCGATACACACGTTGGATCAACCAGTTGACATCTGATCAGCTGTTGACACAGGTGACAACCACTGGGTGTTTGACTGTTTATAGGCTCAACTGTTTCAGGTTAGAGTCCCCTGGGACCATGTCTAACTTCTTGACACATTGTGCCATGGTATGGTCTTTGTACCTTCAGTTATCTATACACTATTAGAGAGTGTCTAGCTGGGACATACCCATGTTTTGAGCTTTGATGGGTCAGTCAGTGTACTGTGCATTTTAGTTCTTGCAGTGTGTCTTTAACATATCCCAGGTGGCTGTGCATAGAATTGGAAGCCACAGTGGCCCCAGAATCAAATACACAATGGCTTTAGCTGTGGGCAGAGCATGGCCATGACAGTGGACAAAGAGTGGCCGTGGCTCTGCATGAGGAGCGGATGTAAAAGTAGACGGAGGTGGCTGTAATACTGGTTGCTAGTGTGAGACAGGCATAGTTTCGCCTTGTAGCCACTTAGATCTCACCAGTCCTGCTGAATGAGGATTTGTGGGCATTATGGAGGCAATGATTATGGTTTTCCTCTGTAGGGTCCCCCATCTATCCCCTCAGGCAGGCAGAGACTGTCTTGTCACCTTGCGCAGAGGCAGTCAAGGCCCAGCATCTGCCAGCCCAGCATGGGGATGGGTTCCCAAAAGCCGGCTTATGTGCCAGGGCAGAACTCTTAATTACTAGGATAAATGCAATGTGTTAGGGCCAGCTGAGTGGACCCTTTTGTTTATCTCCTGTTTACAGAGCATGCCTTCTCAAAAAAATAGTTTTCTAAAAGTTGGGAAATACTGAATATACAGAAAACAAGTCAGGTCATGGATGGCCCCAGGCTTCCTCAGTACATTGTATGTTACTGAGGCATGACACCATGCTCAGGCCTTATATGCCATTACTTTATATATAATCACTGGAGAAAGGTCTACTTTTTTTCTTAAGGATCCAGGTGCCTCAATATGTATAAAGTTACGTACCCTTCTCTATCTGGGGTTCTAACATTCCTGGTACAGTGTCTGTTTCTCTATTTTTTTGTCTTTGCTGGCAGATCCTGAATCTTCAGTTCTAATAGACACCCTAAAGAGCTACCTAGAACTCAGTTTTTTTGTTTTAAATTTGAGGGTTTTACCATTAGACCTAGGTCTGTTCATGGCTGACCATACAGTAATCAATTCATTTGAAGATCTTTAACAAAATTTAAATAGAGGAAAATGGCAGCTGATTTAGAAGGCACTGTATGTGGTCCCCATGCTGTAGGTTCTGGTTACCCAGGGATCCTAATGTCTGTAGCCACGAGAAGCCACTAAGGCCTTTTGCTTACCTGACTTCAACTGAGACTCTTGTGAACAGGTAGAATGAGGACCATGGACATGAAGCAAAAAAGGGAGACAGCTAAGAGGGAAAGACAGGCATTCACTCCAGTTGGGAAGCCCTTACCCTCCTCATGTTCTTTGTGTTACAGAGGACATGATGGCTTGATATGTTTCACTTAATTGAGTGTACATCTCAAGGCACTCTTTGATGTCTGTAAGCTTTTATACCATAAAATGTGTTTGACCAAGTGCACTTACCGTGGATGGCAAACTCACTGTTCAAAGTGCACTTACCGTTGATGGCAAACTCACTGTGTTCAGGCTAGGACGTTAGAGCAGAGCCAGAGCAAGTGAGGCCTGGGCTGTGAACACCACAACTGCGTTTAAGAAAATGGATCGTCTGGTTTCCCATAGAGGGAGGGTAGCCTTGCATGGAGGAGGTGACAAAGCTAACAGAAAAGGGAGGGATCATTGGCGTGGCCATCAGCACCACCAAAGCTCTCCTCCCTGTTCCCTATACTCCCTGTCGCGTCTAACCTGTGTGGTGCCCTCACAGTCTCCACCCTTCCCTTTTCCCGCTGATCCCCCTCACTTTCTTACCCCCTCTTGTCTGTCTTTCTCTCTTACCTGTCTCCCTTCTTGCCTCCACATCCATGACCCTCATTTTACCTGTCTCTGCCCCTCATTCCTACTTGTTTATTGTAGCCCTCTTGTCTAGCTAAAATCCCTCTAACCTGTCCACAGCATTTTCTCTGAACTGGCCATGCCCCTCCTGGCTGTTCACACCCTTCTCTCTTGTTATGCTCCTGCCTGTTCATACTTTTCCAGAATTCTTGTATGTCCCCTTTCTATTTACGTCTCCCCCCCCCCTTTTTTTTTTTTTTTAATTCCCCTCCCTTTCTCTTCTGTCCACACTCTTTACTCTGCCTGTTCATTTTTCACACTCATACAATACCCTAATGTAAGTTCTTGATCTGGGTTAGATTTGCTTCCTTGCAAGTCTGTGTGGCCTTCCCCTGACTTCCGACCCTGATTTCCTTATGACTGTTCTATTGTCCATGACTCAGTTTCCTGAGCATCAGTACAGTTGTGTCTTCCAGACCACCATTACCTGGCCTCATGGGAGCAGAGAGTGCAGGCCTAAATCCTGTCAGTTGCACTTTACTATCCCGAGATACCTCTCCTCAGCCTGGGCCTTGTAGGATATTCTAAAGTCCCTACATATGAACTTTCTGCGGTTTGAGCCTAAACACACCCGGATGGTTCCCCCCTTATTTCTTACCTGGTCCCCAAGTTTTCCTCCAGGAAATGCTCTCCCTGGAGTTAGTTCTGTGAGTTTCTTTAAGACTAACTGCTTTCTCTGTTATGTTTGCGCGCCGTCTTATCTTCTGCATTTCAAATAAAATTATCTTAGGATTTCTACTTTTGTCAGCTTATAAAGTGGGTGTCTGGGGATGTGCTGCTCACGTGTCAGCTCCCTGCGAAGCTGGCAGCTCAGCATTTCTGGTCTGCAGTTCTGTGCTTCTGATGTGGTCACTGGCTATTAGGGCACAATAAGATTGTCTGTAACTTAGAAGCTGCTTGGCAATAATAAATGAATCTATTTCCTTAAACTCTTGTCTTTGAAATTTTAAACTTGTCTTGTTTCACTAAATGTGGTGTTTTCAGAGTTTATCCACATTGTAGAAAGCACAGAGCCTTATTCTATTGTAAAGCTGTCAAACAGTCTGCCGTGTGTGTTCTGTCTGTGCTTTGGTAGACCGCAGGTCTTCTTTGCCTTTTGGTGAGTGGGAGTAACACTGCTGTGAGCGGCTGGTATGCGTTCTCCGAGTCTCGGTCCAGTTCTGGGATGATTAACACGGGAATGGTATTGCAGAGTGAGATGGCAGTTCTGGGTGCTTTTGAAGAACTCCTTCCTTACTGCTTTCCACAACCATTCTCCCACTGACAGTGAAATACTTTCTCCTGTTCTAGGAAGCATCTTTGTTCTTGGATGTGTGGATGCTGATAAGAGACAGAATGACACTTAGGATGTATGTGGGAAGCAGCAGCCCTGAAGGACTGTGTGTGACCCACCCTCGAAGTAATATGTAGTGAGACATCTACCCCACCCACACCTGTGGCACTGGCCACACCCAGACGGGCGTGGGCACAGGTTCAGACTTGACAGAGGGAGGTTAGGTTTGGGATGTGGGACCCCAGCGCTCTCTTCTGGTCAGGTCACTGAGAGCAGCCTGGGTGTGGATCCTTGGAGCAGGAACTTGTAGGTCATTGGCTTCTCGTGTAAGTGACTTCTCCCCAAATACGGTATAATTACCCATATTATTAAACTTAGTCCCGTGTATCTTAATCCATTTGTCTATATTAATATGTGGTCTGCAATGGTTCTCTGTAATGAGATATTTATTTCCTCTTTCTCACCTGTCTTGGGGACAGAGCTATAATCCCTAGTATTTGCAGAGGGTCTGGATGAGGTGAGATAGCACCAAGGCCCTCGGGAATCTATTCATTTACAGGTGGAGACTAGAGCTGTACATTCATGTGTTCTGAGACTGCTGTCCAAGAGAGAAATGCCAGGAACCAACTAGTTAGCTTGTGGCCAAAAGCTGGCACCAACTATTTTCTAGGCAAGAAACTAGTGGTGGTGGCCAACCTATCCAGCCTTCAAGCCACGGGGACTGCCTACCTGGCCCCATTCCAAGTTCACGAGCTCCAAACTGTGATTACAGCAAATAGTTCTATGTCAGATTTAGATGGTATTTCACACAGAGAACTGAAATTCTACCACAAAACTATCTAGAACAGGAAAGCCAGAGACAAAATATCAAAAAGTCTCCAGCCCCTAGGCTGCCAGTTGTGGACACCAGGAAATCTGGGCTGCCTTTGTGTCCTCGCTCCCTGGGTGTGTGAAGCCTGAACAGCCTGCCCTCTTGTCTTTTCTTCCCAGAGGGGTAGAACCCTGGATTTCTAGAGTTAGCATTTCCACCACATCTTACTGACAACACCCATCGTTGTCACCACTGCATAACGAACCACTCCAAAGTTTACTGGCATAAAAGTTTGTTGCTGTAGATCAGTTTTGTGGATAAATGGCATCTATTAGTGGAGTATGCAGAGAGCCTGGTCTGGCTGCCTGTCTTTCCTCATGACTCCCTCTGCCTTTCTGGCTGGAACAGTGCGGCTGGCCCTGTTTGCACACAGCCAGTTTGGAATCGGGACTTTGTAATATCCCAAGAGTTTCCTGATCCCTGACTATGGCTGTTTATCACTGTCTGGTGATTAGAAGCCTCAGCTCTGTGTCCAGGCAGGTCCTGCACAATGCCCACAGCCGTCATAGTCAGGGATAGGCCCACAGTCCACCCAGTGCTTTGACAAGAATGTTCCCTGCCCCTAGGCCAGGCTAGCACGGTGCCCACAGCCTCCTGAGTGCCACCTCCCTTAGGTGCACCCCACCCCCACCCCTAGTTGCTTTTCTTGGAGGATCTTGTGTTCCGTGGTCATCAGCTCCTTACTTATATCCAAAGTTACTTCTTTGCAGTCTCTAACCAGGTCTTGTCCTTTCCCCCTGATTGAGCTACTATGCAGGAAGCTGATTGGCCAGTGAGTTGACTGGCCTCCTGGGCTGGTAGCTGTTAGGCTGAGTGTGGCCTGTGCTGTGGGAGAGAGCGTGTGCCACCTCAGCATCGGATGACTTGGACCACAGGTGCCTTGCAAACCTGTGGTCTTTGTTTACCACCCCTTCACCGTTGCCTGCCTTGGCGTTTCCTCTGGCCATTGTTGGAAATTACCATGTGCATCACTGTAGAAGGTAGGGGACACATCAACTGTCAGGAGCACATGGAGAGAATGCCCAGAGTTAGGCCTGTGAAAACAAAGGTTTATACTTATTTTTCTTAACTTTCAAAGGCTATCACTTTGAAACACTATGCCCAACTTGCAAACATTTTATTACATGTTTTCTTCTAGAAGTTTTAGTTATGATTCTTGTTAGTATCCGGCATCTGTACTGGTCTGTCCTTGGGGTTCTGACAGGATTCACTATGTTCCCTTTTAATAGGGCCCGGCCCACCTCCCATCCCCCCCCCCCCCGTCTCCCTCTCCCTCTGCCCCTTCTTTCCTCTCTCCTACTGTACCTGTCCCCAGAGGCTGGTTCCTCACCCTTTCCTCTTGTTATGATCCCTTTCCCTAATTAAAAAAAAAACAAACCCTCTCTGCTTGAACCCCGTCACGTGGCAACTTTCTCATGCTGCCTCTTACATTATGATACATGGTTTGAGGCGAGGGCTGAGGCGAGGGTTGAGGCGAGGGCTGAGGCGAGGGCTGAGGCGAGGGCTGAGGCGAGGGCTGAGGCGCCTTTTGTTCTATGTGGATGCCCGGTTCGAGCACGTGGACCTCTTCTTTGCTTCACCTCGGCACCTCTGTTGAAATTTAGTTGGACTTGTGCATGTGGATCCACTTGGAGGTCTGCTGTGCACATCTGCCCTTACTTCAGTGTCTGGCACAGATTTACAGTGTTTTCATCTCGTAGGTTTTCTTTTCTTTCTACTTTTATAGAGATACTTTAGCTACTTTTTAAATTATCTTAAATTTAGAATTGATTTCCACAAAATCTGAAATTCTTAGATGGCATTGATTAAGAGGCCAATTAATAGAATTTGGTTAGATGTTCTTTAATTACTAGAATTGATACAGTTTTCATTTATGTCATACACTCAATAAATCTCTTAAGTATTTTGTATTATGATGCTATTATAAATAGTTTTAAATTTTTAGTTTCTAGCTGTTGCTAAAAGGGATAGTAGCTTTTTGGATATTCCTAGGATTGTTGACACATGGGCATATTACAGACTATTTGAATGCCATAAGATTGTTGTTTATGTTTGTTGTGTTGGATAGAGGCTCCCAGGTGTCATGCACTAGCCAGAAAATAAGTGGGGATGTTTTGGCAAATAGAAGTTGAAAGTGGTAACTCAATTTTTGTCTTCTGATAATTTCCAGATACCAGTATATGAGATTCTTTTCCCCTACTGGCCAAAGAAAAGATACATAGAGAGCACAGTTTTAGGGGAATGATGTTTGTCATACGCTGCTTAAGTGTTAGTGGTCAGAGGCCTCTAGCTCTTGTACTCACGTGCTCAGGCTGACTCCTGGGAGCTGCTGGGAGCTGCTGAACCAGACTATATGCTGCCACATGCATGGTGGAGACTTATTACATTGCCTTGTGTTCAGTGTATCACCTGGGTGGCTGGCTCCTGGGCTGGCCCATACTATCCCTCTTGTCTGTGTGTTTGAGCCTACAGAGCTCACACTCCATGTGTCCCACTGCAATATGAGGCTTAGAGCAGCCAAGAGCTGCAGAAGGGAGGGGTCAGATGTCTATTGGGCATTTCTTTGCCTAGCTGTGGGTCCTGTGTACTAAGGGACTATGTGGAGTAGGACCATCCAACATAGTTCCGCTGTGACAGCATGTCTTAAAACAACAACAAAAAGAAAAAACAAACAAAACCCCAACCCTACAAGGAGGATGTAGCGTAGGCAGAACATTTGCCAACCATGTATAAGGCCTTGGATTCTGTCCTCAGCACTGTCACACAACCCCATACAACCTCTACCCTTGACTAAGGCAGAAATGACAAGTTACAGAGTGAAGGGATAAGGACAGGTTGAGGGGGAAGGAGAGGGAGAGAGTCTGGAAAAAGGAAATTGGAGCCTAGTTAGAGAAGGTTGCTTGTGTATGGGTTCTGAGTATTGCCCTGGTGCCTCAGCAGGTGGGGCCCTGTGAACCATGTGTGTTGCCTTAGATACTGTGGAGGACTGTTCCCCTTCCAGAGGCCAGATGCTCTCACTTCCCTTCTGCTCTGCTAGGCTGTGGCTCTCTGAGAGATAAGTGTCACCTCACATTTGAGTGCCCTGGCTGTGGTTCGTTTCTTCAGATCCTTGCTGTGTGTGGTCCCTGCTTCTGCCCTTTTGTGTCAGGAGGTAACACAAAGGAAACATACTCCATCCTTTGAATCCTTCCTTGGTTTCCGTGTCTGTATCTGATGCACCTTAAGAGGGTCCTGGCTACAGTGGCACAGGCTACTGCTGTGCGTCTGAGGTTATGTTGTGGCCGTATTTGGTGATCATCTCAAAGAGAAGTACAGCCTCAGACATTTTGGCAACCTGTCACCACTGGCAAGATGCTGTGTGGGGCCTCATTAGCTCAGCTCAGCCTCTAACCCTGGACTTCACCACGACTTCAATGCCCTTTTACTCATCCAGGCTTCTTATGGCTATGGCAAAGGCATTTCAGTAGTTAGTGAAAATCCTTGGAAGTCCTATGTTGAAGCAACACCCAACTAACCACTAACATCTTTTCCACATTTCATTGACTGGGAGCAAGGGGAGGTAGAAGAGCCACAGTATGTCATAGGACTCTTAACCAGTCCTCCTCAAGGGATTCGGGAGCCACAAAGCCAAGTACACGCACGCACGCGCAAGCACACACACACACACACACACACACACACACACACACACACACGCACACCACCGTTCTCTTGTTTTATCACAGCTTGGTTACACAGGAGGAGCAAGTACTGTTGGCCCATTCCATTAGGGAAACCTTTCCCAGGAATAAGGGATTCTCAAGATGCTGAGTTACTAAGTACTCTGTAGGCAGAACTCCGTCTGGCCCAGCACCCACAGGTAAAGGAGGGCTATAGAGGTCTCTACATCTATTCTGCCTTGACAACAAACCTAGAGTCACTTGGGGAAAAGAACCCTCAACTGAAGATTTTATTTAATCATACTGGCCTGTGACTATTTTCTTAATTGCTAATTGATACAGAAGGGCCCAACCCACTGTGGACAGTGACATCCCTAGATAGGTAGTCTTGGGCTATATAAGAAGTTCATTATCAGATTAAGCCAGTAAGCAGTGTTCTCCCATGGTTTTTTCTTCAAGCTCCTGCTTTAACCTCCCTCCGTGATTGTTATGACCTAGAAGGGTAAGCCAAATTAACTCTTTCCTACCCAGGTTGATTTTTGTCAGAATGTTTTATTACAGCAACGGAAAGAAAACTAGGGTAGCGTAAGTGAGGTAGTGTCCCATAGACAGTTGAGCCCCGAAGACGGGGCTCTGCAAGCTAGCCTGCTCCTCCATACCAGCTATTACAAACAAAACCCGGCCACCCTACTCTTGGAGAGCACCGCTGGGCAGAGCCAGTCCCCCTGGGAAGGTTTCATGGGCTGTGTTAAGGTGAGCACCTCTGCCCTCAGCATTTTTAGCAACTGCTTTTGTTTTCTGGAATGCAATTTTTATTGGAACATTTTCAGTTCGTGTTTGTAAACTGTGTAATACGAGGACAAAACAGAAGCGCACTATACCATGCTTGCCCAACTTCTAAAGCAAAAATAGAACCACGAAGAAAAAAGTAAGGTTTCCAGAGACTGCCACCTAAACAAACAAAAACAAGCAGAAGTTGAAGACCTAGCCTCACTTCCCAGCCCAAGCTAGCCTGGAGCTGGTGGTCCTCTTGCCTCTCCTCCACCAAGGTCTTTATAACTGGTTAAGAAGAGATTTCATTATAGCCTGTTGACTGGATGATTCTGGTATTCTAGACTAGGTCCAAAGACTGCTGCTGTGCTCCCGTCTCTTAGCCATCCTAGAGAGCTCTGGATCCCTGCCTCAAGGACAATCTCTGGAAACTTCTGAGTCTGGACCGCAAAAATGGTGATGGAACACTGGACACTGGGGCCTCAATACTCAACAGACTCCTGCTGGGTGGCAGCCTCACAGACCTCAACGAGACACTGCTGTGTGGAAATTTCATGAACTGAACTGAAAGAACAAAAACACTGGGCTTCAGCTCCCTAAACAAGATTCTTCTTTGAATTTCGTAGCAGGAGCTTGAGGAGATGGTCAGCCAAGATCATAGCCCTTTCAGATGCATCATTTTGGTAATAAAGATACTAGAACATCAAGATCTCAGCTGTATCTTCAGGGTCCCACCAATTTGTGTGAAATGGGGTGTGCATCATACACTTAACATTACTTCTGTCGGTCACGGTTCCAGGTGAACCGCTTTGAGACTCATCATGGACTTTGTATGGAATCAGCTGGGTAGCTTGATGTGATCTCCAAGCACCTGGAATGATGGCCCTTCTCATTACCAAAGCTACATGAGTGTCTGAAACTTCTTGAAAGTGGTCACGAGGCACAAGACCCATCACAGGCAGCAGGTAAAGCAGCAGATTTGCTTAACAGTTGTTTTTAATTGTAAAGTACATGTGGATTTCACCATCTGAGTACTTTTTTCTTTTTGCATAGCTCAGTGGCATTCAACATATTTACATGATGATGTGGCCATCGCCACCTCCAGAACTTTCTATCTTTCCAAACTAAGACTCTTTGAGTATTGATCTCACTCCCATCCCAAGCCTGCTAACAGCTTCCCTGTCTCTAGGAGCTTGACAACTCTAGGGTCTGGTAAATGGAGCCACGAAAGTCTGTTACTGGCTGCTTCGCCTGGCATAGTGTCTACAGGGTCATCCATGTCCCAGCTGCTGTCAGAACCTCCAGCTGAGTCAGACTCCATGATGTGCTTGGGCTGCATGCTTGTCCGTCTTTGCCTCCATCTTCTGGCCGCTGTGAGTGCGAGTTTATGGACATCTGTTCCAGGCCCACTTTCAGTTCTTGGGTGTGCACCCACAAGAGGAATTGCCAGATCATACGGTAATTCTATTTTCAATTTTTTGAGGAACTGCCAAACAGTTTTTCACAGCAGTGGTGGGGGTAAGAGATTCCTAATTTCTCCATAGCCTTATCATATATCCATAGCATCTGACCGGCGGGGGAGGGAGGGAGGGGTGTAGCAGGCAGTGATCGCAAATTCCTACTGGGGGCAAAGGTACATCTCACAGGGTTTTGACTTGCGTTTCTCTGGTGCCAAGCAAAGCTGAGCAGCTGTTCATATATGTGTGGAGCTCACTGTGTCTTCTGTGGAAAAATACCTGACCACATTTTAACTGAGGCTGTTAGGTTTTGTTGTTGATTGTTAGAAGCCTTCTTACCATTTAGATCTGTCTCTACCCTGTGGGTTGTCTGTTCAGGCTGACTGTAACCCTTGATGCAGAGGCCTCTTACCTTGCATAATGTGTTTATGTGTGTAGTGCACATGTGTGTATGGGTGTGTATGTACATGCACACATGTGTGTCACAAACTTTCTAATCACCTTATCTCATAAAGATCTGCCTGTGCTAGGTAGTATAGGAGTCCCTTCCCAGTTATTGTCATCCCTTGCCAGCAGAGCTGGTCCAGATGTTTCAGGACCCTGAGGAAGGTGCCACAGCTCTGTTGTGCCCTGCAGGGCATCTTCCTTTTCCTCATCTCCCTGTAAGAAAGGAGACTTGTTCTTATCTCTTATTGTCACCTCAGAGAGATCTTGAAGTGCCCAAGCCAGATAGCTTGATGCTATCCTTGGAAACTTGGGGAAGTGGAGAAACCTTTGCAATGAGGATACCAGCAAGTCTGGTGTTATCTCCACTATGTTCCCTGTGTCCCCAAGGTAGCAGAGGCAGAAGAGAAGGTATGAGGTGACCAGATAGATGCCTGGCCCTTCTCTTGCTCACCAGCAGAGGTGACTTGTTCTATGCCCTGGGTTTATACCATTCCCCCAAACTGCCAAAAGTTGCTTTAATTCTAAGGCAACTTTGTACTTCTTGTAATGAGTCATAGGCTTAACAACATCTCCTGGGGAAACCATGACCCTGAGTCAGTGGTCAGTTGGCCAAGGCCTCTGGTCCTTTCAAAGCTTTCTTGCTAATGTGGGTTTGTTGTAGTGGTAAGAAGGGAATGATCAGGCAGGGTACCTTAGGTAAGTGGGGAAGGACAGAGATACATCTTCACACAGTGATCAAATATCCCACAACATAAACCCAGGCTGCAAGAGACCAGTATTGTCTCAGGATATCCCAAGACCCAAGTTCTCAACACAAAGGAGATTTACCCAGAGGGTCAAAAGGCAAGGGTAAGGGACAAAGATGAGATAGAGGATGAGGGGGAAGAGAATTAAGGAAAGGGGGGCAGGGATATTTGTCCGATGAGGAGACAAGGGACTATCTGGTCAGAGAGGAGACAGATGGGACCCTTAAGGTTAAAGGGGAGATGCTGTGTTAAGATGTGTTTAATTCTAACTGGGCATGTTTACTTGGGTGAGCCAAAGGGAGCTTTTGATTGTTGGACTTCGGTACAGCCTCAGGAGGAGGAAGTGGCCAAATAAGGTAATAGACTTGTGGGGCTAGCTTCAGGAAAGTAATCTAATGGTGTTTAGCAAGGCAGAGGGGATGGGGGGAAAGGGTAGGGTCTGCCAGAGTCAAGTTTGCTAGGCTCAGGCTGGCTAGAGCCCTTTCATGTGCAGCTACAGCCACCTAATTAAATTTTTAAGATTTTATTTTCACTCTCTGTGTATGCAGTGCCACTGGAGGCCACAATGTGGTACCTGATCCTCTGGAACTTTGTTTGTTAGCAACCATGTGGGTGCTGGGAGCTGAACTCACATCCTATGGAAGAGCAGCAAGTTCCCTTAACTGCTGATGCATCTCTCCAGACGTGCCAAAACCATATTGAAGAAAAAACTGTGTCTTCAACAATTGGTGTTGGGAAAGTGGTGTGCACTCTATCAAATGAACTACATCTCTAGCTTTGAAAGTATTTTCTTAGTTTTATTTTTTGAGTGATTATTACTAGTTCCTAGAATCCAATTGAGTTTTGCTTTGCTGACCTCATTCTCTCTCTCTCTCTCTCTCTCTCTCTCTCTCTCTCTCTCTCTCTCTCTCTCTCTCTCTCTCTCTCTCTCTCTCTCTGTGTGTCTGTCTGTCTGTCTTTCCTTGGGGTTTTTTACTTACATAATCATGTAATCTTCAAATAGAGAGTTCCTTTCCACACTGGGTTCTGTTTGTTTGCTGTCCACGTGCACTGGCTAGAATCTCCTCTCAGTGTTGAACAGGAACGCTGAGGGCAGACATTCTTGACCTCAGGGGCAGTCTTCCAGCATTAAGGCATCAGCTGTGTGTTTTGCTTTGTTTAAAGCACTCCATAGCAAGTTAAGGAAATTCATCCAACTCCTCACTTAAATAGGGTAAGGTCTCTCTGTGGGCTCTGGCTGGTCTGGAACTCGCTATTAACACCAGGCTGGCCTCACACTCAAATCTACCTCCACCTTCTGATTGTTGAGATGAAAGGTGGCACCATGCTTGGCTGGTATCCACATCTTAGATGTGAAAGCCGAGGCACAGAGTGTTTAAGCCACTTTGCCCTGGGTCACAGACCTTGTCAAGAGCCAATGACTCCAGAGACTAGTACTCGAGGCTCTAAATCGTTAGCAAGGCCTTGCCAATGGGCAGAGCTTCAGCCTTGGGACACCTCTGGTTCTTTTCTTTTGGATGTCCAAATCCAGTCTAAGACCCAAGGATTCTAGCTTCAGGAACCAGGAGGGACAGTGATGGGGTAGATGACTTGATAATGGTGCTGAGAGTCTGGACCTTGTGTCATGGGGTGGAGCCTCCTTAGGGGAGGTAAGGGGACAGAGTGGCCTCGCCTCCTCTGGGGCGGGGGCCCTCAACTTTGGAGGGTTCTAACAATGGGCTGAACTTGCTGAGGTAGGTCCAACTTGATCTCTATTAGTAGACTATGAGCTGGGCCTGATGGCACAGGCCTGTAGTCCCAGTCATGCTGGAGGCTGAAACTGCAAAGTTAAAGACCAGCCAGGGCATCAAAAAAAAAAAAAAAAAAAAAGCAAAGAGGGTTTGGAATGTAACTCTTGGTAGGATGTTTGTATGAGGTTTTAGGATCAATGGAACAAAACCAAAAACAAAACATTCTGCATTGAATAGCATGGACATCCTGTGGGGCCAGTGCCAGGTCAGTGGGAAGAACCAATGGTTCCCTGGATACCATAAGGCACCTAGAACCAAGTTCTAATAGGCTCCCTGAGGCTCAGAAAGAAGTGAGAAGGTCCCAGGACTCCAAACCACACTATGCCTCTCTGTGTGTTAAGAATTAGAGCTAGGAGCTAGACAGTTGGCACAATGGTTAAGCTACTCATTCTTCCATCCAAGTACTAACCAGGCCCGACACTGCTTAGCTTCCGAGATCAGACGAGATCGGGCATGTTCATGGTAGTATAGCCAAAGACAAGTGCATTCATTCTTGCAGAGGACCCAGGTTCAATTCCCAGCACCCACAGGTGCCTCACAACCATCTGTAACTCTAGCCCCTGTCTATCAGATTTTCTTTTCTGACCCCTAAATGGTACCAGGCATGAATATGGTGCAAGTCATACATGCAGTCAAAATACTCACACACATAAATAATAAACCTAAAAAAAAAAATGTGGAGCTGGGTATGGTGGCTCACGCCTTTAATCCCAGCACCTGGGAAGCAGGGGCAGGTGGATCTCTGTGAGTCCAAAGACAGCCAGAGCTACACAGTAAGTAAGACCCTGTCTCAAAAAAAAAAAAAAAAAAAAAAAAAAAATTAAAAAGGGGGGAGGGGTAGGGAGCTGAGACTTCAGCTTACAGATTGAAGCCTGAAGGTGGATGCTTTGAGGGTCCCAGGGCCCTAGTGTCTTTGGCTCAGTATTGGAGCTCACAGAAACCCATTGTTTGAGCACCCTACTTGGGGCACCTCAATGTGAGTGGGGCTTATCAGAACTACCAGCTACTTGGACCCTTGATAAGAAAAGAAATCCCTTCCTCTTCTTCCAGCATCTGGTGCCAGTGGCTCTCAGGGACTGAAGTTGCCAGGTAGGACCTCACTTTGAAGGCACTGGGGGAAGAAGGCTTTTATAGCAGTGATTGATGTTGGCATGGCCCTTTGCCCATGGGTCCCTCGACTCCTTAGCTGCCGCCTTCAAGCTGCTGACGGTGGCCATAGAAGCTTATCCTGGACCCTGGCTGCTCCAGATGTCAGTGTCTGCCCTATCCCGTGTGCCTTCACCACTACCTGAGAATCTATCCCTGACTCCCTATTGAAGCAGCCTGCTGACATTCTTGTAAAAACAAATTTAACTCTTTTAGGGAGTCAGAGGGAAAGAAATTGATGTCTTTGGAGAGAGAGGTGGGGGGGGTACGGACAGTATACCACATTTCTTTCCGACAGCCATTTCTTTGGAACAACAGTTGGGAGGCTGTCACTCCAGCAGGGACTCAACCAGACTTCAGGGAGGAGGGAACTAGACTAGTGGGAAGGGTCCCTTTGATGTCCTTTTCTCTGTGTGAAGCCCCTAAAAGCCTGGAACCTTGGGATCTCTGTACCCTGGGATGTGGTGTGTTGTCACCACTGATACCAGGCCTCTCAACTACCATAGCCTGGAACCTTCACCACTCAGATGGATACCGAAAGACCCTCAGAGTGTGGGCCTTCACCACGCAGGGGTAGAGCACTGAGGACCCTGAGTGCAGAGTTGAGACAGCTTTTATAGGGTTTACAACAAAGCCCGCACATAGGTCACTGGGGCGGGGGTTTCACAAGCAGCTACCGACGCCAGATAAGCCGTTAGTCAGCTCATTTCCCGTTATCTTACTAGGATTACGTACTCAAGGGCCTGTCATAAGCAGCAAGGAGTGTGATCTTGCCTATTTACTGGCAGAGGACAGGGTCTGGAATTTGAGGTTTATAGGGCTTCTTGGATAGCATTTTTAAACTTCTCACTTCCTGGGGTCATTGGCTGTATTTTCCATCCTTTCAGGTACTACGACCATAGAGATTTGAGTGGTGGTGTTGAGGTAGGTGGTCATCATGTCAAAGACACTCCTGGACACTCATCACTGGAGTGTCCTCCTGCTACTGTACTGGGGAGGAAGCAGAGAAACAGGGACCATAAATCAGGGCAGACTCCTGAAGTAGGTGACACAGAGTTAGGGCTGTGAGTCTTCCTAGCACGAATCATGGCCTTTCTTCCCATCCAGGTCAGAACTAGCTTGGAGATGCTGTAGTCCCCTCACTGCTGTCTCCTTTAAGAGCTGACTTTTATTTTTTTTGATCTAGAGTCTCATGTAATCCAGGCTGGCCTTGAACTCCTGATCTTCTGGCTGTAGCCTCCTAAGTGTTGAGATTACAATTGTGGTTTTAAACTTGTTTAAACATTGATTGATTAGTATGTTTTACTACATCCAACAAGCTTTGGCTGCTCTTTTACCTTTCTGATGTAGATGTTTGTCCTGTGTTCAGCTGAGGCTGGGCCCAGGCCATTTTGTTTGTTTTGTTGTTAATTGTTTTGTTTTTGGGACAGTGTTTCTCTGTGAAACAGTCCTGGCTGTCCTGCAATTCACCCTGTAGACCAGGCTAGCCTCGAGCTCACAGAGATCCCTCTGCCTCCTGAGGGCTGGGATTAAAGGAGTACATCACCACTGCCCGGCACCCAGACCATTTTTTGTTGTTTATGGTGATAGGGTTTCTCTGTGAAGCTTTGGAGTCTGTCTGGGAACTCACTCTGTAGACCCAGCTGGCTTTGAACTCAGAAATCCGCCTGCCTCTGCCTCCTGTGTGCCAGGATTAAAGGTGTGCATTACCACTGGCACCCAGACCATTTGTAATCAAGATAATTCAAGCATATTGAAATCTTTCTATCAGTAGGTGCAGTCTGGCACTTTCTACCCTCAAGAAGCTCCAGGCAGTCCTGAGAGGCAAATCATAAATAGTTGACTGCATGCAGTGTCACGGCAGAAAGCTCTAGGGAGGGTGTCCCAGGGAAGTGCCTTTTAACTAAAACATGCTGGTCAGGGGTTTTAAAGGATGTATAGGAGCTGGCTACTAAGAAGGCCGGTATGTATGAAAAAGCATGGATGTGTTTCAAGTGCATGGCAAACCCAAAAGTTATAGGCAGTGGAAGCAAAGAACCTAGGGGAGTACTGTGGGACACCAGACTTGATGCCTGCCAAGTGATTTATGCACACTGTCTCAGCTGATCTCTTGACATGCCCGGGCTTTTCTTGGCAGAGCACTGGGTTTTGCCAAATGCTACAGCATCTATTTAGGTTCTTGTCATTAATCTGTTTCTGGTGCATTTGTCCTGGGGTAAATACCACCTACTCTTGAATACGGTCCTTTTCTGTGACAGCTAAACTCAGTTCACAAACACTTTTGTTGGCTCTATTCATAAGATGTGTGTGCTGCTTCTGGTGATGCTCTTTGCCTGGCTTTGATTCGGTGATCCTGGCTCCACAGAGTGACTTAGAAAGACAGCACAATTGCTTTTGGAAGAGATTGTGAAGAGGGTGTTGGCTCTGTAAGCATGTGGCAGCGTTCACCAGAGGCCCACCTGGCCTGGGCTTTTCTCTGTGGGAAGGCTCAAATCTCCAGCTCATTAGAAATTACTCAGGTTTTCTGTCTCGTCAGTCTATTTATGCCATAGGAAGCCGTGTTCAGCTTCATGTTCTAGCCATCATCAGTACCATTTCGTGCTACCACAGCTTCACCTCCTGCATAAACAGAGGGTTCCCTAATATGCTTAGCAGTGAGCATCAGGTGGAGAGTGAGGCTCTGGAAGTGGCCCAATTTCCTCCTGTCTGTCTTATGGCCCAATCCTTGCTCCCACAAAGAAGGGGCGTAAATTCTTTTGTCCCAGATCACCCTCACATCACTTTTGTCATTTTCTTTTTTCTTTTTACATTATCGATCCCAGTTTCCTTTCCCTCCCTCTCTCCCTTCCTCCCTCCCTCCCTCCCCTCCTCCCTCCCTCCCTCCCCTCCCACACACCCCCCTACTCCAAATGTAGGGTGAGGCCCTCCCTCCTGCCTCTAGGCTAAGGGAGTATCCCTCCATGGGGAAATGTGCCCGCAAGGCCCTTTTGTGCACCAGGAATACATCCTGCTTCCACTGTCAGAGGTTCCATAGACTGTCCAGGCCTTTTAACTGAGACCCATGTTCAGGGGTCTGAGTCAGTCCAATGCTGGATTCCCAGCTATCAGTCTGGGGCCCATTAGCTCCTCCTTGTTCAGGTCAGCTGTCTTTGTGTGTTTCTGTAGCCTGGTCTTGTCCTCCCTAGATGAGGGCTCTACGATGGTGGATAAGTTAGTCATCAATCTCATTATCAGGGAAGGACATTTATGGCAGCCTTTCCACTGTTGCTCAAATTGGTAGTTGGGGTCAGTCTTGTAGGTCTCTGGACATTTCTCTAGAGTCAGTTTTCTCTTCAAACCTATAATGGCTCCCTCTTTTATTCTCTCTCTCTCTCTCTCTCTCTCTCTCTCTCTCTCTCTCCTCTAATCTATTCCTCCCCTGACTCAATCTTCCTAGTCCCACGTTCTTTCCTCTCCTCCCCTTCTGTTTCTCCTAGTTCCCTCTCCCCTCACTGCCCCCACCCCCTCCCCATTATTCTCAGGAGATCTTGTCCATTTCTCCTGTGAGGGACCTTATATAGAATCCTCCTTGTATCCTAGTTTCTCTGGCAGTGTGAATTATAGGCTGGTGATCCTTTGCTCTATGTCTAAAGTCCATATGTGAGAGAGTACATACCATGTTCCTCTTTTTGTGACTGGGTTACCTCATTCAGGAAGGTTTCTTCAAGTTCCATTCGTTTACCTGCAAATTTCAAGATTCCATTTTTTTTTTCCCCCCACAGAGTAGTACTCCATTGTGTAAATGTGCCACATCTTCTTTATCCATTCTTCAGTTGAGGGGCATCTAGGTTGCTTCCAGGTTCTTGCTATTACAAATAATACTGCTATGAACATAGTTGAACACATGTCTTTGTTGCATGGATGTGGGTCATTTGGGTATATGCCTAAGAGGGGGATTATCAGGTCCTGTGGTAGACTGATTCCCATTTTCCTGAGGAACCGCCATACTGCTCTCCAAAATGGCTATACGAGTTTGCACTCCCACCAGCAGTAGAGGAGTGTTCTCCTTTCCCCCACATCCTCTCCTGCATAAGTTGTCAGTGGTGTTTCTAATTTTAGCCATTCTGGCAGGAGTAAGATGGTATCTCAGAGTTGTTTCATTTGCATTTCCCTGATAGCTAAGCACTGGAGTGTCTTTCAGCCTTTTTGATTTCCTCTATTGAGAATTCTCTATTCAGTTCTGTACCCCATTTTTAGTAGGGTTTTTTGGTGTTCACGGAGTAACGACTGGGTTTTTTCGAACAAGCTGTTCTTTTCTATTACTAACATTGATGCTAATTGCTTGTAGGTGCTCACTTCACATGGCCCCACAGTGGTCATGCCCACCTGGTTCTGCTCCCGGGCCTGGTTTTCCCATGTGGGCCTATTCGATGAAGGAGGTGGGGTAAGTGCCAACCATTAGAACTTGGACTCTTAGTTGGTTCCTTAGGGTGGGGAGGTGCCTGCAGGGCACCGGTAAGGCCAGGGTTTTCAGGAAAGTTTTGGTGAGTATGCTCTGATCTACACCTTCTTTGGTGTATCTTTGGCTGTGGGGTCAAGTACCTCATCCTGGGTTAGTGGCTGTTGGTGGGAAACCGTAGGAGGTAAGGAAGGTGTTAGCTATCTCTATCCCTGGTTCCATGGACCCTCAGGGCATAATATCTTTACCTACCTGTGAAACTGAGCCCAGGGCTGGGTTGTAGCCTGCAGGGAGCTGGCCGTTTGGCCATGCTGTCATCTGGCCCTTGCCTGGCAGCAGTGAACATTCTCATCCCCAAGCACCATGTCTGTCCTGGTGAGCCTGACCCCAGCCTGAGCTGAATCCCTCCTCAGATCTCATTGTTTTGGAACCAGTTTGAGTAGGTCTTGATTTTTTCAATCCAAAATGTTCCCACCTCCACATCTTCCCGTTTGCTAAGGGTGTGTGATGCAGCTCAGAGACTTGTCTCAAGATTTGTTACTTGATCACACTGGTGTTGGATATGGTGGGGGGAGGAAGCGAATTTTCATCATGGCAGTATTTGTTCTCCTTGAGACAAGTGTACTTTCGCCTCCCTGTCTCCTCTGCTTAGTTCCTGATTCCTGGCTCAACATCGCCCCCTTCTGCCCATGGTGTTGAAGTGCAGCCTTGTAACAGTTGCTTTTATCTCAGCCTTCCTTGTATTCTGACCCACTCAATCTCTTCCCAGTTCAGCATATCATTGAGGGCCTCCTGGGAAGCCAACGTACCATCTTCTTTTTCTCCACATTCCTGTGCTCACTGATTACCCCAGAATTGGGACTTCAGACACACATCTAGCCCTACCCTCTGCTTCATCCTCATGTCTGTCTTGGAGTTCATTTCTTACCTGCTGAGAAAACAAGTCGCTACTCTCCGTTTCTTCAGTGTGACCTGCACCACCGTACATCACTCTTGAGTGTCAAAGAGTGGATTCTTTTATTGAGACCAAGTGTGGCTGTGGTGTTCAGGTTGAGCACTAGCTTCTGGGCCCCAGCAATCCAGTGAGCTCTGCTTCCCAGATAGCTGCTGCCACAAGTGCCACCATAGGTGGCTCTAAGCACAACACCCTTCCATAGCATCTGATGGCCCCGGTCAGTACCCAGCGTGGTAAGCACTCTCTCTGCTTTTTCAGGGGGTACCAGAGGACCTGCTGTTTTTCTATGAGCACCTTAGGAAAGGGGGTGGTGTATTCCGGGTGGACCACAAACTGCTGCTCTACCGCTACCACCCGTGTGCCACCACACATTCAGTCCTTGAGTAAGTAGGACATAACCAAGTTCTGGAAATACCCGGGATGGTCTAAAAACAGGTGAGATGCAGGGGTGGCCAGGCCAGATCCCTTGTAAGTCACTGGTGTGGTTGGGCCCAGGATTGGAGCCAGGATTCTCCCATGAAGCTTATAATGGTGGGATATAGGGCCTGTGGCTGAGGAGGGAAGGGTGGGGTCAGAGCATGCTGTAGTGCCTTGTAGGAACCCCTTCAGGGCTTCTGGATGTCCTGTTCCACAGAGATTAGGAAATATCAATACCAAAGCCAAACACCAGTTTCACTGATTGTGTGAGATGAAGACTTACTGTCAGCCTTGTTCTTATTTGCTCTAACAGCAAGAGGAGGTCTGACAGGCTAACCAGCCCCACGGTGAAGAAGCTGTCACAGCTGGTGGCTGAGCCATGCCTCTGTAGCTGATGACCCCTTTCACATTTGTCTGGCCAGCTGTCCTTGGTCCTCCAAGTCCACTGATTAAAGATGTGGAGCCAGGCTTTCTCTTAGTGTAGAAGAGCGAGCTTGTTAACTCTGTGTGAGACACTGTGTATGAGACAGAGGTATGATAAGAGAATGAGTGGCAGACCATGTTTCTCACTAAGTGGTCAAATCTCAGTCACACTAGCAACCTAGGTCCAGCCATGCATATGAAACAGATAGCAAGGGTACAACTGTGTTAAAAGTCAACTAGTATGGTCTTCGTCATCCTGTGTAAAAACCTGAATTAAAACATACAGCACTGTTTCTCCAGAGGAGAAACCCCTTCCCACTGTCTACTAGCAGAGGTGGAAGTTAGTGACAAAGCATTGTGGGAGCTAGCTGGGCACCAAGCTGCAGGGGCTTTTGGTGCTGATTCTACTGGCTGACTGAAACACCACATTCATCACCCATTGTCATGCTGTGGGCCACATGAGTGTGCGATGCCTTGAGATCATGTGATCGTTTGTGTAAGGGAGGTCCTTCCCATGCTTGTCTGTGAGGCTCAAGATGCCTGGGTGGTGACTTGCAGCCCACCCAGCAGGCGCCCATCATGTCCCTCAACAGAGCGGCCTGTGTTTGCACAGTAAGCTTTGCCACCCACAGCATAAAAATAAGTGATCTAATATGAGTTTCTGTGTTGGATTAAAGTCTTTAAGTTGTGAGCTGCAGCACCTCCCAGGATAACAGCTGTAATTATAACCTGAGGCTTACTTAAGAGTTGCATTTGTCTAAACTATCAGAAGTCTTCGGGTGGCAATGCCTTGATTCTGACATTCTTATTTCAAGCTCAAAATGGCCTGAATTTTTGTCACTTATCTTTGTGTGTGTATGGAATACCTCAGACACCAAAAGACACACATATAGGAGAATAGCATCTTTAAGAAATCAGACATGCCTTAAACTTGTGAGCTCCTGAACCACTTCATCCTCTTTATACTTTTACTGATACTTCATCTTACAGACAGTATGTTCAGCCTCCTATGATACTAGTGCTGCCTATGTTCTGCAAGCTGTTTGCTTTCTATCACAGTTGAGGTCTGTAGAGAAGCGTGTTTCTGACTTTGTTCCCATGGCAGCATGATGCCTTCATCAAATGCTTGGAGAGAATCAGATAAGGCTCTTTCCCCAGATGAGTATAGCAACAGAATCCTCAAAGGTAGGATGAGGGGACCAGACATGGCATCCCTAGTGTCCTAACCCCTAGTATCCAGCCTAAGACTTAGCTGTGCTGGCATACTGCTGCTGTGGTACCTGACAGGACAGGTGGGCCATCCCCAATGTGCCTCTAGCAAGGTTTTTATAGCCTTTTTTCTGACCACAGATGCCGCTGACCAGTGGCCATGCCTTCTGGGAATATGAGCCTTTCCCACCCTGTCAACCACCACTTGCCCATGGACAAGTGTGGTAGTGCAGTGCTGAGTCTGTGACGTTCCCTCTTCCCCCAAAGTTCCAGAAATGTAAGCGTATGGATCCAAGAAAACCAGTTCCCTTTAGCTGCTGACCCCAGCTCTAAGTTGATGGTCTCTTAACAAAAAGAGACAGACTTCCTGGGGTGTCAGAAGGCCTTTTCTCTAGGCAGATTCCTCAGAGAAACAGGGCCAGTGCAGGATGCTGCTAGCGAAGCCCAGATGTCCAGCAGTTTCTGCATCATACCTTTTTATAACTGTCTGCACTCCTCCCTCCATCAGAGGCCACCTAACAAAACTCAGATGGTAAGGACCTTATGGGCCTAGAGCCCAGTACTGGTGGACATATTTGTAATTGCTGTATAACCCAGCATTTGGGGAACCAAGCAGCCCTCTAGGCAGGGCATACCTTGAGCCTCAGATGACTGAGGGGCCTAGTAGCCCCTGCTACATCTCCTGTGTTGATATAGCCATGAACTCTAATAGTGGGTTATCTCCACACAGGTCTTTTGCAAAGGCCCTTGCTGAAGGCAGAAGGGAAGGGGAACACTTGTAGCTAGCAAGAGTTTGGAGGTTAGCCAACTGGTATACCACAGGGTATGAGCAGCCTGGGCCTGGAGTTCCCTCACCCAGTTAGGCAGAGTAGATATCGGAGTGCATGTCACCACTCTGCCCGGGTGCCCCAAAAGGCAAGTCTTCCTTTTTTGCCTTTGACTCTACCCTTCTGCCTTCTGCTCCCATCACACTAAAGTTTGCTGAGGGATAGAATCAGAAGGGCCTTTCTTGGCTTATGACATTGGTGAGTATCTGACCCCTGCTTGAGGGCTGCACTATGAGATCAACATTCTCACTCGTAGGGTCTTCCATTTCCTTGGTGGTGGCTTGTCTGCAGAGAGGTACACTGTACAGGACTGAACCATGTCCTGCTTGTGACTTTCTCTTATAAAGGGGGCACTACAGCCATAGAGAGGACTGGCTGGGGGTTCAGAATTAAACGTTATTCACTTATTTGGTTCCTCGGAACCTCTAAGGAATCCCCTAACAAAATCACTGAGCTCAGCACAACCCTAATTAGACTGTTTTAACACAGGAGATCTCAGGAAAGTGCTGAGCAGGCAAAACATACTTTGATGTGGGTAGTGAATGACACGAGAGATGCAGCCTTGAATACAAAGGGGGTACCATCCGAAGGACCAGTGTGTTAGGGTCTGGGCAGAGAGACAGGGCTGGAAGGTCTGGCCCTAAGATGAGGGACAGCATGTGTGTAGAGTTCAGAGGGGCTGAGAAAGAACCAGCCCTGGAGATCTGTATCCAAGGGCTTACTGTCTGGGAACAAGTCTTGTCAGTGCCCAGAAAGGGACATCTTTGGGATTATCTGAGGGAAGAGACAGGAAAGTTCACTTTCTAGTGAACATGGTTTTTTACCTAGACCCTCCCTTCTTGTGAGTGTATATCGACTCTTCTGGGAAATTAGACCAGGGTGATTGGGTCCCCTATAACTCCCTTTTCACATTCTAACTCAAAAGGGCTAGTTCCCACATCTAGAATGTGGGGCTTGGGGAGATGGCTGTCAGTGACATGATTGCTACAGAATCGTAAGGACCTAAGTTCAATCTCCAGCACCCACATGAAAAGCTAAGAGTGGCAGCGTACGCCTGTAACCCTAGGCTGAGAGGGAAACAGGAGGCTCCCTGCAGCGTGTTGGCTTGTTAGTCTACGAATTGGTGAGCTCCAGGTTTAACCCTGTCTCAGAAAATAAGGTGGAGAATGATAAAGATACCTGATGCCAACCGCTGGCTTTTGCATGAGCCCTCCTGTATGTTTACACACGTATACATACCTGCCACATATTGGAGATAGTCATGTGCAGTGAACTCGCAGCTGTGGAGAGGCCCCATCTATATAATCTACGTTTCTCAGGGTCCCACTTAGAAAGTAGGACCAATATGAGTGGCTAAAGACTTCCCAACGGGCATTGGTTTATAAGGTGGCCCATGGTGACTTCTTGACTGTGACAGAATAGGGCCAGATCTCCCTTGAATATAGTTTAGCCTTTGTCTGCCCCCACCCCTAAACTAGGTTATGCCAAAGTACACGTGTGCCATTCATGTGTGTCCCCAGGGCTAATGGGTGAGGTGGGTCTAGAGCCCATGACATCTGGCCAACCCTACCTTTCCCCTCTGTTTGGCTACAGGATGACCATCTGGACTCACCGCGTCCACTTCCTAGAGGAGCAAGTTCTACCTCGTTGGAAGTCCTTCACCATTTGGAATGCAGGCAAGCAGGGGCGAAGGTTATACCGAAGCCTAACTGCAGCCAGCCGGAGCAAGGTAGGACCCTTTCCTCCTCATCCTGTTGGCCACTATCCTGACTCCTGCAATCCTATCTCGTCTTTATTCTACACCCACCACCACCACCTTGACCTGCTGGTCCATGTTCACCCCCAGGTGGTGGCCTTCTGTGATGTTGATGAAAACAAGATCAGGAAGGGCGTCTACTGCCATGAGGACTCCCAGGTATGTAGCCATGTGTGGGAGCACCAAAGCACCTTACAGGGAAGGGTCATCCACACCATCCAGCTTTCCCTTACACTCTGGCTCTGCCCCGAAATGTAGCCCCTCAGCCCTCAAAAGAGTCTCCAGGATCCCTGAAGACTCTGCCCCATCCTTGGAAAAACTACCACATATTCCTTTGGTCTGGGCCTCAATGTTGGCATACCAGAGTTGGTTCTTCTTGTGGTTATCTGGTGGCTGGGGCTGCCAGAACCCAGGACACATCCACCTGTCCTGCCCGACTGGCCCAAGACTCCCATTGCTACTTGACCACAAGCTCCTGTGAGCAGAGGCTACGGTTAGGACATGTCCGAGGAGCTCCTGTGTGAAGCCCTAGTGACTCATGGCTGCACTATCTCTACAGGAAAGACCGAAGCCGAAGGTCCCCATCCTGCATTTCCAGGCTGCACAGTCACCCTTTGTCATCTGTGTGAAGCTGGTAAGTGTTGGCTATGGTGGCAGGGCTCCTGGGCATCAGCCTTCCCATTGTCTGATCACTTGACCAAAACCAAGGACAAGACCTGACCCCTACCTATACCCTTACTGTAAACCAGCTCTTACCCTGTGGTCATAAAAACACCCTGAGCTAGGTTAGAGGCCACGACTGCTGCTCTGTGGCCGGAGGCAGCTGGGGAGTGGCCTGTGGATGCTAGAGGTGGACATGTCTGGTAACACTCTCAAAGCTGTTCTCTATCCTTCCTGTAAACACTGAAAAAATTGTTCTGAGCCCAGCTACCATGTTCAAGGTGCTGTGGTTCATGTTACTCATAGGGCGGCTTTGCCCAGATGTAGTAACAGCCTGGTGGTGAGCAGTAGGGCCATAGGCCTTCCTTTGGTTTATCTGGTTTCTCTGCTTTTGATCAAGTGGGCATAGGTGCCAAGCATTGTTTCTGTGGAAACGAAGGTTACTTGTGGTCAGTGCTAAATAGAGTCCCACAATCTCTCCAGGAAATGAGTCCCTAGCAGTTGTGTCAAGCTGAAAATGACAAGACAGCAAGCTTTTTACTGGAGCTAAGGCTAACCTTTCTTCATCTGCTCTAGGCGCTAATATGGCAGATGTTCCCTCTCAGGAGACTCTGCTCTTTGGATTTTTCTTCCCAGAACTCTTTAATGTGCTGACACTAACTGATTTTATAATGGCAGTTTAGTATCCTGCATAGGAAGTTCTTTCCTGTACATAATGTCATGTTTATTAGCAGAAAGAATCCATCAGAGTTGAGTTCACCTGGAAGGGATGTGTGCTGGGCTGTGGAGGGCTAGTGCGCCCTGCCCATGTGACCTGCCCCGGGTCACTGACCGTATGCAGTCCTGCTGGTCAGTAGCCCTATCTCCCATCTGTGGCTTTTCTTACTGTAGTAAAATGGGCCTGTGTCTACACTAAGAAGCTTCTGGGTGCAGGCTGAGGCATAACCAAGCACACCTTGTACCTCAGTCACTCTGGTCACCATCGGCCTCTGACACCAGCAGGGGATAGTCAGCATTCCTGCACCCTCCATCCTGCTCCAGCTTTGGGTCCAGGATAATCTTATTCTAAACCTCTCTCTCTGCAAGTGATGGCAAGTTGTCTATGATTTCCTTGACACCTTTTGTTTTTGAATAGTTTTTCTCTTCCAAAGCCTTTGTGGAATCTGCAGGTGAGAGAGTATGGCCACCCTGAATGTCAGCAGCCCTGAAACAAGGTGTTACCAGTGATGGACAAGGTGGGCCTTCCACAAAAGGCAGCTCAGCCCCCTTGTCCGCCACAGTTACTGGGTCACGCAGGGTACTACTATGGAGTGATGTCACACAGTAGCATAAAAATAGTCACACCTGGAAAAAGGAGTGTGACAGCATTATGCTGGTGATGCTCCGGGAGAAGGCCCCTCCTTAGCTCTGTTCCCACTGCGTACCAAGCGGTCTGTACCTTCTAGACGGAAGATGACACTGTCTTTTGATTGCCTTCCACCATCATTACTGAGATTAAGTTCTTTCACTGAACTCCCTGGCCAGCAAGCCCAAGGGTTCTCCTGTCCTTGACTCCCTCCCCAGTGCTGGGATTGCTGGGATTTGCCCCTGCACCCAGCCCTTACAGTGGTGCTAAACTGAACACAGGTCCTCAAGCCATCTCTAGCCCCAGAGTTCTAATTTATACCTGATTATATTCTTTCTATTTAGAGGAAGTCTGATTCATTCTGAGACAGATATTCTTGTGTGACTTTACAGAGCACTGCCCACAGCTGTATCTAGGACTTCTGCTTCTTAATTGATACAATGAGAAGTTATTTTGATGGAAAGATTAACTAAGGAATCCCTAGTACCTATTTGCCTCACTACTGAGGGAGGCTAGGCTATCCTTATTTCTCAAACTGCTGTATTGTGGCCCACCCACACACACACACACACACACACACTGGCCTCCACCTGTTTTCATGAGTGGCTTTAGTAGACTGCAGAGGATGTGCACCAGAATAGTGTGAACAGTGTAGATGTTCCAAGGAGATGGGTAAGGTGCCCAAAGTGCCCTGCGCGGTGTGCCCAGGCTCAGCAAAGAGCTATGGGCAGTAGCATGACACCACATGCAGCTCACAGCATGGTGGCCTCAGCTGGCAGGACCGTCTGTTTACCACTCCTGTCTGGTTCCTCTCGGCACCTATTTGTGTAGAATGTTGGATCTTGTTGGCATGTCGGGACCCCAGTTGTCATCATGCTGCTGTGAGCTACCATTCCTCTGGTTTATCCCAGAAGAGAAGTCATGTAACACCTCCAAAGGCCACCTGTCTGGGACAGCCATTTGGAGAATGATCTTGCGGTTGTGGGTGCTGAGCAGCACTCATCTGGTGAAAATTTTGATTTCCTCTACTATGTTTATAACTATGCTTCCTCCTCTATGTGAAGTGATGGCAGAATCCTCTACAACGCTGGTGTTATCCTTGTTGGCATTTGGTCCTGCAAACACCTCCTTTCATGACTGTCCCCTCCTTCTCCTAGGGACAAGTTAAATACAGGGGCATCCACTGAGTGTTGGGATTGACGTTGTATGCCACCATTACCACCCAGCTCACGCAGGTGTTTTTAACCACCCGTAGCAATGATGGGACAAGGAAGGGTCAGAGTCACAACCCAGTTCAGAGGTCTCCTGTGCTGGCCCAAAGACAGATGACTTCAGAGGAACAAAGTGGTCCCCACATCCTGCCAGATTGCTCCAGACTCCCATCTGCCACGAGTTGGACTGTTATTTAGCAAGATCATGGCCCTTGCTGCCTCTGGGGTAGGGGGTGACAGGAAAGAGAAATCGGGGGGGGGGTGCTTGGCAGATCCTGCAGATATGAGAGGCAGAGAGCATACAAAGTTCCCTGACTAGGCAGGAGAGGAAAGGTGAATCAGCCTGGACCACCAGTAGAGTACCTTACGTGCCTTCTGGAGAGAGCCAAGACCAGGTGGCAAGGACCTCACCCCTACTGGTGACCAACACAACTGTGTAACAGCAGCACTTCCCCTGTAGAGGAGCCACCTGACAGCTGGATCCCCTCTCCCCACAGGACCTCACAGGGGGTGAGTTCGAAGACAACCTGAAGTCACTGCACTTGCAGGAAGGCCGGGACTTCGTTCACTTCAGCTGAGCCTGCTGCCAGGTAGTCTATACTGCAACCCCTGCAGGTTCTGACCCATCTGCTCTGCTTCCCTTTCACAGACAACTGTCAGTCGCTGCTTCTTCCAACTTCTCCCTTCATATTCTGTGCGTTAGTTTTCACCCTTTTGTCTGTTCTTGAGGCCTGTCTTTGGGAGGGGGGGTTCCAAGACAGGGTTTCTCTGTGTAACAGTCCTGGCTGTCCTGGAACCCACTTTGTAGTTCAGGCAGAGATCCGCCTGCCTTTGCCTTTAGAGCTGGGACTAAAGGCATGCACTACCACCTCCTGGCTAAATGTTTTATGATGTGGTGTGGTCATGGTGGCTCCTGACAGCAATAGTAAACCCTGCGGCATACACTACGCATATCATTTAGCCAAGGTGACAGTCACACTTTTCAGAACAGTGTGCATTTTACTGTTTTCCTCAACTCGGGTGTCCGATGGTGAGTTGGTAGCCATTGTGCTGCTATCTGCCTCCTCAACGGTTCTGATTCCACCCAGTGCACCTGGTGCCAGCTATTTTCCTCACGAAGGATTAGGTGTCTAACCCTGAACATTCCTAGTAGTCAGAGGCAGCAGGTATACATACAGACTTACCAGCTGTTCTCTTGGGTAGCTTCTGACCTTGCAGGATCCTTTTTACTTCTGTCTTGAGCTGGGGCCTCATCCTTATGGGACCTTTCTTCTTGGCTTCTGCTACTTTGTATCCCAGAAGCTCTTCTGTTTCCTAATCTAAGTTTTGATTTTTAAATTATGAATATTGCATCTGAGTAGTTTCTGCTGAGGCTAAAGGTATTAAACCCTGAAAATTGAATTACAAATTGTTTGGAAGATTACTATGTTTTTCCAACCATTGAGCCTTCTCTCCAGCTCCTATCCTAATCTCTGATAATTTATACCTTTAATTCTTTTGGGGAGGGGGGGCTGTTAACTATTTGTGTGTGGGGATAGGGTTTTATATATCCCCAGGCTGGCTTAAAATGTTCTACATACCTCCTCAAAGATGAACCTCCCAGGTGCTAGGATCTTATACATGTACTGCCACACTCAGTTTTTATGATGATGGAGAATCAACCCAGGGTCTCTTCTGTTGGCACAGGATTTTTCTAGGTAGTCCTGGAAGTCACTATGCAGACTGTCATTCAACTCTGCCTGCCTCTGCTGGAATTAAAGGTGTGCACATCACTCCTGATGACCCAGGGTTTCTTGCATGCAACATCCCTAGTCCTGTGGCTTTACTTTTGGAAATTGTTCTTTCATATGGTTCTAAAATTACTGGCAGTGACTGGGTTCTACTGTCTAGTTAGGGAGAAAAGTCTATTGTTTGTGCACATCAATTTCAATTTCAAACTTACTGATGTTGCTTTTCAGCCAATTTACCTGGGTTTTTCAACATAGGAGTTTTGGGGACTCAGTGGGTGTTTCCTCTTCACCCAGCAAGAGCCAGAGCTCCTTCCTGTGAGAAGTTTTCCCCATCTGCCAGTGCTGAGGGCACAGCTCTGTGAGGTCCCAGTCTTATTAGGCTTATTAGGCTTCTTTTGGCCTTTTATGTACTACACCCTACTACCAAGACTTCATTACTAGACGTAGGGACATGACCTTGTGCACACAGCCCCTAGTACTTTCTTCTTGCTCTTCAGCTCATAGGGGTCACAGCAGGCTAGGTGTGTGCTCATCTGTGAGCACACATACCTAATTGGCCTCCTGCCCAAACACGCCCATTGAGTTTTCCTGACTCCTTTATACCTAGACAGACAGACACACACCTAGTACCCAGCATTGCTAACCTGATGGACCATCCTGGCCACCCTAGCTGTCAAGATGAGGGTATTCCAGACCACCAGGAACCCAGAGGGAACAACTCTGTGGATGAGGTCTGCATGCAGAGGTGGCTGGCCAGGAACAAAACCCGTTTGATCATTAAATCTCGGGGAAAGAGGTGTCATTCTGTTAGACTGTCTGCTGGAAACCAGTTGGTCTCCATGTCTTTGGAATTAGTTATTCTATTTCCTAGAATTAACTGCTCCATCCCACTAGGTCAGACAGGTTATCTCACAACAGAAAATTCTGAGTCTAGGAGCGGTGTGTGAGACTGAAGTGAAGCTTGAGCCCGGCCTCAGGCAGGGAGCCCCAACACCAGATCAGCACCGCAAACCTCCTGCAGACCTAGGCCTAGAGGGTGATTCCCAATATGGGCAGTAGGCTATAGTACATACTACCATGGGCCCTGGCTTGTGGGCCTGGCCACTTTCACCTTTGTATGAACAATTATCAAGTCTGTCCCAGCCATGTGTCCAGCCTCAACTCTGTAGAGATGAGAGGCACCCCCTTCATCTGAGGCTGAGGCTTGAGCAATGCTCAGCAGTGCTTCCCAGGCCTGGAAGACAGAGTTCAAAGAGACAGGATGAGGCTACCGCATCAGGACAGGTAGGCATGCAGGCCTTGGGACAAGAGGTGCAAAGGATCCAGGCCTCAGGACCAGAGTTGCCATTCCTATCCCCACAGGGACAATGATCTCTCACTCAGACCATTGCAGCGTGCTGGTGACTTGGCTGGCTCAGCATGGGGGAGAGCTGCCTGCCACTGCATCTGCCCCTTACGTCACACACTACCAGGATGTGAGACACCCATCATGCTAAACAAATCACTCAGTGACTTAGACACAGGAAAACACCAGGAGTGGAGCCCACAGGGTATGGTACATGATTTAATGAGAAGTGCATCTGTGTTAGGACAGCAGAAGTAAGGGCAGTTACTGCTCACTGTGGAGGGCTTCCCAATCCATCTAGCAGAATGTGCCACCTTTCTCAGAGGTCTATGGCACAAAGTTTCCATGATGGTAAAGCTTGTTGTGGAGCCTCGGGGCAGGACGTCCCAGCTAGGTAGGCAAGGACTCAGCTTCCAGGAACAGGCTGTAAAGACACATAGCAACATCAGGTTGGTCCCCACCCTATCCTCCCTAATGTATGGCGGAAGACTGCCATGTCCCAGGGTCCTGACACCTTGAATTGTGTAGTGTAGCTCTGGTGGCTTGTTAGAACTGGTGGCTTGTCAGAATGGGTTGCTAAACTGTCCACATCCACACATCAATTTTTCATAATATACAAGTAAAGAGCATAGTTGAAAATTCAAGTTCACTCTCCACGTGCGAGATTGAGACTACCCCATGGCTCCATCTGTTGTCACCGCGCCTAGAGCCATTCAAACAATCAGGCCACTCCTTGTGTGTTTTATTTTGGCTCCTGCAAGGGGAGGGCCCTGGGCACACAGACCCAGTATAGCACACACAAGAGAGGGAAAAAACAAAATCTTTCCTAACATGACAAGGAGGTAACAAGAGCTCAGGGTTTAAAGCTAGATCATCAAAGCAAACAGAACAGTGAGGAAAAACAGTAGCTGACCATCAAGACCATATCAGCCAAATACCAAGGCCTCAGGGTTAGGACAACCCAGTTTCAGACAGGACTCTGTAGCTGGAGGTCAAGGCCAGCGATAATGCAATGTGTCAAGAAAGAGTGCTGGCCCCCAGGGTAATCAGGGACAGAAGAACAGAACAGCGAAACAAGTTAACAGGATCGGAAATGACATCCAGATAAGGGGGAAAAGAAACATTAAACAGGAAGGTCAAACAGGAAACAAAAGACGATGAATGTAAACTTGTCAGTAATTATACAGTAAACACAAATGCATGAAACACTAATTAATAAAGATGTTTAAATGATGGTAAGGCATAATCTTGACTATACCGTTCATAGTCATTGAAAGTATTATGACAGTAGACATGCTAACCAGATGTCACCACACTAACAGTGAGCAAGGGAGATGTCAAGGGTAGGAACACTTAGTAACACAGCTTCAAAATGCATCCCCCAAAGTTGAAACACAAGACAAATGTAGAACACTGCTTTCTCAGTAACTGATGGGGTAAGATAACAGAAATGTGTAGTGGTGCCTTTGCGCATCATTAGCACTGTGACTCAGCTTAGCACACAGCAGCAGAGGCTGAGGCCCCACTCCACTCTAATGTCTGAGAACTGAGATCTCCACTGTGAAACTGGAGGTGCACCGTACGAGACACAGAGCCACCAGAGACCTCTGTGTATCTGCATAAGCTTGATAATACCAGTCCTGGGGGCCTGCAAGTCTCATGATATTTGAAAGACATTCACTCAGACCCAACAAGGTGAAATTCAGTCTTCTACAGGCCCGGCCAAGCCCAAGGTTAGAGACTAGGACTCCAGCATGAGGCTGGGTTTCTGAAGGGCTCAGGTTCTGTAAGGGCAGGGAGCCCAGGTCAAGGGTGAAAACAGAGAAACCCTGAGGCCTATATACCACAGTCAACATCCAATAGCAGCTTCCAGCCAGAAAAGCAAGACCACATGCTGTTGTCTATTTGATCAGCATGTCTTAGGAAAGACACACACACACACACACACTCACACGTACCTTAAAAAAAGCATGACTCAGACATAAGAGGTGTCCCAACAGCCTGGGGCATAGAGATGGAGATTATCAGGCGAAGAATTAAAGCCGCTCCAATGGGGACATACAGGAACTAGTAGGCAGATGTAGCGGTTTGAATGAGAAAGGCCCCATAGGTTTATGTTTGAGAAGGATTGGAAGTGTGGCCTTCTTGTAGGTGGTGTAGGCTTTGGCGGTTTCAAGTGACTCCATTTCAGAAGATGTGAGCTCTCAAGTTGTTCCTACTGCCATGTCTCTGCTCTGCCATTATGGATTCTAACCCTCTAAAACCATACACAGTGAAATGCTTTTGTCAGTGAAGTTGTCTTTGTCATGGTGTTTTGCCACAGCAATAAAAAAGTAACACAGTAGAAGTATAGAGAAGGGGGTTCAAAAGGAAGCATAGAAAAAACAGACTCAAAAAGCTATCATGTGAATAGGTCAGAACTTTTTCTGCAGCAATGCAATTAGAACAACATGAGCTGTTGGGACCAATCACACATACAGCATCTCCATCTACAGGACCGGGTGACCTTCCAGGGCACAGAAGCCCATGAGGGCCTGGGGCCTAGTGTCAGTCAGGTACCTCAGCTCCCTCTAGCCCCAGGCAAACCTGGCTGGTTAGTGTGAAGTCCACACGTCTCCCACCATATGGTTTGTACTGGCTTACAGATGGATAGCATGATCTATGTGCATGAAAAGGATTCCAAAGTGTCATACTTAGGCAGTCACTTGACAACTGTAGTGGCGGGACACGGGATGTCTGTAGAGTGAGGCTGGATGATACAGGCAGCATGAAATGCCCCTCCCTTTACACCACAGCTGGTCAGTCCCAAGTGAACTGGACTTCTATGTGAAGAGTCAATACTTAGAGCTTTCAGAAATAGCAGGCTTTTCACCTGCCTACATGTGTTAGCTACTTTTATGGCATATTGGCATAAGCTAATGTCATTTAGGAAAAGGAACTCTCAATTGAGAAGTATCTTTATAAGCTTGTGCTGTAGGTGAGCCTGTAGGACATTTTCTTAGTCACTGATGTGGGAGAGCACAGCTCAGTGTGGGTGGTGCCATCCCTTGGCTGGTGGTCCTGGGTGCATAAACAAACCTCAGTAGATGACACTATAAAGGGAGAGAATCAGTAAGCTGGGGGCATGTTTCTAGTGACAGCTTCAATGCATAGAATTTTTAAAGTCCCTACAGACAGACTGACCTACTGAACACAGGAAGAGAGCCCAAGGGGCCTCAGAAACAGCAAACACCAAGGCCAAGATAGGTGGATAGATAAGCACAGGGAGTCAAGAGAACCGGGGCCCCAGTGGGCAGGAGCCCAGGGAGAGGAAAGCCTGATGGGATAGGTGTCCAGGCACGGAATAATATTAAGTGGGAGCTTTCCTAGGAGATGGAAGCTGAAACAACTGCATACCTGGCAGCCAGTACTGTGAAGACAGAGAAACTTGCCCACCCTGACAAGAGAAGCAGCCCTTCCAGTTGGTCTGAAGAAAGTAAGCGTAGTGATGGAACTGGCTGTGGGAACCAGGGTACTTTAGACCAGACCTCAGAACAACAGACAGCACGGCTGCTGTGTGACCTCAGAACACAAAAAGCATTACCTTTGGAACCAGCTGCGGTCTGGGCACACCAAGGAGATCACACAGGTGGTTCCGCTGTCCTCTTACAACTGGAAGCTCTGCGTCCCTACGGAGGAAAGCATTTGAGTCCTCTGTGCCAACATGGTTCAGTTCCCCTGTTCCTGTGAGGTCTGGTGGTATACTGGAGCAAAAATCTGTATCCTCCAGAGTAGACACCAGAGGCCATATCCCACTCCAGGAACATAAAGAAGAAGAGGGCTTCTGAAGCTTTGTATTAGAACTCAGCTGTGTTGTCCGCTTTCATCGGAATAGTATTAAGCATGTTTTATATGTAAAAAAGTTAATAAAACATAGTTATCTGTAAACCAGGTGCCATGTTCTTGCAAAAGAGCAGAGTTCCTAACACCCATGTAGGGCAGCTCACAACCACCTGTAACCTCAGCTCCAGGGGGATTTGGACACCCTTTTCTGGCCTTGGGAGACAACTCCACTCACATGCAAGCCCTGACACATGCATACACATTATAAAGAAAATTCCTCTTCCCTCCCGGCTGTCCTTACTCAAGATAGTATTCTAGAAAGTTGGAAACAATGACAACTGTCTCCTCAGAAGGTACGGAATTGAGTTTCTACTGCCAGCGAAGATGTCGAAATGCATTCTGGCCTTTCCGGCCCCCACAGCTCTCATCTAGGCAGGAAGGCCACATCCTAGCATAGGCTACTAGGGAGACAGCTGTTCTGAGGGGCACACATAATATGCCATCCCAACAGACCTGCCAGCATGTGAGATCCATCAGTCTGAGGGGACAGTGGCCACAGTCAGTAGCAGTAACTTGGGCTACCTGGCTGTGCCTCCCAAATGATATGTCTAGAACAGGGGATAAGCCAGCGTGAAGTCCCCCTGTATACACATGTTGGTTCTTTGTGTGCTTGCCAGTGCATACATGTATGACTGTATGAATAGCCGCATATACGTGACCATGTGTACAAACATGCATATAAATGTATGCAAAGCCATGTATGTGTACAGTGCCTGGATCACGGGTCTTAAAAGTTTTTGCAGTTGTGCCTACAACTGCTTCCAGGCTCAGCCCATAGCACCTGTGAATCACACCCACAGGCTCTACACCCCCACCACCCAATGCACTTTTGACTTTGAGGTCAAGTTTCTAAAGCCATTAAAACAGAGGAAGGACTACATGGCTCTTGCAGTAGCAAAATAAAAGCTAGCTGACATTCACTTGGTTGCATCCTGATGGCCCTATTACCAAGTTACTGAAAAACACCAGCTTCTGAACCACTACCCACCTCGATCACAAGAGGAGAAAGGCAAGTGTACATTAAACATTCTCCCACCTGAAGCCCCCAGGGTGCGAGTCCTCAGCCCTATGTGAAGCTGAGAGGTGACTGACCCTGAGCAGTTGAGGGTTAAAAAATATCTCCCCTCTTTCCATCAGAAGCTATGGGGACAGGAAAAAGTGGCATCAGGCTCAGGCAGGTCCTACTTACCAGGCTGTGTCACTGAGCACAGACATGACCTCATCAAGCACATCAGCATCTACCAAGTCACTATAGGTAAGCACCATCTCGTACACCTGGCTTGCTGTGGTCTTCCGGATCTGGGGCGAGAACAGCAGGTCAACAGTCAACAGGAGGAAAACCCATCACCACCCAGGAAGCCCAAAGGGTCTCTCATAAAAGGAGGGAGATGAACTTGGCCATAGATACTTCTGTCATCACAGACAGGCAGCAGGGGGTGGCACGGGACTGCAGCCTTTGTCAGGAGATGCAGTAGGGAATCCTACATGGGAATCTGTTTCTCTTGCTCTTTTTGGGTTATGTCCTATGACAAACTGTTTCACATGAGGTGTGATCTACCCCCAGTAATGAGCATTTCTGACAAAGAGGCTAAGCTGTGGATCATTCCACTCTACCTCAAAAAAAAAAAAAAAAAAAACAAACAAACAAAAACAAAAACCCCACTGTCCTTTGCACAAGTTCCCCTGACTTAGAATTCTTGGACAAGAGAGGGAAATCCTAACCTTGGGCTGTTAACACCCCACCCTGAGCAATACTTCCCCATACTCACCCTACCCAGTACCAACACCCACATTCCTTTCATGCAAATATGAATTGGCTAACATATCCCAGGGCTGCCCTTACTTGGAAACTATCTCCACAAGCACACCATCTTACCCTGTGTTTACTTCTAAACTCACTTCAGAGTTATACCAACATATTGTAGTGAGATCCCGCCCACACCTGTTGCACTGACCATGCTCACTGGGGGTGTGGGACTTGAAGGAGAAAGCTAGGTCTGTGGCCCCACGCCCCACCTCACTCTCTTGCTTCCTGGTCCGGTTGCAGAGAGCATTCCCATGGAGTGGGAACCCACGGCAGTCATGTGTAAGTGAATTTTCCCTGAATAAACATCACTCAACCTATACTGAGTCCAGTGAATCTTATTTCCCATGCATTATCTTTTAGGGGCCATATGTAAGCACAGGCCTTAGATGGCCCTGAGGTGGGGCAGACACTCACCACAGGGAAAGGGTGACCAAGGAGGAGGAACAGTTGCAGGAGAACCTTCTTTCTCACGTCACCATTGAACTGGACCATCCCACAGAGCCTGCAGAAGAATCACAGGTGACATGGGACTGTGCCATACTCACATTGTTACCCAAAGACCCAAGACACAGGGATACCTAAAAAGTAGACAGCATAAACCTTGAGCCATGTGTGTATACACCTACACAGTAAACACAGGGTGTGCTCCCATGTGATATACACAGTCATGTATGCAAGTGTGCACTGTACACTAACATGCTCCCCTGTGCTTACCTATACTTGATGGATGATGAGATCTTGGTGTTAACATGTGCCTCTGTGTCCAGATCCCTGCATTCCCATGTGTGCATGTTTGTATACCTTATGTGATTGCCAACACATGACCAGATTTCTGTGCCAGCATGTACTTGCCCATGTGCCCAGATCCCTGTAGCAACACAGGTGTTGTCACATTCCTTGGGCCAGTAAGGTACCAGATCAAGTGACAGATGTGAGCAAGTGAGAGATGTAGCTTTCCTGTCCCCAAATGCCACTACGGACAGGAGTTTGAGCTTTCCTAAATGAACAGTCAAACACTCCATTTTAAACAGCTTTGTGATTAAAACTGTATTTCTCACCAGGAACCACCAAGTCCCTCCTTTTTCCACCTCCGCCCAGGAGCACTTAAAACTCACACTGCAATGCTCGACCGAAGTTTCTGGATGTCTTTTGATTTCTTGATTTCTTCCTTACAGAGTGCAAGCAACTTCACACAAAAGGGGTGGCTTGGAGGAGAAAACATTGTAAGTAGAGCTTTCACAGGAATACAGAGCAATATGATCTATGCTGTATTAATTAGCATCTGGTGCTGTAGGTACCAAGTAACCTGAAGCTCGCTTGCTCAAAAGACACAGTTATGGTATGAGCATATCCAAGTGGCCCTCCCCAGCAGAGAAGACCCTACCAGCAAGTGCTGCTTCATGGAAAGAAGCCCTATGAGGGAGGTCTTGGTTACAAGCTGGTCTCCTGCGGCAGCCCTAGGTGTGTGGTGTATGCAGGATCTCAGGACATAGCACCAATACTAAGGAGCTCCCAGCCTTGGGGGTTCACCCGAATGCTGCTCAGCAGCAGTACAAGAACACTGCCCAAGGTTCGAGGGGGGGCAGAAGAAAAAAAAGATCACAGGACAATGACACAGATCCTCTCAGAGGGGGGCAGAAAATACAAAGGAAATGGCAGTGAGCAAAGAAAGACTCAGAAGGGGAAGATCAACTGAGACCCAGCTGATTTGGATCCACCACCAGTTAGTTTAAAAGGAAAATTCAAAACCACAGTTAGTTTCAGTTAGTTTCTGAGTAACTTATCACTGGTGCAACAGAAGATGCTTAGAAATCTTCATGAAATACAAAGCTTCCAAACCAACAATAGAAAATTCAGTGAAGACCACAAGGCAAAAATGAGCAGGATGCTATCACTCACTTAGGAAGCCAGCCCGGCACCTACATGGTTCCAGGACTTAAAGAGACGTGCAGCTTGACTGTCTGCTCCTCTGGACAGGAGGCTAAGGAACCATAAACCACTCACAGTAGGAAGCAGCTGATTTGTACCCTGTGTCCCATAACCTCTGTCCAGCTGTGATGGGCACAGGTACACTCCTGGGCCTTGTAACACAACCCACATGCTGTTCTATTTCCATTTGGACCTTATATCTCAGGCTCCATCAACGTCCAGACCTCTCTGCCCACCAGCCCTAGTAGGTGGACTACCTTGTCCAAGTCTGCCTTCCTACATGGATAGCGGGTCCTACTTCACCCCATCCTGATGCCCGCTGTCTGAGTTTGCAGTTTGTCATCTTCTGGGTTCTGAGATCCTAATACAAGTGTTCTTTCTTTCAAGTAACAGCTACCTAGTTATGGTAGGCAGGATCATGAGTTTGTAGCTAGCCTGAGCAACACAGTGAGATAGATAGATAGATAGATAGATAGATAGATAGATAGATAGATAGATAGATAGATAGATAGATAGATACAAATTTTAAAAAGTTGGGTAACTAGGCCTCACCCGAGAGGGAGCACTAAGCAAGTAGATACTTACTTCTCCTCAGAGGTAAAGATGTCAAAGCACCCATTGGCCAGCAGCTGGTCCAACATTTTCAGCAGTGATACGGACACCCTGAGAGGATAAAATAAGCAACCATGAAGCCCACACAAGCATTCAAGAACTAAGAGCCACCCATGTGAGGAACAAACAGATGCCACTGACAGGGTTTAAAAAAAAAAGACCCTTAACACCACAATGGCTCTTCCTAGATGAGACAAGAGTCAAGACATTCTTGTCAAATTCCTAGAAACAGATACAGCAGTGCTATAATTCTTTCAAGAATGCCAAAGTGACTATGGGATGTAAGAACAAAGCCAGAGCCAGTGTGCCTTCTTTCAGGAATTACCTAAGGCAAAGGTAAGAACAGAATTCCTGAGGTAAAGATTATAAGTGGCCCAGTAGAGTCCGACATTCACCTGTACACTTGAGGGTCTGACGAGGTGCATGACCGATGCAGTGAACAGTCCAGCAGACAGTGCTGGACAACCATTTGCAAGATTAAACTGAGCACACAAAAAACTACCTCAAAACAGACCACAGGGCTGAAGACAGAACCTAAAGCTAAAACTTCTGGAAGAGGGAGCTCTCTAGGACCTCTAGATTAATCACACAAGCTCTTGAAGCACAAGACAGGTGAGAGCTGGGTCCTTCAAACCACAGGTGTGACGAGGATTTGCCCAGTACAGTGAAGGCATCACAAAACAAGAGTGAGAAGGAAAACCCAACTAAACAAGCTGTGCCAATGAACAGACATCTCAGACACTAGGAAGGCAACTGAGAGACTGACCACACCAATGCTGGTAAGACAAACAGATGGAGACAGCAGCTTTACAGAAGTTAACAAGTAATACAGATAACCCAGCTGTCCTTCACTTGATGTGTGACCAAGAAAAGGGAATGTGCATCCACAGAGATTCATCCCTGCATGTCCCAGAACCTGAAATGCCCAAACAAATGAGTCACTCCCTGCCCACAAGAGGCCCTGAGTGGACAACAAGAGGGATAGACAGACAGACAGGAGTGACTACACTGCCTGCCTGTTTGAATGGAAATCTACAAAACACCACCTTGACTTTGGTGGTAACATCAGTGGCTGCCAAAGTGGACAGTTGGGAGGGCTGTGAGGGGCAGGAGGAAACCTTGGTGAACAAGTTAGGCTTCATGGCATGTATGCACATCCAAAGGAACCACCCCACACACTTTATATGTTGTTTTTCAGGTTTCTTATATCCTCAGGCTGTTACAGACAAGACAGAATATTCCTATAGGCTAGAACCTCATTCCAATTCACATGGTATTCTGCATGTCCACACGCACACAGAAAAGGTCATTTTCCTGCCCAGAGTGCCTCAAGGGAGAGGGACCCCAGGAGACGAGCGCCAGGAACCAGTGAGGCCCAGAAGAGATGAATGGATTCACTAAAGAAAAGCGTTGGAGCTAGAACCTGGGACCTGACAGCTTGCTGTGCCCTGCTCCTCACCTACTAAGTGTGAAATGTGTGCCAGGGAAACATAGGCTCTGTGGAAATAGGATTGGGGTACAAGCACCATGACCTCCCAGCCTCAAGACACCACTCACCTGTCATTTAGGAGGTTGTCCTCAAAGACCTTCAGGAGGGTCCCACTGAAGCTCTCCAGGACCTGTGCATCCTTCTGAATCCTCTTCATGTACTCAAAGAGGCTCTGTGTAGAATGCCTGACCTGACACCCAGAAAGCAGTATTATGGCATAGCATGGCTAGCTTCTCCTCGGTTCCCCAAAGCTACTTCAATAACAGTAAACGCCTAGGACCAAACAAAAACAACTGCAAACTGCAAAGACACGAGGACCCTGCAGGTGCTGGGCTGTTAAGACAGTGAGCATGTGCAGCGCACACATACGGGGCAGAGCCCTCTGGAAGGAGTCCCCCGTATCTCCTGCTCTGCACAGCCAGATGCCTCCTCACCGTAGACTCTGTCAAACCACCAACAGACACAGCCAGACCCAGCAGGACATGGTATCTGTAGGTGGGCAGTTCCAAGAGCTGGATGATAAGAGGGAAGGCCTGGGAAGGTGCGTTCCAGTTCACAGAGGCCACATCAGACCTGAAAGAAAGGGATTTCTTCAAGGCCATGCTCGGAGGGACTGGGCTGCAAGGGGATCTGTACCTGACAGTACCTGGGAAACAGACTTTCCAGTTCTCTGCGGTGGGGGACATGGGGAATGGGAGGGCTGTCGAAGTGTAAGAGCGTCAGGAATACCCGGGCAGCATGAGCACGGAACCGATCAATCTTCTCACTTGCCTGCTGGGCAACGCAACACATGACACGCTCACAGCTGCAAACAGAGGGCACATGTATGAGGCCAGCCTGGGGACATGTGGCACCTTACGGCCAGTAGCTGCTAAAGCCACATCAGGATGTGTCTTAAGTTAGGGTTTTTATGGCTGTGACAAAACACTATGATCAAAAGCCATTTGGGTAGGAAAGGGTTTATTTCAGCTTACAATTTTCAGGTTATCTCTATCACTGAAAGAAGTCAGGATGAGAACTCAAGGCTGGAGGCAGAACTAAGCAGAGGCCATGCTGCTTGCTTGCTCAACCTTTCTTATAAAACTCAGGTCTACCTTCCCAGGAGTGGTACTATCCAGTGACCTGGGACCTATCATATGAATCATAAATCAAGAAAATGCCTACAGGCCAATCTTATGCATGTATTTTCTCAATTGAGTTCCTCGTTCCAATTAATTCTAGCTTGTGTCAAGTTGAAAAAAAAAAAAAAGTAACCAACCCAGGATGAGTGTAAGTACACTCTGCATCCCAACATCTCAGGAGCCACAGAACAGGTCCATGTGAATGTGATGTACTGTGATGTACTCTTGGGGTAGGAGGAGGGAAAACCAACAGTGCTGAAGGTCAGTGGAAGGAGGAGGAGAGTCCAGGTTGAAAAGTTCACAAAGCAGTAGAACTTCAGGCCTCAGCAGTGTGGCAGAAGAGGTTGGGACTCACAGGGGCCGGGGTAGCCCGTCCTGGCAGGAACCCCGAGTTCAAAGGCCACCACAGCCTCACCCTCTGAAGCTGGCTGCCCAGCAGGCCAGATCAGAGGAGGTCCTGGTATAGGGTTGGGGGAGTGGGTATGCTATGAAGCCTGTCCTAGGGATACAGAACAGGAGGAGGACCCTGGCCATGTGGGGGGGTCAGGAGAGAGGTCAGAGGAGCTAGTCTGAGAAGGTATGGAGGCACCAGGGAAGCCCCAGATGGCCTCAAATACTCACATGTGGTCCTCAATCAGCATGGGCTCTGTGCGTGCCAGCAGAAGTGTCAAGTCCATGAGGCTGGTCATGGCAGCCTCACGGACCCTGTGGTTAAGAAGACATAAGAAGGTCAATCTAGGACAGGGATCCCAAGCCCTGGTCCCACCAATCATATCCATTTTGGTCCTGTCAGAATAGACTCTACAAGTATCCCATGAGGGAAAAAAAGTCTTGAGACGCCCAATGGTCAAACATAAGCTTGGTTCCAAAAGGCCAAAACATAGGGAAAGTTTTAGAAATTGCAGAAACCACACATCAATGTAGACCATCAAAGAAAACCAATGCCAGCAGCTGGCAGTCTTTATTTAAATCCCTTGACTAGAGGACGAGGGACGTGCAAGAGGATTCACAACATCTGCAAAGCCTAAAACACTGTACATGCCATCGAAGCAGGTACTTCCCACAGCCTCCTCCCACGTGAAGGTGGCCTCTGTAGTGCCTCAGTGCACAAGGCTGGCACTTCTGGTTCTCACCAGAGAGCAACCAACATTCATATCCATCCTGGGCTGCTAAAAAGAGCTGCCTGTCATTAATTCATTAAGAAAAAAAAAAAAAAAAAAAAAATCTAATTCCAGAGCAGAGCAAAGCAGCCATTTAAAATGGGATACAGCCAGAGTTAGGAAAGGGGAAATACAAACCCTCAGGCCTGGGGTTATCTCTGTCTTAGTCAAATCTTCTATAGGGCCTGTGCCAGGTTACCACTGTGAGGTCCACAGGCCCTTCTGAGGGGAGCCCGCAGACACCAGTGAAGCACAGAGGTCCAGGGGACTCCTCAAAGTCATGTGAAAGTCACTGAACACAAAGCAAGCCTGGAGAAGGTGAGGTAGAGCTACAGTGTGCTACAGACACAGGAGCACACATCTGCAATGAGTGCCAGGGATGTAGGGAGGGACGTCTGCAAAGCATGCTGGGGTGAATGGGGTACACATCTGCTACAAGGAGAAGCTGTGCTCACCAAGCACACGAAAAGGATAAAGAACTGGGTCCCGAGCCTCAGAGGGCCTCATAACCAAGATATGCTCAATAGCGCTGAGCTTAATCCTGGGAGCAACCGAATAAAATATCGTCACAGAGCCCACACCACACCACCAGGTCTGTATAGACATGACTGCCCTGCTCTGTGAAGCCCTTCCTCTCAGTGACCTGGAGATTGAAACATAGATTTCAGTGGTGTATTTGGCTGTCCATTATCACCACCTGCTAAGAGAAAACCCATGTAATACAAAGCCCTACAATTTAACTACAACTTAGGAAACTCAGTTTAAAACTGTTACTACAAAAATAAAAGAAGCAACAAAAATAGATTGATCAAATGTATAGTCTTTACAATAACTACCACTAAAAATATGAAAATAGAGAAAAGTAAAAAAGGCTGAATCTCAAAAACAATTGAAATCTTTGACAAGTTCTAGATACTGATCAATAAAAACAACAACAACAACAAACAGAGTGTCAGGGTGTGTGTGTCACCGGGTACATGGTGCCCACGGGGTTATCATGCCTGCTGGTAGTGGTTGTGGTTTATGAGCATCATTACTTCCCTCCTTTGGAAGTCTGCATGGAGCCTTCTGGAACCATGAAAGCCAGTCCTCAGGGAAGAGGCTTTCAGCTCAGCTCTAGCTCAGAGGCCTCGGGATCCTGTGTCTGAAACACAGGTTGTCTTTAGCATTAGGGACTTATCTTCCACCTCTGGTGGCCAACCTGGGGCAGTAGCAATCAATAGCCTGTAATATTTTGGGACTCTGTTGGACAACCCTGACCACCAGCTCAAAAGAAGACATCTTATGAGTTGTTAAGGTTTATATTAGATGATCTTTAGCCCAGATGGGAAAACTATTTAAATTATACATATATGTTTATATACCAGCTGACATGTATTATAGATATTTTTGTTAATTCCACATGACCTTTTTAGAATCCTTACTACTGTTTTACCCTAACCCTTCTGAGTGGGAAACTAACAGCTCTCTTAAGTTGACTTAAGGCCTCTTCAGTAGAGGGGAATCATGCCTTATACTGGAAACCGAGCCAACTATCCAGGACTTGTGAAGTCATGGATCTTGGAGGAGAACCTACAACTGCCACCACCACACTAACCCACACAATCCCTGACTACATTCTAAACGGTTGTCCTTACACCCACAGGAAAGTGTTGTCCTCACCCCTCATCAAGGAAACTTCTCTTTGCAATGGGCAGAGAACTTCATGTTGGGCCACAACCAATCAAAATTCAGAGTCGTGGAGCCCAGGCCCAACTGACACAAGCAGCTAAGCGCCAGGGGTTCACGATGGGAGCAGAAGCAGAAAGACTGTGAGAACCAGAGTTTGCTGTAAGACTATGTCTCCTATACCAATGAAATGCCCCAACAGTACTGCCTGAAGCTAAGCTGAACAAAGACAACCACAGACATGGTAACTTGGCCTGGGGTGGGCAAAACCTCAACCCTACACAAAGAACTAAGGAATTCAGAGAGTGAAGGGAATACAGACACACACACACACACACACACACACACACACACACACACACACACCCGTACACAACAACAACTAATGAAAACAGAGGCCATGAATTTGAAAAAGCAAAAGGTATATGGGAGTTTGGAGAGAGAAAAGAATGGGGAGAAATGATGCAATAAAGAAAAAATTTTTAAAGAACGTCTGGAATTGCACCACTCACTACAGGTAATTCTACACTGATCCCCCAGGAGCAGAATCCTGGAGGCTCACCTTTGCAGCGGGTCAGGTCCCAAGGACCAGGTCTGAGGAAGAGGCCCCAGTACCAGTCCTTTCTGGCAGATACAAAGAAACACACTGTTGTATGTTTACTCCAAACTGAAATTGCTTTGGGAGCAGCAACTCATGACATTCAGGAAGTTAATGAAACTTAGGAAGCTCAGAATGTTGCAAGATCCACAGAGCTTCCCCCTCTAGGTTATAAAAGCAGTAAAAACTGCTGGGGAGAGGAAGCTCTCCAGCTGTCGAGCTGCCTGCAAGTAAAGCACAAGTCTCCAGAGATGCGGTTTTTTGTGAGCTGTCACCCCTGCGAGGGAGTGCCTTTCAGTGATACAGCTGCTTTGAGTCCCACCTTATCTGTGCTCCTTCCTGTAAGAAACTCCAGTGGACTCACGGGTTCACTAAGCCAGACTTAGGTGGGATTGCTCCTTCGTTCTGTCTTCAGTGCCCCATCCTGGGTAAATAGATGACTGTTCACATCTTCCATGAACAACACTCATCATTTCTCAGTCTTAAACCACAAGGAGGAATCCAGGTCAACCAGGTCTCTCGGGAATTCAGGGGCCTTAGAGAAGAAGCCTAGAACCTGGCATCTATCACAGACCCAAGTCACCAGACCTAAGTGGGCTGGGTTCACAATGCCAACTTAGGCCACTGCCTGTTGTCAAGCCTGTAGCACATTTTGGAAGGGTGTGCATAACAAAACATGTCCAAGGCACTCCAGCCCACTGACATGCCACAATCAAGAAGATAGATCCTTCTCAAGGAGGACATGAAGGATCTCAAACTGGTCAGTAAAGTGGGGTGTCCAGCTAGACTATAGGATCTGAGAAGAAACAACTGGCTGGGTACCCAATATGAGAGGAAGGGAAAATTAATAAGCAGAAAGAAGATGTTAAAAAATAAAGTCTGAAACATCCTAAACAAGGGATAACCTGTCTGGATCACAGTCAAGACAGCATCGTCTACAAGCTCTTTCTGAACTCTTAACAACATTGCCTATAGCCAGCGGGACGCAGTGTGAGGCACATGACAGAGATGCTGACTCAGACAACAGCAGCAACAGTCTTGTTCTCTCCCTCACAAGGTGTTTCTGCAACCTGGGCAAGAAACTTTCCCTACAGGAGGAGGAAGGAAAGACAATCAGACAGACTCAAAAGACTACAGATGCCTGGACAGAGCAGGAAAGCACACGTCCGTCGCTGCTCACCTGAGACATCAGTGCAGGCCGCTCCTATGAGAGTTTCTACCATGACTTAATGCCTGTTGTTTCAAGTTCTGGGTATCTGGGATGCCATGCCCTCCCCTCTCTCAGGAAGTTCATGAGACAGCAGGGAAGTCATACTACAAACACTCCTTACCAGGCTCCCACATCTCCTCTGCTGTCTGTTGTATAATCCTTCATGCAATCCAGCAATGCAGAATAAACCTCAGAAATGTTCTCTTTGCACATGACTTCATCTGCAGGTCCCTCTGCTTTCACACCAACTGTCTGGCAAACTCTGAAATTAAAATATGCATGCCTGTGAGCTCATCCTTCACATTACAATGGCCTGAAGTGTCTTACTGTGGGGAACATCCAGCAGGGCATAGGAGCCTGGGGCAGATGTAGAAGCCCAGGGCACCCTCCCCACAGCAAGTGCAGAATGGTGCTCACTGTGAAGTCACCTTCACTGCCCCCACAGTCTGCAAGGCTCTTTCTGTCTTCCACCCTGATGAAAAGGTTAATGCTGCTGCGAGAAGTCAGGAATGAATGGGCTTACCAAACCACATGGCCCTGCAAACTGCATCTACCGACAGCAGTCACTAAGACACAAGATTCAGGCACTGCTCCCTTTGTCAGCCTCAAATTGAGGCACAATCCCCAATTCTTCATCCATTTTATTTATTTATTTGTTTATTTGTTTGTTTGTTTGTTTGTTTATTTATTTATTTATTTATTTAGCGGTGCTGGGAAGAAAACTCATAGCCTTGTATATGCTAAACAAGCATCCTGCCACTGTGCTGTTCCCAAAGCCAGCACAATGCTTTGGTTTGAGGTACGGCATCAATGTTGCCAGGGCTAGCCTCAAACCACTGTTCCTTGGTTTCTGAGGTGAAGATGCAGATATTCCCTGACAATGCTCTAAAAGGGAAGAAATTGGAAAACAAGAAATAACAAAACATCTGTATACATTTCTGCCCTATGCTAGCATGACAGATAATCCTTGTGGTGCCTGTTGATGTCCACCTGCCATGCCAGAGGCTCACCTTGATATCGCCTTCAAACTGTCTCTCCTGGCCTCAGCAAAGCTCACGTCCTTGGGAGAAGTACAGGTGACTAGTCTCAGACCCGTGAGAACCTAAGGGCAAAAGAGTCCCCCAAAGAAGCATCAGCTAAATGCGTTTTTTAGACATTCTCAGTGAGTAGCCCAGTCTGCCATTGAGCTTGAGAACCCTGTAGCACCAGACATGGCTGTCAACACCCTTCTGTTTAGAGATGTGGCTCTGGAGCCACAGGACACAGTAGCCATGGGTGGGGCTAGCAAGGCAGCTCATAGGGACCACGTCCCACAGAAGTCATCAAGCCCCGATTCAGCTTCTGGAAGAACATATGAAAAGGGGTCATCCCACAGCCTCCCCTCTGCTGTACCCAGACTCCAGCAATTGCTATGGAACTGGTCTCAGCCCTACAAGATATTCCTGTCTTGTTCCCATCTTGGACAAAGGACAGTTGACATTCTGGCTCCCAACGACAAATGGGCAATAATATTTATATATTTTCTCCCATCCACTCCCCCTGCCGTGTGTGTGTGTGTGTGTGTGTGTGTGTGTGTGTGTGTGTGTGTGTGTGTGTACAATCATATATGCTACAGTCTGTATGTGGAGGTTAGAGGACAAATTTGTGCAGTTGGTTCTCTCTACCTTGGGTCACTAGGTTTGCCCAGCAAGTGATTTTATTCATGGAGCCACCTTGTAGGCCCAGGGCTATTACTTCTTGAACTGATAGTTCAGTTCTAAAATCTTTCATGTTTATCTACATTTCACCTGGAAAAAAACCCCAGGAGTGAGTCCCGATATTACAGCAGCTATACTCGGCTTTGTACAGGGTAAAAGGCCTACTCATCACATCATCATAAGCTGCCTGAGCCCATAGGAGGGAAGAGAACCATTTATATAGAAGCAAATGTAGAGAGCTTATCTTATTGCATCCCAGGTTGTGTGTCAGGAAGCAGAGACACAATAAACAGTAAGAGCATCTTGGGGGGAGTAGGAAGGGGGAGATGCTGGCAGGACCAACTGGTGTTTCAACTCACAGGGGAAAAAAATGCATGAGCTTAATGGACTAGGTGAGTGGGGAAATGAAAGTCTCCAGAGCCAGGCTGGAGGCAAGCCCAGGGCAAAGACAGGGACAAGTGATTTAGGATGCTGAGAAGGACAAGCAATGGGGAGAGAGCAGGCCACATCAAAGTAGATGAGACAGTGTGAGAAAATGATACTGAGGCAGAGGGTGCCTCATGTGTCACCTGGGGTAAAAACCTAGAGGAAGAAATGGACAAGCCTCTTTACTGCTCGTCAACTCAAGGCTTTCAATGGTGGAACCAGCAGAGAAAATACCTCTTGGCCTTTCAAGCTCACAGGGGCTGGATTAGAAGGCTCAGTAAGCCTGAGAGGGTAGCACCTGAACCACCTTGCTCTGTTAAGGGACCCACTGCCTTAATAAGAATAATAATGTCTCAACAGAAAGCAAAATAATAATACATGATATAGTCTTCTGAGGCACAGGCAGAAAAGAAGCCCATAGGACACCAGTGAGACGTGGGGCTATCGGCCTCTGCCCTTATCTAGTCTACCTCCCCGCCTCCCCCCCCCGTGACTACAATCAAGGTAGAACATCAGGTAAATAAAATGTCCTAGGAATTTTAGCTATATGGTGTTATTATTCAGGAAATATCTTGAGATGGCCGCAGGAATGGAAGACGTGTTCAGGCACTAGCTTCTGCACAGAGGCAGCAGTTTCTTAAGACAGTGCCTTCCTACCCTACAGACTTGAGCACAGTGTCCTGAAAGAACGGTTAGCCCACACCCTGGAGTGCAGGTCCAGCAGCCACTGCCTACATGGCCATATGTGCTGATGCTGAGAATGCCTTCCCAACCAGAGGTGTGCAGATTAATTGCCAGCCATTCACATCTGTGCCCTCTTGGAGCTGTTGGCATGCTCACCTGCTGCAGATGACCCTTGAGAAGGAAACTTGGGAGGGCGCCCAAGGCCGAGGAGAAGCCACAGCGGGTCATCTCCTCTGGGCTCTGGAGCTCAGCAAGGTACTGTGGAATCAGCTCCGCTGAAAAGAAAAAAAAAGTTTACAAGTGGCCTCTGTCTAGTGGTACCCTCAGAAATGCACGTGGGATGTACTAGGTAAGCCAGGACAATGCTCTAATGCAGACATACCTTCAAAGTAAGATACAAGATATAAGAAAAATTGTATAAGGTGGTTTTAGGGTTTCTTTAAGATTTAAAGAAAAATTTCATTTATTTATTTGTTTGGTTGGTTTTTCTGAGACAAGGTTTCTCTATGTAACAGTCTGGCAGTGCTAGAACTCACTCTGTAGACCAGGCTTGCCTTGAACTCACAGAGATCCACCTGCCTCTGCCTCCCTAGTGCTGGGATTGAAGGTGTGCATCACCACCACTCGACTCCTTGAGATTTTTTTCCTTTGTGTTTTGTTTTTGTTTCGTTTGTTTGGGACAAAGTCCCTCTATTTAAACCAGGCTGATATTGAACTCACAATGCTGTGGCCTCCCCATAGGTTAAGAGCTCTGATAGCTTATCTGGGATCATGCACATGCACTACCAAACCTAGTTTTCATACGGAATTTTACCTATATGGCTTCATTATTAGGGGAGTAAATCTGAGACAGTTGTAAGAATAGCAGACACATTCAGAACTCTCACCTTTACTTACTAAGTACGCAAATGCTTTTGATAGATACAACATCCTAATAACAAGAGTCCACTAAGAGAGGAGCAGATACAGTTCCAAGCTGACAGCAAAGCTTTGGGACACCGACCAAGCAATTCTGGGGTGAGAAGAGTACGGCACAAGGCAATGCGGTCAAGCACACAAGGCTGTCAATGTAGCAGTGGCAGAAACAAAGATCTCAAAGGAGAAGCAGAAGCTGAGAGCCTAGGGGCTCAGAGCAGGGTGGGAGGAAGAATTTTTAAAGTGAGTAGCTAGTTCTGTTCTTTTACAGTTCAGCTCAGCAAGCTGTAGAGTGGGCAGACACCATCCCTGAGTCCTGTCTGTCAGGCTCTGGCCATCACTGGCCACTAGGACCCATTCACTGAAGCCCTGGAAACACATCCCATCCATCCTCAGATGTAGGGGAAGAAAAGTGTGACACTCCCCATTCACACATTCGAGCAAATTCACTTCAGTGGTCATGTGCAGTGTACCCAAGTTTCAACACAACAGCGGTTCCTCGGGAACACCATCTCCTTTCAAACAGACATGACATGGTACTTCCTATTTGAAAAGTAAAATGTGGCCTTGTTCTACTTTTAAAAGGCAGACTGCATGTAACGTTACTGTCTGCATAAAGTTGCCGTGGTTGAGGGATACTGTAAACATTTCTAAAGTCTGCTATCTTTAACTCCAGTTTCAGGGGAGCTGACACCCTCTTCTGGTTCCTGTGGGCATCAGGCACACAAGTGATTCGCAGATATACATGCAGGCAAAACACCCACACATGTAAAATAGAGACAAAGATTAAAAGACTAGAAGAAAAAGTCTGCCGGGGGCTGGGAAAACGACTCAGTAAAGTGCTGTTTAAGCATGGGGACCTGGGTTTGAATCCCAGACAACCCTGTAAAAAAGCCAGACAAGGTAGCATATGCCTATAATCCCAGCTCTGGTAGACAAGAAGATTCCTGAGGCTCACTGCTCAGCATAACTAGTGAACCCAGGTTCAGGTTCAGCGGAAGACCTTACCTAAAAAAAAAAAAAGTGAAGAGACACTAACGCAGACACCCAACAGCAACCTCTGGCCTCCATATGCACAAATGTGAACACACAGATTCAAGACCACACACAAAAAGTATCTGACAGAAGATCAAATTCCAGTATTTTTTGGGAAAAAAAAAAATCACAAAAATGTACACTACTGGATAGGTGGTGTTGGTTTCTTTGTTTGGTTGGCTGGTTTTGGTTTTTGTTTTTTTGAGACAGGGTTTCTCTGTGTAGCCCTGATTGTCCTAGAACTCTCTCTATAGACCAGGCTGGCCTCGAACTCACAGAGACCCACCTGCCTCTGCCTCCCAAGTGCTGGGATCAAATGAGTGCTCCACCACAGCCAGGCATGGACAGGTGATTTTTATGCCGTCTCTAGGAAGTCCTGTCCCAGGGAAGCTCCCTATTCAGATTAAGATGTTCTCTGGATGAATCTAAGGACATGCTCTGAACCCAAGTGGCTCAGGAGAGACCATGTGAAGGCTTCCGTGCAACTGAGAACCCTCTTCCCGTAGCCCAGCTGCCTGGCATGAGGTGGGTGGGTGCCGAGAGATTACGTCCAGAAAGATGATTACACAGGGTTGCTTCCAACGGCCGACTCAGCCCAAGCTTGCTGGGCGGGCATCACCCAGCTCCCATTTATACTGTGGATCCATGCTTTGGGCCCAGCAAACAGTTCACTCACTCTCAATGGTAGAGCCTGCCTCCCCGGGCTCCTTCATGTAGTATTCACTGCAGAGGGCGGCCAGGGCAGAGACAGCTGCCTCCTGAAACAGAAGAAGACATGAGTGAATAAAGCGTCTGACAAGTCCTCAGCCACAGATGTATGCGTCACTGCAGTCTGGCACAGTGGTTGTTTAAAAACAAATTAAAGTATGCCACACTTTGGTTTCTCTAATAAACCTTCTGATATCAGCACCTGTCAGGTGTATTGATCACTTTAAATCCTCTGCACTAGTAAACCGAAAGTGAGAACTCTATTTCTTCCACACAGTACATTTTTTTGTGTGTTTTTTATGGCACAGTTAATATAAGACAAAACATTTTTTTCCCTTCACAGCAGAAGCAATGTGGGGACTGAGTGTGTTGTGTGGACAAGGACTCCAAGGCAGCACTGCTGGGACCTGGGTTAGAGAACAGGAGAGTCCACTGGCATCTCCAACAGAAAAGTATTCAGAACAGACAGGGTGAGGAACCAGCTTTATCCCAGTAATCTTGATGGAGGCAGGATGATGCAGTCGCATTCAAATGAGAAGGTGGTGCAGTGTCCCCTTGGTTTCCCACCTCCACAATCTGCAATGGATGACTCCAACTCAATTCAATCCTTCCATTCAACCCCGCCCCAAAACCAAGGAGAGACAAACTGAGGAGGGACTAGGTGAAAATCAGCATGGGAGTTCCTCAGTACATCAGAGATGCTACGTGCACCAGTTAAACATCAGAGATGCTACGTGCACCAGTTAAACATCAGAGAACATCATGATTGTGGCCAGTGGGACTTGATTATGGACACTGTTAAAAGAAAATTCTGAGACATCAACCATGAGGCCTCCAAATTTAACCAGAAAGACTGTACCAGAATCCCACAGAAAGAAGTGCAGGGTAGGCAGGGGCTCATGTAAGCATGAATGTGTTTCCACTCCTCATCTGGCACATCGGAGCCTTTCCAAACATCAACAATTACAGTTACTGCCTAAAAAAGTGGATCACATGCCTGCCAATCTAAGGCCACCTGACCCCGAGATGTGAACATAAGCCCTACTAGCTCCAGCAGAGTCTGGTTTGTGTTTTTTTCACCGTCATGTGAATTCTTTCCAGACCTAACCTACAGCTACCAGAACGCGGGCATGACCTAAGCATACTATTACTAGCAAAACAGAGAAAAGGACTGGTAGAGGCAGAAAGTGTAGTAAGAAAGAGTAGTTTCACCAATGGTGAGTCTAGGCTACCTGTCTGTGTAAATCATGCAGGCCTGATGATGGTGTTATCGATTGTGAGGTTAGTGCATGAAAGGGTCACTGAGACCAGCACTATAGCCAGCATTTCTGTCATTCTCTGCACAAGGGAAAGGAATCGTGCTTACCATACCTTGATCTGTTGTCTGGAATGACTTGAAACAAAGTGAAGACTTCTGAGAGTGTCATTTATCAGCCACTGCCAACCATCTGCCCAAGAAGCAAAGATAATGACTTATCAGAGCAGTCAGCTGATATTTAGAGCAGCAAACATCCTTGCCTAAGTTTTAGAGCAGATGGTGACCTCTAGAATGCATCCTGGAGAAACTCTAGAGAGAATATTCTTCACACTGCACCAAAGTCCAAGGGCCTCAGTTCCTCGAGGAAGCCCACCTCAGGCTGCTAAGTCAGCCCCCACACACCCTGCTTCTACCACCACTGTGCAGAAAACGCCATCCCCTATAAACCAAAGACTTGCACATCATGATAGGGAACTTTTGTTCACAGTTGCAAGCTTCAAGTGATCTTTTCTTATCTCTTTCACTTGGACAATCTCTCCCAGTTCCTGACAACTTAAACCCAACTCCAACCCAACTACATCCAATAAATGCATCTATGCTTACTCTGTTCAGCTAAATAAAATTAGTAACTTTAGACTAGGGTACAGCAGGCTTGAGGAAGACTGAGTCTCTGTTTCAGCAATAAGAACCATTTAGGCAATAAATAAGTACCAGAAGAGGAGAGACCACCAATGTCCAGGATTGGGTACAATGGTGTCAGGCAGAGCTCCAGCTAAGAGTGCCAACGGAAGGTTCCTGAAGAACTTTCCTGTCCTTTCTAGAAGAGTGTGGCAGGGGTTTGCTGCAACTTCAAGACCAGGTATACCAATATTGTGACCCTTTCTACTATAATCCTTCATCCCGCCCCCAACAAGTTCATCTCTTATTTTGTAATTTGATTAACCGTATTAAGAAAATGTTATCTGTGTCATTGAGAAAAGCACCTACCTATAACGGTGTCACCTTTAAAGGGCATTCTGGAAAGTGACAAGTTCTTTATTAAAACACACACTATGGAAAAAGAAAAAACATTATTTTCAAAAAGTATACAACCAGCACCTAACTCTCTCACCCACCTTTCATGCTGGACAGGCCATAAGCAAGTTCTGCTGTCTCCCCAGATGGACACCAGGAAGAAGATACTGTAGACCTAGCCTGGACACAGAACCCTGGGGACCCCTCTTAAAAATAATCTGTGTGAGCCAGGTGTGGTGGCACACACCTTTAATCCCAGCACTCAGGGAGACAGAGGCAGGTGGATCTCTGTGACTTCAAGTGATCTACATAGTGAGTTCCTGGACAGCCAAAGCTGTTACACAAAAAAACCCTGTCTCAAAAAACAAAACAAAAAAGAACCTGTGTGAACCCAGAAATCCAAATAGGGTTAACAGCACTTTTGACACTGGTGGTAGAGCATCTTAGCCCGGCTTGGGCCCTGGGAAAATCCAGACTGCCACTATCTGATAGGACTTAAAATAACTTCTTGGATATGTCTGTTAAAGCTTCTAGAGAAGCTGCCTAGAGGAGAAAATGTGGGCAGCACAATTCCATGGTTTCTCTCCACGACCAAATGAAGTGGAGTATCAACATCCATCTCTATTTCCAACTCTATGTGCTGTGTAACCTGCTCCTCACACTCCTGCAGCTGCAGCTGCTCTTGCTGCCTCACTTTCCCTGCCATGATGGTCTGTTCCCTCAACTGTAAGCAAAAAACCAAACAAAAAAACAAAAACAAAAACAAACTCCCTTATGTTGCTTTTTCTGGTATTTTGTACTAGCAATAAAAACTGACCCAGGCCTGAGGTTAGTCTTGCCTCACAAAAGGAACAATCACAACAAAACAAACAAAAATACCCACAAAGTCTCAAATGGTTGCATAGTCAGAGGGCTTGGATGAACACCTCGAGGCACACAGGTCTAGGACAGATGAGCACCTGGGGTTCAGAAATACAGGGCGGGTAAGCACAGATGTAGGGAGATGGGTACCTGGGGTCCACAGGCATAGGGCAGGAGGACATCTGGGGGTGTAACACGTAAGGCACAGGTTCATTGTGGAAGCACAATTCAGGGCAGGCCCAGGCTACAATTTGTTAGAAACAGAGCAGTAAGGCCCACTATCCTCAAAGATAGATAGGTCCCAGATGGACTTTGGACCTGAAGTTCTGATGAATGCTAATCATCTACTGCTATTGTGTTGATTTGTGACATAAGAAAATAATGAATGTACCCACAGGTAGGAACACAACAGGTTAGCATGTGACTTACATAGAGAAGGCAACTTAAGATACTGATCAACACTTGTGCATATACCCAAAGGATGCTCAAACATTCCACAAGGATGATTGCCCAGCTATGTTCATTGCAGCTCTATTTGTAATAGCCAAATTCTGGATTCCCTCAAAAAGAAAATGTGATGCATTTAAACAATGGAGTCTTACTCAGCTTCTTTTAAAAACAAGGGCAGCAGGAAATTTGAAGGCAAATAGATGGAACTAGAAAAAAATCATCCTGAGTGAGGTAACCCAGACCAAGGAAGACAAACATTGTATGTACTCACTCTTAAGTGGATATTAGCTGTAAATTAAGGATAACTATACTAGAATCCACAGACCCAGAGAGACTGGGTAACAAGGAGGATTCATGGGGAGACACTCAGACCTCCCTGGGAGGGGGAAACGGAAGAGATTTTGTGAGCGGACTGAGGGTAAGTGGGGATGGGAACATGATGATCAATCAGGTTGGGGGGGCACAGAGGGGAGAGTGCTAAGGGGGACTGTTGGGAGGCATTTCAGGGTCAGGTGGAAGCCAGATGCAGGGGAATCGCCCAAGTCTACAGGGAGAACCCAGCTTAGACTCCTAGCAACAGCAGATAAGTAACCTGAACTGGCTGTCTCCTGTGAGCAGACTGGTGATTGGACCAACTATCATCAGAGAGGCATCATCCAGCAACTGATAAAGGCACATGCAGAGATCCAGAGCCAAACAGTAGGCAGGAGTCCAGAAATCCTTCAGAGGAGGAGGAGAAAGGAGTGTAGGAGCCAGAGGGTTCAAGGGTACCACAGGAAGGCTCACACAATCAACTAACCTGGGATCACAGAGGAGGAACAGACAACCAGCGGGCCTGCATGGGACCGACCTTGAGAATCTGCATACATGTTACAGTGGCATAGCCTGGTCCTCTTATGGGACTCCTAACAGCAGGAACAGAGGCTGCCTCTGACTTTTACTGGCTTTTGGGACCCTACTCTTCATACTGGGTCACCCTGCCCAGCACTAACACAAAAGGAGAAGCTCAGTCTTACTGCAACTCGAACATGCCATGTTTTATTGATACTCATGGGAGACCTGCCCTTTCATGGATGGAGATGGAAGAGGAAGGGATTGAGGGGGTGGAGTAGGGAGTGGGGTTGGGAAGACTGGGAGGGGAGGATGGGACAGAGGCTGCCACTGGGATGTAAAATGTAACACACACACACAGCATCAAATGCAGTAGCATCTGAATGCCTCTATCAGAGTAGGAGCTGTAGGTGTGAGGAGACTGGTAGAAGACTAGTCAAAAAGGCTAACGCTCAGAGTGGGCACGGTCCCTGATGGGTATACCCTGCCTCATCACCTGTGCCGACCACCAAACCTTAGATGCACACTCCTGCCTCTTCCTTGTTTTCCATACTCATGGCATCGTGTGACAATGCAGAAACAGAATTTTAAGTGTTATTTTCTTTTATTTATAAAACTAGAAACTCAAGCCAGTCAACAGGACCAGGGACAAACCCCCTGAGATACAATGCTAAGCAATGGAGTCTCTGCAGTAATGAAAAGGACCAGGATCAGACACAGTTGACACAGGTGGGCAGTCAGCCACCTTTCCTTATCCCTCCTGCCCAGTGACCACTCGGTCTCTCCTCACACTTGCTCCGTGGTGCCTTCTCACACTTGTTCCCCTCCCTCATGCTCCCCCAGAGGGACTCCTCAGCCCCTTCACCTCACAGCTGTTCCCCTCCTCATCGGCGGCTGCTTACCCTCCTCATGCTGCTACAACTGTCCAGCTGGCCTCTTTACATGCACTATTCTAAAACCAAAACAGGTTTAGTGATTTTTCTTCTAAATAATTTGTAATTCTTCAGACTATATAAAATTTATAAAGCAAATATGTGCCATTAACATTCTACTAATGACCACTCAACATGTTACATTTTGACTGTCTCACGCCTCACAGTTAAGATAGATGAACACATGATGCTTTCAACAGATGTACAAAATGCTATAACATGGATACAAAGTAGTCCATTCATTCTTCTCCCACACAGACCGAACTGCCTATTCTCTTCACTTCACATAAGGTGACTGGACACACACCTGTGTGAATAAGACGACGACCCATCGACCCAGTAAATTTACAGGATGCAGAAAAGAGATCACTGCAAATGCCAAATAAAGAAATCACAACACTTTTACTCCACGAGACAACCCTGACCTGCTTCTGTTACCAACATACTTTGTGTTCCAGGAAAGAAAACCCTTGCCCCACAAATCTTAGTACCAGGGTACTTTGCACTAAATGAGGACAACCTGAAAAATGAACTCCTCTGATCCATACATGAATTAACACTTCAGCATGCCTCTGCCTCCTGAGTGCTGAAATTAAAAGTGTGTGCCAGCACTCCCAGCTTAAAAAAAAAAAAAAAGTTTGACCATCAGCAGACAAACAGTGATAGCAGCCAGGCACAGTCAATGGCACACACCTGTAATCCCAGCACTTAGGAGGCAGAAGCAGGAACATCACTGCAAGTCTGAGGCCAGCAGGGAATACACAGTGAGATCCAGGCTAGCCAGCGCTACATGTGAGACCTGGTGAAACAGCCAATAATCCTGTGGTCTGGGCAGCAACACTATCCTGGCTCTGAGAGCATGGCATTAAGAAAGAGGGTACTACACAAAGATGCCCAAGTTCTGCTACTAGTTTTACCATAAATCAGTAGTCATTTCAAAGAAAGAAATCCGCTCTTACTGTTTTGGTTTGCAGTTTTGTTTCTTTATATAATAGACTGGAGCTAACAGAGATCTAAGAAAAGCCACATCCCAGAGTTTACACTCCCATCTTGGTCAGAGCCCACCCATAACTCTCAGACCTATGGGGACAGCCATTTAATAGGAGCTTGGACACAAGAAAAGACATCTGTGCAGGCAGCATCTCCAGGAGCAGCACCAGTGAGACGCCCTCCAGATGGTCAGTTAGCAGTTAGCACTTAGTCAGGTTAACCCGGTAAACTGACATCAGGCTTGGAACACTTCACCAAAGACAAACTCACTGCTTAACCACAGTAAATCCCTGGTGGCACATGAGCCCTACCAACCTCACGTGGGACCCTCAGGGACAGCTATAGGAAGACTCTTAAAGCTTCAATCCCATTCAACTTTTCTAGAACCTCCTAGTGTGATTTCTAACCTCCTGACTCTAAAATGGCTCTTAGCCAGGATATATGTGCCCAGTATCTGTCCCCAAGACTCACACACTTTGGGTTCTCAATATATCCACTAAATGCTCAAGTGAGTCCTACAGCTGCCCCTGGCCTCAGTCCTCTCTGTTTTATATTCCGAATTCTCTGCCTTCCTCAAGAAACTTCTTTACAAGGGAGTTCCATGGTGTGTCACGTCTACCCCACAGTTCTTATCTTCCTGAGTGGTGCCTGGTAAGCACCACACAGGCTCAACTCTGGTTTGACTTGGCATTGGCCCCTACCTTGTACAGGCAGCCTGGGACATACACTGACCAACTTGTGCCTCTACATAGGTACTGTTCTGTTCTGCTCTGAAATGTCAAGTGCCAGCCAGATCTTGGTGACAAGGAAACAGACATAACAGCCCTTCAGAGGGCACTGTTTTTAAAGATGATCAGAGGAGCCTTAAGCTCTTTAGCTTGTGACTGGTGCCATCTGTCTATCCCAATGTGGGGTACTCTAAGACCAGCTGTGCCTAAAGCTGCCCCACTCCTGTCCACCACCAGGAAAATGCCAAGACTCACAGTAAACCTGCCTGTAGAAACCTGGCCTCTGAATGTAGTAGACCTTAAGACCCAGCCTCCAGATGACCACAGCAGGCTGTGAGGGACAGTATAGAGGTATGTAAAACAAATCAGAGCCCCTGAACTGGGAAATGGAGTAATTGGACACACTAGACCATGTTCTGGAGCCCGGTCACATCCTCCTGGGACAGCAGCAAGCCAGCGGCGGTAGCAGAGTGGCCAACAGAAAGAGAGGACTGCTACTGGGAGGCCTGGTTTGACCTCAGGGCACTCTTCCTCATACTGGGATGGAGGACAGCAGCTTCTCACCCCAGACCTACCTGATTGTCTCATAAGTTCTCCTCCCAGACCCCTAAAAACAAAAAGGAACAGAGTCAAAATCTTTTACACATAAAACACGAAACATCCCGTCAATCAACAAATACAGCTTCAACAGTTTTAATTAGGGGACTTAGCCCCCCCCCCCAAAGTGTGAGCTACATTTTTGGAAAGATCATCCTCTGGCAGTCTCTAGTCCTTTGGGCTTTCACGGGGCACTTGGTCATCACTGATAAGTCGCACAGAACCAATCTCATATGCTGCTTAACCACACTTCACAACAGTGCCAAGATGGAACACTACATCACACTACTGCTCATCATCAACCATGCCAAGATGGAACACTACTGCTCATCATCAACCATCCTGCCTGCCAGAAGCTACCCAACCTACAATGCTAGCAAGCAGGAGCTGCAACATGCTCAGGTAAGAAAACGGCACTGGCTTGGGAGGCTTTGCCTTCTGACCCAAGCAATAACAAGATCCACCTTAAACAATTGGGAAGCCAGAGAATGTGTGTGCCACACAGCAGACTCTGGAAGCCAGTGCAGCATGAAGACTTCTAATACCTCAGGTCACCACCACTCAAGTTCCCATGGGCAGATGTAGCTAAAGCCTAAGTGGAACCCCTGGCTGTCCTCTCAAGACAGGCTGGAAAGAGAGAGATGCTCAGTGGGTGAGGCCATGAAGGACAGAGCCTGCAGCACAGACACAGGAAACAGGACAGGGTCTACGGCTGACACTGAGCTGTGTACGCCAGGAAGGACTCTAGTGTAGAAGAAAACATATGAAAGAAGGAGGCAGGAAGCTTCTCAGATCTACTCAGGCTGGAAACAAACAGGAAGGGGAGGTCACGGCAGGATCCTTATAGTGGCTGTGCATCAGAAGCAGGTTAACGATGCTCTGGACGTCCAAAGGCTTTGATAAAGTCTTGAAAGTGTCCAAATAAAACCAGAAAAAAAGGTAGGTGTGTGTGTGTGTGTGTGTGTGTGTGTGTGTGTGTATTCAAAATCCAGAAATGTAAATTTTAGAAAAAAAAAATGGGAATTCAATGGAGAACTACCAGGAACACCTGACCACAAACCAAAAGTGTTCAAGCTGATAAGGTTCACACATGAGGTCGTTAATACAGCTATTATATTCCTCACAGTACCTAAAAGGGCAGAAGGAAATGTAAGCAGAAAGAAGGGAAAAGACACAAAGAACATGCAGAATATTTTAAGAACTTGAATATGTAAAAGAAAAATTGTGCCAAATATAGTTAACAAAAAATTAAAAAGAGCAGAAGAAAAATTTTAATCTAGAACAGCAGAAAGCAGGTCTATATGGTACCAGGAGCTGGGGGAAGCCTATCTACCTCAGCTTGCCAAAGCTTACTAAATTGAAATTGATAAGCTTTATCATATGTAAACTATTTATTCAAAAAACTTTAAAATAGGAAAACCCCTACATCTTGCTTTCCAACACGGGGATTATAATAGTAATGAATACTCATCTAAAGATATAGCCATCAGGCTAGAGTCTTCCTTAAGCCTCTCACTACCAGTAACCCTGCTAGAAAATCAGTCTGACCCAATGTCATTCAGAAAAACACTGTGGCTGGCAGAAACTGGACATCAGCAGCAACCCTAGTCATCATCATCTACAGAGGGTGCCTATCTGGGGACTGACGCCTTGTGGCTTACCGCAAGCTCTCCAAATAAAGTCACATGTTCTTCCCAATCACTAAACTATTTAAAAATAGTCCCTTCTGTAGCTTTCAGGAAACACTGCAAGAATTAAATAGATTACAAAGGTTTTATGTGTATGGGTGTTTTGCATGTATGTCTAGGCACCATCTGCGGGTCTGGTACCTGCAGATGAACTGGAGTTACAGATGGCTGTGAGCTGCCATGTGGGTGCTGGGAATCAAACCTTGGTCCTCTAAGAGCAGCCAGTGATCTTAACTGTGGAGTCAGCTCTTCAGCCCTCCAAATTAAATGGCATTTTTACTCAGACCTGGGCATGCTTCAGGAACAGGTTGTAGCAAAAGCAAAGAAGGGAAATGTTTCAAGGTCTCACAGAAAGAAGTGATTAATGTGGTGAGTGAGGCTTATGTGACAGGCAGTTCTGAAAGGCCCGGAGGCCCAAACGGGGGGATAACCTTAGCTTCAGAAAAGCTCTTGGGCACTGCATAGCTCGCTGTGTGCACCTACATCACTACCTACTCGATAAGATGCACAGGAAGCGAGGCTGCCCACTTCAAGAGTACAGGACAGTCAGTGTTCAACCCCACATCACAAAAAGAAAAAACACAGCAAGAAATGAAACAGAATGGGAGGAAAACAGGCAAATCCTGTGTCTGACCGAACTCAGATCCAGAATATACAGAGCTCTGACTGCTCAACAAGAAAAGACAGATGTCAAGTATTTTTAAGGAAGAGAGTAAGGGCTGGACATGGTGGTATGCACCCTTAATCCAGCCCTCGGAAGGCAGGCAGATCTCTGAATTTGAGGCCAGTTTGATCTACATAGGGAGTCCCAGGATGGCTGGGGCTATACAGAGAGACCCTGTTTCAAAGGAGGAAAAAAGGAATTTAGAGAATGGTCACTCCACAGGAAACAGGCAGCGTTCAATCAACAAGGATGCTCAGCATCACTTAGTTACTGGGGACACATAAACTATATTCACAAATTAGAAACAATGAGTACCAGTACAATATACAATATACTACAGACCATAAACATTCAGATGTAGAGCTGGTTAGGACACAGGGCTACAGGTTGGGTGATCTAGACACCTGCCAAACCACTCCTGATTATCCCCAAGAAAAGGAACACATATGTACACCAAGATACAAGCTGATGTGCCCAGCAGCTTCATTCCATACTGTACTGAGTTGAGATAACGCCCTAACAGCTTCATTCCATACTGTACTGAGTCAAGATGACGCCCTAACAGCTTCATTCCATACTGTACTGAGTTGAGATAACGCCCTAACAGCTTCATTCCATACTGTACTGAGTTGAGATGATGCCCTAACAGCTTCATTCCATACTGTACTGAGTTGAGATGACGCCCTAACAGCTTCATTCCATACTGTGCTGAGTTGAGATGACGCCCTAACAGCTTCATTCCATACTGCACTGCTTCTTAGCAGTGAAAGGGGCGAACAGAAACAAAACAAATAAACAAGGTTGGTGGAATCCCAGCATAGGGAAAATGAAGCAGGTGAACTGCCAGTAGAGTGGGACCAAATATGGTGGTATATTCTTATCAGCACATGGGAGGCAGATGAAGCTTTTCAAATGCACGGGCAATCTGGTCCACAATGAGTCCTAGGCCAGCCAGGGCAGCATAGTGAGACCCTGTCTTTTTTAATAGTTCAGCAGTCAAGAACACTAGCTACTTTTCCAGAGAATCCAGGTTCAATTCCCAGTGCCCATGCAGCAGCTGACAACCATCTGAAGGAAAGAAACAGACACCTTCCGGCCTGCTTGGGGCACGGTGTGCATGTTGTCTACTGACATACAGTCAGGTAAAACATCAATATACATAAAATAAATATTTTTATGAGGAGACCATAGTGGACCATAGTAAAACCCAATCTAAAATAAAACAGAAAAAGTATATACTCACTAACATGGAAGAATCTCAAAATCACACTGGAAGAAAGAACCAAACCTGAAGGCTTTATATACTATCCTACCTGTACAGAATCTAAAGGAGGAAGACTACAGAGAGAGACAGGGAGCGCTCAAGGTGCTGGGCCCAAGAGCCAAAAGCAGATAGGTAACACCTGCTCATTTGGGCAGGCTACAACTGTCTTCAGCCACAGAATTCACAGGGACACACTGAAACATGCGGTGCCATGACTCGTGACATTTCAGCTTCCAAAAAACCCAAAGACACCAGAGTTGCAGCTTTCATGCCCTTGAATACTGGGCTGAGTGACAGCTGCATGTCTTCAAGGTAAACACGTAACAATAAGGACAGATGAAGGTGAGCTATTAGCTAATTAAAAGTACAAGGGACAGCAAAATGGCTCAGCAGGTAAAGATGTCTTTCACCAAGCCTGACAACCTAAGTTCAATCCCTGAAACCCACAGATATAAAGAATGAACCAAGTCCTGCAAGTTGTCCTCTGACCTCCACTAGTGCATATGGCGTGTTTTCACACACACACACACACACACACACACACACACACACACACACACACACACCCCAGCTGTTCCAGAGAACACACATTTCTATTACACACGTAAGAAGTTTTACTCTGTAGGCTTACCTGTAGAGATGACGATCACAAAGCTAAAATTAAAGAATGAAAAGTCAATTAAGTTATTTAGTTAAATATTTTGTTATGCTTATAACAGTGACTATTATCAACATAAGAATGATGTCAGGGTGACAGAGATGAACTTTTAGTTGCCAGAAAGCCAATCAGGAAGGTCAGAAGACAAAGGCCCACCCCACTGTGCCTGGTCTTGGTTAGGTGCATGATCTCTAAAGGGAAGCTGAGGCACACAGGCATGAAGGCATGAAGAAAGAAGGTGGTCCCTTTCATGCTGGCCCACTGGACACCACTCAGGCAGAAAACTAAGTACGCCCAATGGCTCTGGTGTTTTCTGTCGCCGGAAGAAACTCAAAAGTAATATAGTTCATCGTGATGGGTGCATCTAACACTTGTGGATATTCACGTAACTACTGCCAGTTCCACTAACTCTTTAGACGTATTTTAAATTCCCACAAAAACTAAAAGCAGTGGCCCTGTCACTATCTACTTTCCTCAGAAACAGGAAGTCCTGGTGCAGAGGACACAGCGGCTCCATTCTCAGCCTCTGCACAGGGCTTCCGCCCCCCACACCCTCACTTCCAGCACCTAACAAGAATGCCAGGCTCCACTTTAAAGCAAGAAATGATAAAACTAACCAAATGGCCTCATCACAGTCATTATGATCTAAGACAAACCATTATATAAGAAAAGGGAAAATTGTAAGGAATAGAAAAATATTTACAGTAAGAAACAATAAAGCCATTTAATTCCTTAGGAATGTGGATGAATTTTAATTCCTTGAAAATATCTTGCCCTCTTTTTCTCTTTTATGTCATTGAAGGGTTTGAGGATATTTAAATCCCAGAAAAATATACATGTTTCTTCCCATCCCCAAAACATGTTAAATTTGGTATTAAATTTCAGGGCCACAGGGGCAAAGGCATAAATAAAAGGCCTTTGTTTTATAGGTCCCTAACCTTCCAGAAGGACATCCGATCCCTCAGCTGAGAACTGTTAAGGCCCACAATGAGACACCAGTACATCCCTGAGACCCACTGATTACGATGCCACCCAACAAGACGGCTTCTGGCCGCAGAGAACAAGAACAAGTCTAGCCCAACTACCAGTTCCAGATAAACCCACCAAGAGTAATGTTGATAGAGAGAACCCACAGAGTCACATGTCTTGGTCAACTAGAGAGGCGAATCCTGTCCAGGCGGAAGGGTTCAGAGGGACGACACAAACCTGCTGGTGGATCTGCTTCAGGCTCTGCACGGTCTTCTCATCCAGATAGTCTGTGACTGGTCTACATAGGGAAACACAGCACTGAGTGCAGTAAGGATTAAGTCAGAGCCCAGGTTCACAGTAAAGAATACACAGCCTCAGAGAGATCAGCTTCTCGCTCATGCCCTCACAATCCCTGAAGATCTCCCACTTCCACCTCAATTACAGCTGTTTTGGGGACTGGAGAAAGGCACTTGCTGCTAAGCCTGACACCCTGAGTTCTATCCCTAGGACTCACAAGTTGTCCTCTGACCTCCACATGTGCACCATGGCAAACTCATGACCACACATTTCTGTTTCTCCCTCTCTCAAATAAACATATAATTTCAATATCTTATTTTTTAGATGTAGGAGTCCTTTGCCAGTATGTATATATGCACCATATGCACGAGTGATACCCATGGAGTCCAGAAGAAGGTGTGAGAGTCCTTAGAACTGGCCGAAGTTGCAAAGGTTTGTGAGCCATCATTCAGGTGCTGGAAACTGAACCTGGGCCTTCTGCAAGTGTTCTTTACTACTGATCATGGTCTCCAGTCAGTAAATTTAATTTTAAAAAGAAAAAAACAACAGGGTGGTAGTGGTGCACACCTTTAATCCCAGCATGTGAGAGGCAGAGGCAAGCGGATCTCAGGGAGTTCAAGGCCAGCCTGCTCTACAAAGTGAGTTCTAGGACAGCCAGGGCTACACAGAGAAACCCTATCTCAAAAAAACAAAAATAGGGAGGTAGGGAGGAAGGAAGGAAGGAAGGAAGGAAGGAAGGAAGGAAGGAAGGAAGGAAGGAAGGAAGGAAGGAAGGAAGGAAGGAAGTTAGGAAGGAAAAGATTGAGAACAACCAAGGAAGGTAAGACACCCACTGTCAATCTCTGACCTTCACACATACAGACAAGTACATCTGTACACACACGCACGTGTGCAAACACAAACATGTTATTCTGTATATATGTTTCTCATACTGGTTAATAAAGCACTGTGGCCAATCGAAAACTAGATAGGCGGGGCTAGGAGACTAGGAGGAGGAAAGAGGAAATAGAAGGCAGAGTCGAGATGTAGCCCGGGAAGAAGCAAGACGCCAGCTGCGCGGCTCCCCGATAAGACGACCACGTGGAAATACTTAGATAAGTAGAAATGGGTTAATAACTAAGGCAGAGCTAGCCCATAAACAGTAATGGTAACTGACCAACAGGATTGTATCAAATACAGAGTCTCTGAGTGTTATTTGGGGCTGGCGTAGCTGTGGGCCCACGTGGCGGCAGGACCAGGAGGCCGGCGGGGAGACCTGCTGTAACACGAATGAACGGACACACACACACACACACACACACACACACACACACACACACACACACACACACAATCTGCGCTGGTTTCAGCAGGTGGGCATCTGGGTGCTACCTTTATGCTCTGACTTATAGCCAATTTGCTTAAGACCAGCCTTGTGATCAGGATAGAAGTACCCTAGTGAACACCAGGCCCCTGCTGACACTGTGGAAGAGGTAAGTCCCCTCCAGGGTTACATGGAATCCCACAGGAGCCTTCTGCTGTCCTCAGAAAAGCATCTGCTACAGTCATCCTAGCACTTAAGACTCTAGCAGGAGTTCTACCTTGCCTGAGTCACATGGTAACTCTCTGAGCCATGTGCTATAACATAAATCATAGTTTATACTGAATATCTGCTCTCTTCTGAGATATGGCATTGCCAGGCAGAGCTATGCAGTGTTCATTACCTATGGAGGCATAACTATGTGCAGTCACAACACTCTGGGGATCGGATATCTACTACTTGCTAGGCAGAGCTATGTGGTAACTTAATTCCAGCTCCCTGGAGATCTAGTTTGCTAGGTGCTAGGTAGAGCCACACAGAGCCCAATGCCCTGGAGGTCTGAATTCTCCTATGTGCTGAGCAGAACCATGTAGAGCCTTATACCCTGAGGCCATGTATAAACCCAACAGCTTGGGAATGGCTCTCAAATGTATCATATCATTACAATGCACTGCTGAGAAATGTCATGACCCATGTACCTTTTACTATAACCAAGGAAGGCAAGGTCATCAACACTAGGTACCCATTCCACCTATACAGACCATGAGCAGTTTTCTGGGGCCAAGGAACAACCAAACCTCCTTAGGACTGATAGGCAGGAACGAGGTTCATGTACCCATCAGCTGTCACTCTGACCCAGGGAGCCACCTAATGCAACAGGAAATGGTTAAGTACAAGTTTCAAGCTTGACCCTAAGGGGAGGACAGTGATGGCACTGTGTCTATAAGATCTTACTTTTGAGAAGTCAACCGCACAGGAAATTACACAGCTCTTGGAATGCTCCATTGTCGGTCTTAACTTCTTGCTTTGCAGTTCTATTATAGATGTAGCCAATGAGGGGCGAAAGGCTTAAGGGAAACTTCATACCTACCTTTTCATTTTTTTTTCCTTTTGGGGGTTTTTGTTTTGTTTTTCCCAAACAGGGTCTATGTATATCTCCAGCTGTTCTGGAACTCACTCTGTATAGTGGTCTGAAACTCAGATCTGTCTGCCTCTTTCTCCCAAATGCTGGGATTAAAGGAGTGTGCCACCACTGAGCAGCCCTAACTTACCCTTTCAAGTAGTTTAAATTGTTAAAGTGACAAATGGAAACTGGGGAGATAACTCGTCAAGAAAATACCTTGCCACACAAGTCAAACAGCCTGAGGTCAGATCCTCAGAGCCCAGGTATAGCCAGACACAGTGGTGCACTTGTATGTACTCCCAGGAAGATGGGTGATACAGAACAGAGAATCATTTGAAGCTCAAAGGGCAGCTAGCCTAGTGAGCAGCAAGAATGGCACAGCCTTAAACAAGGTGGACATGAAGAAGATGCCCAAGGTTTCAACTCTGACCTACACACATGTTCTGTGACACACATGCGCACACATGCACACAGATACACAGTCACACACACACAGGGTGACAAATTAACTGCTCTGTGTCATTGCTCTTGCTGTCTGAGTCACAGCCTTGGGATCATGATGGGAAAACAAACAGCAGAGGTAGCACAGACGCCTTATGAATGCCAACCAGCAGTCCTTCCCTGTGGTTAGGAGAGTAGTCCTAACCACTAACCTCCTCAACATAAAATGGGACCCTAAAACACAAACGATCAGCAGCCAGAGCTAACAAAATCACTACTGTTACCTAGCTTCCCGATGGCATCTCCTACCTGTTACTCTGTGAAGCCAGCTTGTATAGGGCATAGGTGACCTCTGCACAGGAGAGGATGGCACCGTGTCTTGTGTGTAGATCTGGACTCAGTGTCATCAACAGCAATGCTGGGAATACTGCAGTAGTCAAGTTGAAGGACACACAAGGGACAACTCATTACTTAGACGTATTTCCTCTGCTGGTGGTCAGGGTCACCACCACTGTTCCCCCTGAGCCACCAGGACAATGAGCTAGGTGTGTTTGATATAAGATTGTCATAGGGGCTAGCTTTTGTCATGTTAGTAGAATAATATTTGTTTTTAGTGAAATACCTTGAGTTACTTCTGGTAGTCAAGAATGTAGTGGTGCTAGTCCTAGTTTAATGGCTAAGGCGATGAATATGAGTGTGGTGATTGTGTTGTTTGATTGTGAGTTAATTGTTCATGTGCCTAAAAGTTTAAAGTTTATTGTGATTGCCAGGAGAAAAATTATGGAGGCTATTGCTTGGGTAATAAAATATTTGGTTGCTGCTTCTGTAGATCGTGGGTTGTTTTTACTAGATATGAGAGGGATAATAGCTAGTAAGTTTATCTCAAGACCAATTCATATGAGGAAATAATTGGTGCTGAGTATAGTGACTATTGGACCTGAGAAGACTGTAAAATAGATAATGAAGAGGGTGAATGGGTTAATTAGTACGGGAAGGGTTTAAACCAACATTTTCGGGGTATGGGCCCGATAGCTTATTTAGCTGACCTTACTTGTAGGATGTAGTATAAGGGTAGTACGTAGAATTTTGAATTCTAATGTATAGGTTCAATTCCTGTTGTTCTAGAAATAAGAGGGCTTAAACCTCTATGATTTACTCTATCAAAGTAACTCTTTTTCAGACATATTTCTAGGTATATGGAGGAATACTTGCTATAAAAATTGGTACTGAAATATGTCATACACATAGGGCTAGTGTTAGGGGTAAGAAGTTTTTTCATAGTAAGTGTATTAGTTGGTCATAGTGGAAACGTGGGTATGATGCTCGGATTCATAGGAATAGTGAAGTAAGTAAGAGGGTTTTTATTATAAAATTTGTGGTATATATTTCTGGGAAGTCCAGATTGTGTGTTGGGCCTAGAAATACAATTGTTGATAAGGCATTCATTATGATGATATTAGTGTACTCTGCTATAAAGAAGAGGGCAAATGGACCTGCGGCGTATTCTACATTGAAGCCTGAGACTAATTCTGATTCTCCTTCTGTTAAATCAAATGGAGCTCGGTTAGTTTCTGCTAATGTAGAAATGTATCATATTATGGCTAGAGGTCATGATGTTATTAGTAGTCATATGGGTTCTTGTGTTGTAATAAAGGTTTGTAGGGAGAATGAGCCGTTTATTAGTAGTACTGATAGGAGAATAATAGCTATGGTTACTTCATATGAGATTGTTTGTGCTACTGCTCGTAGAGCTCCAAATATAGAGTATTTCGAGTTGGATGCTCATCCTGATCATAGGATGGAGTAGACTGATAGGCTTGAGGTGGCTAGAATAAATAAGATGCCTATGTTTATGTTGATTAGTGGGTGTGGTATAGGTAAGGGGATTCATAAGCTGAATGCTAGAGTAAGTGATAGTGTGGGGCCGAGGATGAATAGGGATGTTGATGTAGCTAATGGTCGTAGGGGTTCTTTAATAAAGAGTTTTATTGCATCAGCGAATGGTTGAAGGATTCCATAGGGCCCTACAATGTTGGGTCCCTTTTCGTAGTTGTATATAACCTAATATTTTTCGTTCAACTAGTGTAAGAAAGGCTATAGCAATTAGGATGGGAAGTAGGAGTGTTAGAATATTGATGAAATGCACTGTTAGGAAGAGGATTTGAACCTCTGAGTAAAAGGTTTTAAATCTTTTGCAATTTCCGGGCTCTGCCACCCTAACAAGCCCCTGTTCTAGGGGTAGGTTGTACGTATTTACTATATTGAGATGATTTCATTAATTAATTTAGGGCGCTTTTGTTAAGGAGGCTCTATTTCTCTTGTCCTTTCGTACTGGGAGAAATCGTTAATAGATAGAAACCGACATGCATACAGGCCCCCAGATGCCCAGTGCGGGCGGGACAGCTCAGAACGGTCATGTTCTGATAGGCGATGGCAGCGCTCTGCCTGAGGAGAGCAGGAAGGTCAAAGGCCACACATCCATAAAAGGTGACAGGCACTTCCACTCTTTATTCCTTCTCCGGGCCAGCCTCTGGTGTTTAGGGAGGAGAAAGCAGAAGGGCTCCAAATTCTAAGCACACATCAATCTAGAGGCACCGACAACTCAAATGAGCCCCTGAAATCCCCCATCATTTTTAACCTATACAATGTTTTGTGGATGGCACATGTGCCTGATGCCACCCAAAGCTGCCACTGGACAAACATGCTGGCTGCACTTGTCTTCATGGTCTATCCCGATTTAGCCTATGGCTTACTCTTCAGCAACACACATAAGACACCATCGTCATCCACTCTGAGAACAGCACATCTCTCTGTGGTGTATGTGCACACGTATTCACACGTGTGCACTTGTATGAGTGCTGCAGGAAGTGGTATGCACACCTACCATGAGAGGCTATGTACTCAGGTACTTGTGGGGTGAGGTTGTGTAGTGCCTTTGCAGAGAGTTCTCGGATGGCCCTGAGAAGTAACAGTAGCTGTTAGTAGAGCTCACATCAGCTTTATTCACAGCAGCCTTAAGATGGACGCACCCAAGGGTCTATCAATAATGAATAGATAAGCAAAAATGGCAGATACAGACAATGGAATATTACTCAGCTAAAAAGGGAAAGGATTCTGACACTTGCTGTGATGACATGTTGATTTTTAGTCAGCAGGTCAAAAACTGCCCAAGGCCTCTCCTGCAAGGCTCTAAGTTAAGGATAGTTTTTACATTTTTAAGGGTCATATAAAGAGAAAAAAATGCATATATATGAGGCAGAGATCTAAAGAGTTAACTGTCCCTTTAAAGAAAAAGCTGATAGCCCATGTGCACAGATTCACTATCATGTTATACTTTCAGAAATCTATGAAACAAAGAGAAACATTTCATAATGATAAATATATCAGGAAGATGAAAAATTAGAGGTATACATGCATCTAAAAAGAAAGCCCCACTCAAAACACAGGAAAGAACAAGAGACAATTAGAAAATCAATCAGATTTCAAAAGTTCAAAAATTCAGTCTAACCCAGGGATTGCATGTTTACAATGTGTTTTTTTAAATGTCTTGTTGGCTGGTAAATTAATATGAAAGGAAATTTAATTAACCTCTGGCTGAGCAAGTCTAGGCGCTCTTCTCCAGAACAGAGATTTAATATCCTGTCTGCCTGCATACCTGGCACATAATCTCCTGAAGGAAAGGAGAAATTTCCTGGTAGGTGGTCACAGCTAGCCCAGTGAACAACATGGAGGCTTGAGCCAGAGGCTCCTCACTCCACAGAGTTCAAAGCAGACTGCACACCGCTACACATGCTATGCTTGAAAGGCTTTTGGTCCTTGGGAAGCTGAAACACAGTCCCCAGTGTCAGAGTGGGTCTCTCAACCACAAAGACCCACTCAGACACTGGGATTTGGAAGGAACACCATGATTATACTAATTTCTGCAGCATCTGCTCTGTGTTGGCTGACCAGGCCGACCTAGAGATGTTTATAAATCTAAGTTACACACTTGCCTTTCACTGCCTATGAAACAGGCCCCAAAGCTGTCACTGTAATTTTGACAACTGTCACTAAAGTCTGCTTAGCTCTTAGGTGACAACATATAAGATACCTAAGAGGCCAAGCAGAGCAGAATCAGTATGGAGGCAGGCAGGTCAAACGACCAGGGGGAGCAGGCTATTCCAGCTGCCTGGACTGCCCTGTCCTCGGGCTATAGCTTCCCTATTACATATGACAAGTGTATTCAGGTATAATTACATCTCAGAATTGCCTGACCAACAACTCCAGAAGTGAAACAAGACAGACAGACCATTAACAAGCATGCCACACATAGAGACTGGAATTTTCACTACTTCTCAGAAATAATTATTTTAAAACAGTTTGTCTACAATGAGAAAATATACACATGAACTTATAAGCTCAATTAAACTCCTGTTGAGAGGGACGAGGGAATTTTCATAGAGTCACAAAAAACACAAAACTTACCCATCCCAATGGTTGATTTTCATGGAGACCAAGTGGTCAATCATTGGCTTTGTATATTCCTGGAAGCCAGCAATAAACACACTGAAAGAAAAATATTAAGAGCTAGGGAAAGGGGCAAATATGAGCAGGTACAGTGACACATACGTATAAAACTCTCTTAAGCCATTATTTTATGTATTAAAAATTAAGATTAAAATAAAGAACATGGATGAGCCAGAACCTTCATATGCTGCTCTTGAGAATGAAAACAATTACATTCAAAAATAGTTTGACCATTCCTTTAAAAGTAAAAACTACCTACCAGATGACCCAAACAGTCCCTGCATCTGCTATTCTAGACAGGAGAGCATTCATCCAGAAACAATGCACACAGCTAGGTAGCATGCCCAGGACTATGAACAGGAGAATACTCCATGCATGTGTGGCTAATGGAGAAGCAGACTATTTATCTAGCCACATCACAGGCAGGACAAAGGAATGGGCTTTTTGTTTGAAGCCTGGGACTTACTATGGACCTCTGGATGGCACAGAACTTAGTATGTAGCCTAGGCTGGTCTCAAAACCAAAGATCAGCACTGGGATTGAAAGCATGCACCATCAAACCTGGCTTTTTGTTGTTGTTGTTTAAAGATTTATTTTTATACTATTTAATTTGGCTTTTTGAAACCCCCCTCTTTTTTTTTTTAGAATTACAAACATGAGTATGGTATTTACATCATTTCCATCCCACCCTCTCCCCCCAACTCCTTCTGTCCACCCTCTGACTTCCTTACAATTTCATGACCTCTTTAACTACTAGTGGGTGGGTATGTTTAAATATATCCTGCTGAGTTCATTTAGTGTTGCTGATTTCATTTAGTGTGTGTTCATCTAATACACTTAAGGCTGACCACTTGGAGTTGGATAAACTGCTAGGGTTGTCCCTGGAAAAGACTGATTGTCCCTCTGTCAGCAGCCATTGATTGCCTATAGCTCTTCATCTAGAGATGCAGCCTATGAGACTTCCCCCATCTGCATTGGAATGTGACTATAGCACAGGCCTTGTTTGGGCAGCCATGGGCACAGTTCCCTAGCACACATAGAAGACATTATCTCATAGATTATGCTCTGGTCCTCTGTTTCTTGCAATCCTTCTACCTCCTCTTCTATGATGTTTCCTGAGCCTTAGGTGTATGGCTTTTGTTACAGATCAATCCTGTGGATGTGCACTTTGATTCTCTGGTGCAAAGACTAACATGGGAATTTGTGGGGATTTAACTTTGTATGGAACTGTGAATGTGTGGTTTTGGCCTCTCCATACCTTCCTGAGATTGGCAGCAGCCAGTCTTTGAATGTCTTACCACTCAAGGCATCTCATCTTTGCTAATGATCTATGTTGGACATACTACCATGTGTTTATTGAACTTTTGTTTCTCTTGCTTAGTGATGTTCCTAGGCAAACGTAGGCCAGTTATTTGGATTTTGTTTTCCTTATATTTTTTTAGTGCAAACAGTTTGCCAACTGTGCCCTTTTTTCTGTACCTCACTTATAATAGCCTTATTGATGTGCAATAAACACACGTTACATGCATACAAAGTACAAAACTTGCTAAGTCTGACAGAGGAGGACACTTACACTGTCAGATGGGTGACAGGATTGTGAGCATACTTGTCATCTACCACCAAATTACTTTTCTGTTATAGACTGCTTTTTACCTTTGCCTAATTTCTTTCCCTTAGCGTGATTATTTTGCAATTCATTCATTTTATATATATGTGTGCAGGAGAGAGGACTTAATGGTTAAAAACATTGCTGCTCCTGCAGAGAATCTAAGTTTGGTTCCCAATGCCCGTGTCAGAAGGCTCACAGCTGCCTGTAACTCTAGCCACAGCAGATCCAGCAACCTTTTCTGGCCTTCTCAAGGGCCCACACATGTGTAGTATGTGCTAGCACAGGTTGTAACACATACATATGACTGAAAATAATAAAAACAGATCCTGTGCACCAGACCAGACTGTTGACTTTGCCTGACCCTTAGCCTACCCACACTCTGTCTAATCTCTAGACCTAGCATGGGTCAGACAGCCTGTCCTCTGATCTAGTCTAGGCACTTTTGAGTATTTTTATTCTGATGAACAAGGCGTAACTGCTGACCAACTGCTGGTCACCCTGGCAGGCAGGCTGACTGCACCACAGCAGCAGGGACATCACAATACAGAGGCACCCACAATAGGGAATCAGTGTTCAGTGAAGAGCTCAAACGAGGGGAAGCACTCTGCAAGCAGTACTAATGCAAAGCGTGGCACTCAGAGCCAGGCAGGGCAGATCACAGAGACCCAGTAAAAGTGTGGGTTCCCTGGGTGGGTACGCTCAGCACTCGCTAAACTGTGTAATAATGAGGGACATACATTGGGTTGCAAGTGAACTGATAAAAGTTACAAGGCTGAGGGTACAACTCACGGTGTGAAGGCTCACCTAGCAAGCTTGAGGGTATGGGTTCCATCCTAGCACCACTGGGAAATAGCTCTTAGAAACAACAAGGCAGGACTTAAAAACAATCTGTAGGTGGAATGGACCTTTCTAATTAAATGAAAAAAAAAAAAAAAAAAAACTAGAACCATAAAAGAAGTTAAGGTATTAAAACACAAAAACTCTAAGGAAAATGTCTTCTAGGGAAAAAAAAGTCAAAGCAAACACAGAAAAAAATATCTTCTACTGGTATCAAAGAAGACTTCCTTAAAATAACCAAATCCTTTAACTTAGTCAGGACATCGGTCCATAAGAAAAATCATCAGAAGCATCGAGGGCAGTGCACACACAGCCTCCAGAAGCTAAGTTCAGCCCCACCATGCAGAGAATAAAAAATAATTTAGTGCATCTTCCAAACAACTATTGAGGGCCTGCCACTGTCAGGAGCTGGAAGGACCTACTGTGGACCGGGCAGCCCCTGTATATAATGGCCACATGACCTAGGAATCTAAACATAAAGTTCTTCTGGCCCACAAATCCACTTCTGGTTTTTGTTTGGCTGCAGTGCTGGGCGTGGAACCGAGGGCCTGCACATGCTAATAAGCAAGCATACCCTAGACCATAACTTCACTTTTGATGCTATTGTCATGCACAACACACAAGTAAAAAGTTGTATCAATCACACAGCAGTATAAAGATTGATTGGTCCTGAGGATCTACTGAGATCACAGTATCCCAGACACAGATGGCCTGTGCTCCCACTCAGGAAACATATACTAGCTGAACAGGGGACCAATGATGCTCCTCACATAATCAGCCAACCTGCCCATATGCAAATGTAAATAGACTCTTGTTCTGTTTTGTTTTCAAGACAGAGTTTCTCTGTGTAGCTTTGGAGCCTGTCTTAGAACTCGCTCTGTAAACCAGGCTGGCCTCGAACCCACAGAAATCCAACTGCATCTGCCTCCAGACTGCTGGGATCAAAGGCATATGCCACCACTGCCTAGCTGACTCCCAGTAAAGTCATGACAGGAACTCCTGGATGGGACCAGGAGACTGGGAGAAGACATAAGTGGCTTTCCCTAGGGGACTGACAGGAATGGGGCCACATCACCATGGCCTTGGCTACAAAGTTCTATGTCATGTCCCTTGCATGCACAACAGCCAGGTCCATAACCAGCCAGCAACCCTAAAGCCAGCACAGGGCCAGGGAAGGGCAGGGTTACAGAAAAGCATGAAAACATTGGTGCCTCACAGAAGAAGGGAGCAGAGAGAGGGCAGACCAGACCATCAGAGGCCAATCCCAGCTCTGCCACCAGCTAGTAGTGACCTTACGGACTTTGTCCCAAGGCAGCATGCAGGGTACTGGGAAGCAAGTACCAACCAAGAGAGAAGCCCACAGAAGAGGGGAGAGGGGGAAGACTAAGGCAAAGGCACAGAAAGGGAAAGGAGTGAGGTAGTGTGATCTAAGGAAGATGCCAGAAGCATAGATGGGGATCGGGGACTTCCACATGGCAAGCAGCCAAGGATGTGAGCAGGGCCAGAAGGTGAGACACCAGAAGCTCATGAGAGATGAGTAGATGGCAGAACTAGGCTACCCATCACTACGAGGATGAGAAAACAACAGAAATGATGGTGTAGGCAGGGGAAGCACTCTACCTAGGCCATTTGAGTGACTTAGGGAACATAAGCATGTGAAATTCCTAGCTACTAAAGAAAAGAGGTGACAATTTTTAAAATGTTGCTCAAGGCTGGAGATGTCAGGAAATTGACAACAACAACAACAAAGACAAAACAGAAAAGTAGACAGATGGTTACTGAGAAAATGCAGGCAGAAAAACACCCTGGTCGCAGGGCAAATCACATACACCCACATTCCTCAACCAGTTAATGGACAGACTCTTCGGTATGTCCACAGGGATGCCAGTGGTAACCCACCTGGATTCCTGTGAAGTTACATGGTAGACAAAGCGTTGAGGCCCATTCTCACTAAATCCAGAGATTGTCAGAGCTCCGGACAGAGCAAGCAGGGGGCTCTTGGCCACTCCCCAGGGGTAGACACATTCTCCCTGAGGACCATGGAATTACTCTGTTTTCCAACTACTCACTTGTCCATGACCCACCTCACATACACATATGTAAAACTATATGGCAACTGTATGTCATGAAACACATACCAAAAAAAAAAAAAGTTTTTCAAAAGGTTCTGAAATGGAAGCCTACAGGACCCTGAAAGAACCTATCAGTCTAGTTAAAAAAAAAATTAAACAATATCACCAAACATCTGAGAGAGAATACATGAAGGACTCTCAAATTACCACCAGGCACACAGCAGAGGGCCACAGGTTTCACTTTGTCCTTACTGTGTAAATACTACAGACTTGCACACATCACAATATATCAGAAGACATATGCTGAACACATGCAGTCTACCATATCTTTAACACTCAAAGCTGAGTACCTTCCATATGCTGCGAATATACATTTCTCTTATTGTCGATGGATAAATGCTAACTGGCCAACAGTCAGGCAGAAGTGTAGGCGGGGCTACCAGACTAGGAGAATGCTGGGAAGAGGCAGGGAAGCAATCACCAGGAGAGACGCCGTGTAGCTGCCAAAGGAGTAACATGCTGGAACACTGTGGGTAAGCCACAGCCTCATGGCAATACACAGTTTAATTGAAATGGGTTAATAATTAAGAGAGCTAGCCAATAAGAAGCCTTACCCATTGGCCAGTTTATAATTGATATAAGCCTCTGTGTGTTTATTTGGGTCCAAAAGGCTACAAGAGCACGTGGAACAGAAATTCCGTCCTTAATAACCCACAGTGGTAAGTCAGCTGTGGAATGTCAGCTGACATCTTTTCAAGGGGCCTTCTACCACTTTTAATTCTGGTCCACACAGCAGAAAACCTAGCTCAGAGGAACTTAAGTTTTTCTCTGTCTTGCCTGGTCCCACTGGACCAGTTTCTCTCCTGTGTTCCTTGGTTATAATGAAAGGTAAATTAGATATAAAACTTTAGACTCACAAAGATAGATGATAAATTATTTTCTTTAATTTTGCCAAATACAAATGGACTAAATATTAAACTATAATTCTTGCTTGACTTTTTGCTACATGTAATTTTACTATGTTAAAAGGCAACACCTTCCTTTTTAATAAGTAGAAAAGAGGAGATAATATGGGATGTCCTATATGCTGTGAATATGTGTTGCTTTGATTGGTTGAGGAATAAAGCTGTTTTGACCAATGGCCAGGCAAAATATAGCTAGGTGGGAAATCCAGAGTTATGGAGAGAAAGAAGGCAGAGTCAGGGAGATGCTATGTAACCACAAAAGGAGTAACATGCCAGAGCACTGACAATAAGTGACAGCCTCATGGCAATACATACATTAATAGAAATGGGTTAATTTATAAGATAGAGTTAACCAGTAATAGGTCTGAGCCATTGGCCAAACACGTATACTTTAATATTAGCCTCAGAGTATTATTTCATAAACGGCTGTAGGGACCCAGTGGGCAGGAGAGACAGAGGAAAAACTTCCAACTACATCCCTCTATAACAACCTGGATCCTGTCCAAAGTGGGGACTGCCACAGGTACCTACAATTCAACACAGACAGAGAGGGCCCAGCCTTTCCCAGAAACCATCTGGTACCCACTCCCTTCCTGATACCCTTTATAGCCTACGACCCCAACACCACTTGCTCCAGCGGACTCCCAGATCAGTTCCTATTCACCAGAACACAGAGCTGAACAAGCTTATTGCATTTGGGGACTGTCTTAGTTGGGTTTTCTATTGCTACAACAAACACCATACCCAAAGCAACTTGTGGAGGAAAGGATTTTTTTCAGGGTTACACTTCCACATCTCTGTTCATCTTCCAGGGAAGTCAAGACAAGATCCCAAACAGGGCAGTACCCTGGAGGCAGAGGGATGCAGAGCCCATGGAGGGGCCTGCTTACTGGCCCTAATGATCACAGCACCAAGAACAAACACATGGACACAAGGCACAAAGAGGGGTAATGGCATGGGGTAATGGCACGCAGAAGAGGGCAAGTTTGGTCACATTCTTCCTGGGAAAGAGGTTTTCTTATAGAACCCAGGCTGGGTCGGCTGGGCATTAGTGGTGCATGCCTTTAATCCTAGCACTTGGGAGTTAGAGGTAGGAGGATTTCTGTGAATTTGAAGCCAGCCTGGTCTACAGAGCGAGTTCCAGGACAGGCTCCAAAGCCACACACAGAAACCCTGTCTTGAAAAAAAAAAAACAAACAAACAAAACAAAAAAAAGAAAAGAAAAGAAAAGGAGAGAAAAGAAGAGAGGAGGGGACAGGAGGGTAGGGGAGGGGGGGGGGGAGCTGGACCCTCCCCCATCAATCACTAATTAAGAAAATGCCTACAAGCTTGCCTACAGCCACATCTATATGGAGACATTTTCTTTAATTGTAGTTTTCCTCTCAGATGACTTCAGCTTGTGTCAAGTTGACATGAAATCCAGCACAGGAACCTCAAGACAAGCTATGTTCCTACTTCACCCCATAGCTTACGAAGGCCCCACAACATGGCCTTCTACAATCCTTCTACCTGCTACTATCTGGGTTAACCCTGCCCTCCAGGGTCCAGTCAGAGGCCCTGTGGTACTAGGATGTGGTAACACCTGTTACTGGACTGCCCTCATAAGACAGCAGCTGCTCTGCTGCTCAGACGTGAGCATCACACAGGCCCAATGTACTGGAGAAGGAACACACTAGGGCTAGGTCACATGCTCATGTATTTTTAGTGAATGTACATAAATATATGTTACATTTTAGACTGGTGTGGAAACCTTAGCAACAAGTAGAATTTGCCAAAGCTCAACTTAACTATCAGCTATTTTACCTAAGAAACTCCAAAAGAGGTCACAGAACCTCACATACAACATCCAGGCCCTAATGATCACAGCACCAAGAACACACGGACACGAGGCACAAAGTGCTGGCTGAGGGGTAATGGCAGGGGGTAATGGCATGCAGAAGAGGGCAAGTTTGGTCACATTCTTCCTGGGAAAGAGGTTGGTATTTTTTTTTTTTTTAAAGCTGTTTATTTTGTTTTCTTTTTTAAAGTCTGCCCAGGCTGATTATGGAGAAGTGTAAATTCTGCATGGTCTGCACAGCAGGGCTGTTAGGAAATCTACCTACAGGATATAAAATAGTCAGGAACTTTTTAAAAAATGTACTTGGCATGTTTCTTCCGATTCACAGTAACTAAACCACCTCACAAAGCACGCCCTTTTCACTTTAGTATTACAGTGTGAAACTATTCCCTAGTACATAAGTTATATAAGTAAAAACAATTCGATGTGATTTCTAAAAACAGCAGTTAAGGGTATAAATATTTATTCCTAGACCTGATTTCTCAATCATCTTTCTTATTGATCTGACAATCAGATAATTACAACTTGGACACACACACAAAAACAACCAGAAGATGCACACTCACTTTGAATCCAAAATATCATTTTGAAAGACCAATACATTTGAGACAGCTGGTGGGAAAGCTGTCACACAGAGGGACGAACGTAGCTGTGCTTGTGGCTATCCCCTGTAGGGTACCAAGGTCTGCAGAACGGCACCAGCCTAGGATGACAGCAAGGAGAAGACTGACCAGAGCAGGTGTGAAGGTCTAGTCACCACACTGAAGTGTGGGCAGGCGCCTTCTCCGGCATGTCCCATGGAGCATAAAGTCAGAATGAGAACAGTTTCAGTACCTGTTCCCACTCTAGTTTCTCCTTTCTACAACTTAAGCTATATTCACACCAAGGAGACCACAGTATTATAATGAAGGAAATGGTAGAAGCTGATGTTTGACACCCAAGACAAAGAGACTAAACTACAGTTATGTTACACACATTAAAACTTACCTTATAACAAGGAAACAGTTAGCTATGTTACCAACTGCGAAATAGTCTGCTGTAGTCAAAATATCAATTCCATGAGGGAAAGTACCCTGCAAAAGTAAAAGTAAAGAAAAAGTGAGAAGTGGCATGTGAAATCACTGGTCACATGCACGGAACCGGGCAGCTGAAGCTGAGCCACGTGGCTCATGGAATGCCCAGCTGGTATGCCAGTGGTCATTCTGCCGGGCCACATGCTGTACTGGGTGCAACTCATTCTGCAAACCCACTGTTTCAACTTTCATGCTATGAAAGTCTTTAAAAAGACACTAGGTCTCAACAGTGCTGACATGGCCACTCTTGGAACTTGGTCCCCCTTTCTGGTCACAAAGACAACAGTACAGCCCTCAATTCCAACATCTGTTGGAGCAGGAAGGCCAAAGGAAGGCAGGCAAGCCCCTGCCTGGCTCTGAAACGTGGAGTAGGGCCCACGCCTCACTCACTGTGATAAGGATGAAAGAGGCCGAGAGAAACCATCACTCTCAGGGCTAACAGCCAACCTCTCAGAGCATCAGGGAAAGAAGCCATCAGTTCCCCACAATCAAAAACAAGGAGCAGGCTTCTCTATTCTCCCCAACCAAGAATGCTCCCAGCAGAGCCCCAGCCCTGAAATCATCACAGTACTGGTATTCTCTAACATTATCGCTCATGCTTAAAATGTATGTGTGTGTATGTATGTATGTATGTATGTATGTATGTATGTATGTATATAAAATCTAGAAACTGTATAAATAACTTTCTTTAAAAATGTAAATGTAGAAAAGTTGTAGCCCAATGTAGAAAGTCTTGCAGCTATCAGCCCAGAGGTGAGTCCATCCCAGTAACAGATGAGGTTCCCTATCTGTGCACAAAGCTGGCACAAGTCCAAGAAAAGCATCAGCACCCACCACCACACCTGCCTGCCACATCTCACACAGGGAGAATCTACTCACATACAAGGCGTCACTCCTCTGCACAGCCAGCTCAAAACATATCAGAGGTTTATCTATATCTTATGCATGTATATGACCAGATCCAAAGAAACTTGACACAAAATAAAGACATTTACAATTTGAGTCTGAATTTCCACGTGAAATTCAGGCTATTTATTACCATGGAGATAATGTAAAAAACAGTTTATTCCTCAAGCTACATATAAATGCTAATTTGTCTGAGGACATGGTGGGATGCATCACCCATATGGGATCCAGAACAGCTAAAAACCGAGACCTAAGTAAAACACCTGAGGTCGGCCAGCCTCCTGCTCCCTGGCCTCTGCCCTTAGGGATACCTAGGCACAGACTGAGAGGAAAAGCCACCATTACCAGCCAGGGCTGGAAAACAGAGCCAGCAGAGAAAGCAACTCCTCCATGCAGCCTACCTTCATTTTCACCCTCAATGCCTGCTATACCCTTTTGCAGGCTAATCCTGGAGCCTGATCATTATAAATCCCACAACTTCACAAACGCTACCCAGAAAACAGCCCTCCTAAAGAGACTGCCCCAACTCTCTGCCTGTGAGGAGGAGGATGAGCTGAGATGTCTTATGAACCAGTCGTCCAGGGATTGAGCTGGAGTACAGTGACTGGAGTGTGGCTGCTGGTTCTGCCAGAGTGCACACTTTATGGTCTTATCATATTTCTGTTTGATGGTGTGGGAAATGTAAATGTCTTTTCTATCAGAGTTAAAAAAAAAAAAAGGACAGAGGAAATTCCATGTTTAAAGAAATTGATAAAGACACCATTTAGCTAGAATCTCCCCAGACTAGCATATTGGTAAAGATATATTTCTTTCTTCCTAGCAAACCACTTTGAATTTGCCAATCAAGTAACATGAGACCAAGCTCTAACCAATCAGTCTGTGAGGCACAGAACCTATTGCTGTGGGATTAAAAGCACTAGGAGTGCTTGCTTGCTGAATTAAGAGTGGCTTTGCAGTGGCTGGTGGTAGCCCACACCTTTAATCCCAGAATTCTGGAGGCAGAGGCAAGTGAATCTCAGTGAGTTTGAAGCCAGTCTGGTCTATAGAACAAGTTCCAGGACAGCCAGGATTACACAGAGAAACCCTAGCTCAAAGAACAAAACAAAACAGGCAGGGGTCGGGGTGGCTTTGCACCTTTCTGCAAGAAGTTAAAACTTTTTGCTTTAACAAAATGCTTTGGATTATGTAATTATTTATCAAGGAGACTCCAGATTCATACATAACAATGACAGAGAAGCCCATAGCTCAGGCAAAGATACCACTGCAGCCTGATTCACAAGAAGACAGCAGCATGTAACTGGGCAGGCAAGTGGAGCCCAGATTTGGCTGTGACCAAGGAGGATGGGCAAGTCTACACTGTGTTCAGCAGTATCCATATCACCCCAAAACAAAACAAGCAATAGGCTAAGGCTCTGCCTGGTCAAGTGACTGTCCTCTCCTCCCCAGAAAAGGACCTCAATACCTTGCACCCCAATTTCTCACTTGAATACATGATAGTATGTAGTCTTGGAAAACCACCTGCACAGAGCTGTGACCCAGGAACAATCCAAACAGCCTCATGTTGGTCCTAGACATGGCAACTGCCTACTGGACAATCCTAACCTGCAAAGATCCTGCAGACTACAGGAAGGGAACAGAGCGCGTGCGCACGCACACACACACACACACACACACACACACACACACACACACACACACACACACACACACACAAAGACCTACATCTCCAGCAGGCCAATTCAAGGGGAGGGATAAGAACCCCCCCCCCCAGGGGCGGGGGTTTACTGGGCAGCCCTATTACTTCCTGAACTATTCCCAGCATCCTCTACTACAAGCATATGGCTTCTGACAATGTTGTTGCCCCACCTCCCCAAGCCCCATCAGCCTTCACACACAGCCTACTCTGCACACCATTGTAGGGCTTGGCCATCCCTTTGCCTTCCTCACCTGTAACGTTAACAAGCACCCAAGCCACCTTCTATCATGAAAGCCTAGAGCAATCATTCTTAGCTGGTGTCTCTCAGGGACCCTCCTCCCTGTCCAGATCTATCTTGATAGCTGCCACTTTTCCCAGTCCCTAACCCAGTAGATCTCAACCTTCTTAATATTGCAGCCCTTTAATACAGTTCCTCATGTTGTGATGACTCCCATTCATAAAATTATTTTCATTGCTACTTCACGTTTGTTACTGTTGTGAATCGTAATGTAAATATCTGTGTTTTCTAATGGTCTTAGGTAAGCCCTGTGAAAGGGTTATTCAACAACTCCCAAGGAGTCACGGCCCATAGGTTGAGAACCACTGCTCTAGTCCCTCTTCAGCCTCCTGTAAGTCTGGCCATACACTCCAGTGTGCCAGAATCTTACTTTCAAGGCCTGTGATGGGTGTCAAGAGGCACAGGCATCGTTTAGGCAGCCCCAAGCACAGCTACACCACCAGTGAATATCAAGAGCAGCTGTATGGTCAAGGCTTTTGGAAGGTGAGGCCAGAACTTATTCCAAAGGACCCAGCCTCCAAATAAATCACAAGCTAGGGAAAGGCCAAGGCCTATAAAGTCCAGGGACTCACCAGAACAAGACTCCTGGTACCTGACTCATGTACAGCCCACAGCAGAATGTGAAGCAAGATCCTAACCTGCATCAAACACTCACACAGGGTCTCCCAAACGGTCCCTGGGAATCAGTGCTCCCTGGTCACATTATGGTGGGTCTGGGATCAGAACTGCCATGCTTATTAGCTTGCTCTGAGGTGACACACATTCATTCCCACACCCAAAGTATGAGAAGGTATGAAATCAAACCTGTCAAGATTCCCACCTCTAAGCCTACAGGAAGTTTCAGAAATAAAGATTTATAAAGTGGCCATACCTGTCTCCCCACGTTCTCCTGGAAGGCAGCCTAAGGAGCAAAAAGAACAAACAGAACAGGTGAGTGAGGTTTGCTTCTGCTAAACATCAGAAGATAAATTCAAAACAAGCACAGTACAGTGTAAATGACCCATGGCTTTACTTTTTAAATAAAAGTCCTCTTTGTTGGCTGACCAGAGCCCTGAGGGTGGTTTGTCACTGTTTTTATGTCCTGGTACTCTTTAAAACCACAGTTTAAGAATTCTATTTATAAAATCAGATGCAACCCAAGAGTAGCCTTTCACTGGAAATACATTTCACACTAACATCCCAGTGAAGGTCCCAGAATACAACTCTGAGAACAAACTATGTACATAGGTCAGTAAGTAGAAGTCAAGTCCTAAAACATCTTTAGGAACTCCATGAGCACAACTCACCACCATCCCCAGCACTTCACAGCTGCCTCCTAGAGGGTACATACTTGTCTCTAACCAACTCTCTGAACTACCTAAGTCCTACATGCCAGGCACAAAATCAGGACTGAAAATGTACCATGTGAACTTGAACAAAATTAAGCACTTCTAGGTAAGCTTCTAGGTAAACTCTTCTTTCTTCAGTGACAACTTTTCCTGTCTCTCACTCTGTTCTACCACTGTCTGAACAAAATGACAATGAAACCTCATGCCCAGTTTATTCCCCAGTGGGGTTTCAAGCTTTCTCCAAGGTAATAACAGCTGAGTTCCAATCAGGATTAGAGACAGCTGTAGACACAAGCTTCATGTGGAATTGAAGTAAAGCTGTATGCAACCATGCAACATGCACCATCTTAGCAAGCAGAGGTGAGAACAGACGCGGGGAAAGCAGTGGTGAAGAAATACCCCTTACCAAAGTAGACTTTCCAACATGAGTTGGGGGTTGAGAGCAAGCACAGATGTACAGAAAGAGAGCAAACTAAACCACAGGACTCTAGGATCTATGAATCAAACCCACAGGATTGGTAAGCACCGGGACAGAAATGCATCTCCAGGACAGAGCCTCATGGTAGGACAGAGGTCTATGTGACTGGCCCTCAGATGCTTCTAAAATGGGGAAAATGAGATGTTTTTGCTGTTGCACCCCCCCCCCTTAGGATTTACTTTTTCTTTATATATCTGCATATTTTATCTGGTAAAACAAGGTGACATAGAGATACACAGATTAATAGAAATCGGTTAATAATTGAGAGTGCTAGCCAGTAAGAAGCCTGAGTCATTGGCTAAACTGATATTAAGTCTCAGAGTGGCCATTTCATTAAGTGGCTGCGGGACCCAGTGGGTAGAGAGAAAACCCACCCAGTGGGACTGAGAATATGGAGAAAATCTCCTTCGGCATGCTTCACATGCATACCTAGTGCCCAGAGAGATTAGAAATTGGATCCCTTTACTGTTGTTAGGGATGGTGTAACCAACCATGTGGATGCTTTAGAATCAAACTGGGGTTTTCTGGAAGAACAGTTACTGCTTCAGCTCCTTGAAGTCAATTCTTTCCTTGTTTTGTTTTGTTTGTTTTGTTTTTGTTTTTGAGACAGGGTTTCTCTGTGTAATTCTGACTGTCCTGGAACTCCCTCTATAGACCAGGCTGGCCTCAAACTTAGAGACCCACCTGCCTCTGTGTCCAGGACGCTGGGATTAAAGGTGCGCACTACCACTGCCTGGCCCTTGCAGTCAATAAGGAAAGAAAGGAGGGAAGGAGAAGGGGGGGGGGAGGCAGGGAGGGAAGGAGAAGGAGGGAGAGAGAGGAAAGCCAAAGAAAGGTAATATAAAGATACAATGTCAACTTAAATATAAGCAGGGTCATCTTCAAACAAAATTAAAAACTAATACAAGATTTATGTTGAAAAACTTTGAAAATAAGAGGTTAGGTTAGACAGACAACATATGCTATCAGCACAGACGGGAAACAGAAGAATACTGGTAACAAGTGGTCAGCAGCCTTTATACTGAAAGCACACACCAAAGACAGAGATAAACAAGACTGAAACCTCACTCAAAAAGAAGATTCCTGTGAGGAGGATGAAAACAACCATAGACAAGGGATTCGCCACACATCCAATATAAAGGACAAATATCTAGAATGCGTAAAGAACTCCCAAAACTCAACAATAAAAACTAACCATCCAATTAGACAATGACTAAGACTTGAAGAGACACATCTTACTCAGGAGGACACAGACAGCAAATGAGCATCCCAAATAGCCTCAGCATCATCAGAGAAAAGAAAACTAAAACCACACACACATCAGCAAGACTAAAACAGCACAGTGGCCAGGAAGAAAGCAGGCAACCCTTGCCACATCTCAGCAGAGATGGGGAGAACCCATTATAGTACAGCCACCTTGGGGAACAGTTAGCAGCACAGCACCCTGGAAGAAGGGATCCAGAAACTGTACTCTAGGCACACACCCTCAGAAACAGAAACTATGACATCCTGTTTCCTGGGAGCCCTTGGGTCAAGTTTTGCAGCCAGTATGAAGATCTCTGCTGTGTTGGGAGGACTCATTGTGTATTTTTTACATCAACTCATGGTTTTCTTAACATAACTGTATCCTGTGACTTATACTGGGGTCGAGATTAAAATGACACATTTTGTTGGCATGAGAAACCTGCCACTTCAAGCCTATGACTCTCCCTAGGATACAGCTGTCCTGTCTCCTACAGGGATCAAGATGTATTTGGGTTCTTTTATCTTCTAAACAGCTGTGGCATCAGGCATGAATTGCCACATGGTATATTCACTGAAAGTTCAAGTGTGTATGATCCAGCACAGCTAGGTGTTACTTTACACTATCCAATATCTTGCTTCATTCCAAAGAACACTTCATTCTTGTTGGGCCAGAAAAGTCCTCTCTCAGTTCACTATGGGAATTTAGCTAAAAATTTTAAAGGAGCTATAACCGTGCAACCTTGAAAATAATGGCTCAATGAGGATTTCACTGCTTCTTCAGAGTGGAACTAATAATGCCCATGACCATCATTCTTCACCCTTTTCAGTGGGGCATTTTTTTTTCTTTTTGTATTTATTTAAATTAGAAACAATCTTATTTTACATATCAATCCCAGTTCCCTCTCCTTCCCATTCTCCCCACCAACCCCCCCCATCCCATTCCTCTTCTGCTCCCCATGGAGGGTGAAGCCTTCCATGGGGGATCAAAGTCTGTCACATCATTTGGGGCAGGGCCTAGGCCCTCCCCGAAGTGTGTCTAGGGTGAGGGAGTATCCCTCTATGGGGAATGGGCTCCAAAAGTCCATTTGTACACTAGAGATAAATACGGTTCTACCAGAGGCCCCATAGACTGAGTGAGACATTTTTTTAAACAAGAAATTTGTCATGCTGTTTACATATAAGAATACTTTCAGTGGTACATTTACACAATGGAGTATTACTTAGTGGGGGAAAAAAATGAAATCTTGAAATTCACAAATGGATGGAACTAAAAAAGAAACCATCCTGAGTAAGGTAACCCAGACACATAAAGAAAAGCATGGTATGTGGATATTAGACATACAGCAAAGGATAACCAGCCCACAATCTACAACTCCAGAGAAGCCAAGAAACAAGAAAGGCCCTAAGAGAAACACATATGGGGCCCTGGAGATGGGAAAAGGGACAAAATCTCCTGAGCCTTGGCAATGTGGTGATACACAGATTAGAAAAAATGAGTTAATTTAACTGAGAGCTAGTCAGTAATATGACTGAACATTGGCCAAGCAATTATAATATTAAGCCTCAGAGTATTATTTTATAAGCAAATGCAGGACAGGTGAGATGTATAACCTACGATGTTACCCAATAGAAAGCAGGGTAAAAGGGCAAGTAGATTTTACTATATTCTCATAACTCTATGTGAATCTCAATAATGTCAAAATAAAAGGCGAAAAGACAAGAATTAAAATGAAATACTGAGTGAAAAAATTGAAAGCTTTTGACTACTGCTTCTCTCTCTCTCTCATCTCTCCTTCACCCACCTTCCCTCTCCCTCTCTCTCCTCATCTCCTTTCCATTCTTCATCCTAAGGATCCCACAAGAGCCACACCCATTTCCTGTCCTCAGGAGAGGGACAGGCCCTGTCCTGAGGGATACTATCTAGCATGCAAACCTGGAATAGTTAGCAACAATGTAACTCATCCTTCCCACCAAGCAATACCAGGACTCCCCTGCCCAGCCCCTGAACGTTGACCACCATAAAGAGCCGGCCACATGAAGCTCTAGTAAGTTTCCAAAACAATGGCCCTATTTCCTCACAAGTACTGTGGCCACCAGACAAGGGAACCAGGAAGAGGGGATGGGTCAGCCAACAACAGCTGAAAGGTAAGGCCACGAACTGGCAACGTCTGGGCACTTCACCTCCTGGATTCTGTCCAGGTAAACAGATATCTCACATACCCAGAAAGAGAAAGCCTGGAAAGGTGTCGGTCAAGAGGCTGAAGAGTCCACTTAAACCAGCAGCTGCCTGAAGAAGCAGCCTCCTGACAAGATGCTCTTGGTTCACTCAGAGTATTTATGTCTTCAAATGGGCCTCAGATGGAAGTGCCCCTCATCTTCCTGTGTTTGAATCCTATAGTCTACTACGTAAATAATGCTGAACTCAAGAGGAACACAAAGAATTCTTTACTAGTTTAACAGTGTTTTAACTTCAAGTTAAAAAAAAAAAAAAAAGAAACAAACGGATTTATAGAGTTTTATTTCACCTCATCCCAGGTCACATAAAGGCTTTGATTTTATTATTGTTTCTCATAAATATGTCTTATTATTGTTTCCCATAAATATGTTACAGAAAACAATAGAGAAAACATAATAATATATTAGTACAGATTTAGTTTAAAATTTTATTATAATCAGACTTCCGGTTACTGCCCATCAGTTAACTATGAGACTAATAGTTAGCACCAAGAAATCACTGGGTTCCTATTAACACTGTAGACAAAATGGAGTCCCTCTGGGACTGCTGAGAATTTTAAAGGACTCTGGGCGGGGTGCTTGCATCCTGGCTGCTTCTTGGTGCAGATGTAGGCAGAGAGCCAACAGCAACCACAGAAGACCACAGGTACCCTGAGCCAGCAGGACCTCAAAAGTCACCTGACCAGAATGCCAGGAGCACGACGGACCCCTTGGCTGAGATGCTGTGGTTCAGCACTGAACAGCTGTACTTTCTAAGCCCTTCATAGTTGGTCTTCACATATGAGTGCCCAATACACTGGATAACGTGCTAAACACATAGCTGAGGCAGCAATGGATACACAGAACTGGGAACACAGGTTGTGAGTGCAGACCTGCTGCAGGCCAGCAGCCAAGAAACAGACAGAAACTCCATCAGTTCTGACAGGCAATTGAGCAAGAACAGGGACCACTGTGATAGAGAAGATGAAATCAGTTGAAGCCTTTGATAACACCAAATCACTTCACTTAACAACACAGAAGGCTCGTCTTGAGAACAAGAAAGCTAGGCAGATCTGAATTAAGTAAAAACAATTGAAAATAGTGGAACTTTTTTCAAAAACAAAAAATGTCTAGATGGGTTCTTAAGGCAAATACTGCCAAATAAAGTAGAAAAACATCAATCTCTTAAAAAAAAAAAAAAAACATGGTACAAAATAAAAGAGAAACACTTCTACATCCTCCATGGTGTTAATTCATCTTCAGTTCAATTGCAGACAAAAATACCTGAACAAAAGACTAATCACTCTCATGAACAGATTCTGAAATTCTATTCCCGAGACTCCTCTCCATCCTCCTGTGAGGCCTGGCTCCTATCCTCACAGACTACATCTGCAACACTGCCAACGCAACCACAGACCCCTCATACTTTTAACATCTTGTTGGCACTAGCAGACCTCACCCACACACTAGCACCTGTCCTTTTCCTAGGTCTCAGAGCAGTTGTAGTAGTGTACTCCCACAGTCTGTGTCTATGGCCAGCTCAGACAAGAGTGTGGAACGTCTGTGCTCAAACCAGGGAACTCCAAACTCCCAGCCCACAGAGCTCTCAGCCAGCTGCAAGTTTCACCCTACAGCTCTCTCAGAGGCTTCCCCTACATTCCTGAGTACCGTAAATGTGTCCAGCTGCTCGCCTGTCTAGGAGAGGAAGACTCTGCCACAGACTGCTGAGGCATCACAGCACTCCTGACAGAGCGGTTTGATCATCTAAGGTCCCTTCAGTTGCAGCCTCCCGCAGCACTCACAGACCGGGCCTCAGTCACTCATCACAGCAGCCAGCTACAGCCGTAACGTCCCCACACAGGCAGCCCTGGGAAAACATCTCAGCCTCTTTCCCTTGTAATTCATGAGACTCGGAGCTCATCAACACTCCCGGCCAACACCTCTATTGGCACACAGAGCTAATCGGGCTCCCTCTACCCAAACCCATCCCAAAAGCTGGATCCCAGGGAACCTGGGTAACCGAGTTCAAACACAAGGCCCACAGGCAGCTGTAAGGCCAAAGCTCACCCAGGGGGAGCCACTTGAAGTGGCCAGGAAAGCAGAGCTAACCACAGCTTAGTAACAGCTCCTCCTAGAGCACAAAGCCTCCAGTGTCCCACTCTGTCATCCCTGGACCAGCCCTGCCATGACATTTAGGTTACAGTCACAGGATAAATTTCTCCTCCTCTGAAGAGCTTGGGCTACCCTGAACTCAGTCTGGTTACTGTCAGAAACCTGTTCACCTGTTCAAGGTATTTCACCACAGCTGACTGTGGCTCTCTCAGCAACACTAGATGGAGGCCTTGAACCTTGACTTCCCCAAGAATCCCGCAGTAAATGCCCTGTAAGTGCTGCCATAATGACTGCTTTACTCGGTTCTTCCATCCGATCTCTGTGGTGATACACTGTTTATGATTTAATAAAGCTTGCCTGGGGATCAGAATGCAAACCCAGCCACACTAGCTAGCCATCGATGCCAGGCAGTGGTGACATACACCTTTAATCCCAGGACTAAGCAGACAGAGGCAGATGGATCTCTTTGAGTCCAAGACCACCTGGGCTACACATAATCCCAACACTAGAGAGGAATATAAGGAAGAAGCCAAAGGTCTCATGTAACATTCAGTTTCCAGTCATGGAGAAGACAGGATCTCCATTTCAGCCTTGGTAGAGGTAAGAGTTACTGGCTGGCTGCTTTGCTTTTCTGATCTTCAGCTTGAACCCCAGTATCTGCCTCTGGGTTTTTATCATTTGTGCTACAGATCTCCTTTGCTGCCATGGAGAATGGGTTTTCCAGGGAGACAGAGGCCCAAATACAGGACATTACAATAGTTACACCCCCACCTCCAGGAAAGGAATATACTGGAAACAATGAAACTTACCGAGGCTGCTCTTCTGCAGTTCACATTTCGGTCAAATATGGTAGCAATGACCAGTGCACTGTAAAAACAAGGGAAATGATTAATTAAAATGAAATATGCAAGGTCTGGCAAAATAACTCAGTCAGTAAACTGCTTGTCTTGCATGAGATCCCTCATAAAAATGTTGGTGAGGTGGTGCATGCTAATAATCCCAGTGCTGGGGATGTAGACAGAAGCATCTGCTGCCCGGCCAGTCTTGCCTGATGGCTGAACATCAGGCCAACAGGAAACCCTTTCTCTAAAGAGGTAGACAGAATTCCTGATAATGATACCCAAAGCTGTGCCCAGACTAGGAGACACCCTCGCACTGTTCACTCACTTGTTCATTTGCTGTGAAAGAGCCTCACAGACAGCAGGAAGCTCAAGATTCCTAGAAGCTACAACAGGTTTGTGACCTCTAAGATGTCAAGCATTAAACCCCCAGCCCTAACAAATGTCCTTAGATGGTGTGCCCTGAGCCTCTAGTGTCTTAGGGAAAAATGTCTTTGGCCTACTAGGATCACATGTACTCAGCAAAATGCAAAGACAATGGTGCAAGAGGATGAGAATTGGTAGTGAACAAATGGTCACAAGTGGTGGCTGACACCAACACTCCCAGACCATGGCTGCTTATGCTTCCAGATCACATTGAACAGCAAGAGCTCTATGCACCCTGCAGGCAGCTTGCCCCTTCGAAGTGTCCAACATATGGTTTCAACAATGCCCACAGGCTCAACCCAGTGTGAGGCACGATAGATCATGTATTGTCTATCTCTGGGGTTGAGAGATATGAGACATGATGAGGATTAGATGAGGTCAGCAGGATAGAGACCAAAACGGGAGCCTCGGGATTTTACAGGGAAATATATCCCATACTCTCTGCCCCTTTCAAGGTGACACTCATGCTGCCTCAGGATACTGTGGGCAAGAAGGCCACCACTACATACAGCCTCTTGACCTTGGACTCAGAGCACAAGTCAAAATAAGCCTTTCTTTCCTTTTTTCATTTTCTTTTCTTTTCTTTTTTTTTTTTTTTTTACAAAGTAGTATCCTTCAAGTATTTGAAATAGTTATGAGTAACCTGATTAACAGTCAGTCAACCAATTATAGCTGTTATCACATGGAAGGCAGCTGTTAAGTCTCAACCTTTTCTATGGCCAGAAATAGTAACACTACACCAACACAACTATTCCCAGTTCTCATTACACTCAACAGGCTTTAACTAAATCTTTTTCCTATACACCAAACTTCATTATTGTCAGATTCTAGAAAGTCCTTGCTCCTCCCCATTTCTGTCTCTCATCTCCCCTGCATCCACCAATTATTGCTACGGGCCCCATCTTCAAGGGGAACACTTCCCAGGGAAAGCATTTCCCCATCTGGGGTTTTTCTCCTTGGTCCCTGCATCCCTTGAAGCCTCAGGGACCCTCTCAGGAAAGATCAAGGTGCAAGACCAAGGACCAACGCCCAGCCAAGTCTGCCTTTCCCAACCTCATTCTCAACTTTCCCAGACGTGCAGTGAGCATTATTCCCAGCCCAGGAGACGCAGCTGTGGGGCCACAGACCCACCCTCCCAACTCCCACATTCTGGGGCCACTGCCTCCTACAGGCCCAGGCAAGAACAAACAGCCTCCACAGATGAAGTTGGAGTCCTGTACTCAATGAAAGGGGGCTCTTAGGAGAACACCTGCAATCCTAGACTCCAAATACAATCCAGGGATCACCAGAGGACAAAAATGGTCATTGAGGTCCAGAAAGCAAGAAATGTTCAAGAGCAAGAACTCGAGGAAGCTGGATGGCTCGGCATGCCGCCAAGCCTGGTGACCTGGGCTTGGTCCCTGGTTCACACACAGTAAAAGAGAAGACCAAGTCCTCTGAGCCCCACATACAGGTGTGCAAACACTCATTCACATACATTTTCTTATTTTAATGTTTAAAAAATCAGAATGGTGCTAAGTATATTTGTGTCAGTTGGCCAAACCTGCCACAGAAGAGAGGACTAGTGTAACAAAAGAGATGATAAAACACTGCTCCAGAATTACAGGGTATAAATGGGGGAGGGGCAGGAACACAGCTGTCTCGGTTTGTAATAATCACAGTTGGCAGCACGAAGAAGAGGGGAAATCTGATTTATAACAAGGAAGGGTTATGAACATTTTAAAATTGTTTCTCCCCTAACACACCACAAAGGCTTTTGTGAAGGGTCTTCCGATCATAAATAACATTGGCTGAGGACTGAATTCACGTGGTCTAGTAATTCATACGCCACATTCTTACTGCTGTTAAGAGAATATATTTGTTCCACCCGTCCCCTTCTCCAAGGTTCAGGGCACACCTCCCCTCTTTCTGAGAGCCGGGTTATAGGAAGGAGTGCTGTGAAATCTTGTCTCCTGAACGCGACATGGCCATCGCACTCGTGAACTCCCGGAAGTCTCAGTTATCTGCTCAAGACCTTTTCAAGACCAAGCAAAACTGACCAGTCAACACCAGCAGACAGCACTAACCAGATCCACAGAAAAAAGGAGGGCTTGGGAGGGAGACCTGTTAAGGTTGCCATCGGAGTGGGATGGCGGAGTTGTGGGTGGATGTGCTCAAGATACGTTGTATAAATATGTGAAATTGTCAAAAGTAAGAAGATATTCTACTTTTTAAGGAATGCATTGGGCATTTATTCTAAATATGCTCTTAGAATGGAAATTAAGTACTGTTCTGTATTAGAGCTTTGCTTTTTAAAAAACATGTTTTCTAGGAAAACAAAGTAAAAATGTCTGCTTTCCTTTAATGTCTGCCTAGAGGAAATGTAGGCCACAGCTGATAATACTGAAAGGCCATGCAGCACTGAACTCTTAGAATTTCCTGTTCATGCATCTGGCTCAACCACTATGTTAAGCCATGGAACACTGACTAGAGAAGAGAGGATGAACACAGACAACACCTGAAACCATCTCCAGACAGCTCTGTCCTCTCCAAGTCACGGGCACAGTCCATTTTAACTAACCTTCTAAATCCTCAGTTAAGTGCCTATCTGCAGACACCCTACCCTGCCCAGGCAAATTTAACAAAGTCCAATTTCAACTCAGTGTTCATTCTGGAGGAGCCGGGCCACTCAGAAAATAAAGCTGTTTTTCATAGTCCTCTATGCATTCTATCCATCCAGGCACTGGGCATGGGAATGAGGAAAATCCCAGATGGTGCACTGCCTGCTTCAGACAGGTATGGTGATAAAACGAAAGCTGTACAAGAGGCTGATTCCAGCATTAGTTTCAATGTTTTACTTCCTTCCTCCTAGGGATAGGAGTGCATAAATAAATAAATAAATCTGCCCAATTCACCCTTTTTCCTAAAATGCTTTCCACAGGTTACTGAGTGACTTTACAGCTGCAAATGAGACATGATAAGGTGGCGGTTAGGGTGGCCCCTATGGGGGCCCTCTCCCAACAACTCCTTCTCAGGTGTGTGGGAAGCTGAGTGAGTACCTCATATGTATCTGTTGGCATCTTGCCTGTGCTCAGAATCAACACAAGAAGCCCTGAGTAGGAGCTCCTCCCACAGGGACCATGGCCAATGGGAAGGCAGCTGCAGCAGGCCTGGCCACCTACTTTACTTGTGGGGCCATCCTGCCCACAATCACTCTGACAGGTCTGTGTGCTCACAAAAGCCCCAGCTACCATGCTCCTCAGAACACAGGAATGTTTCAACTATTTTTCTTGAGGCAGCGAGATTGCTGGCAACGATTCCTCTTGGTCTCTGACACTGAACATGCACAATCTGCTCCGTGCAAACCTCACCAAGGTGTGAGCGAGCAAAGTGAGCTGTAAGCCACAAGACTGGGACGTCGAGTCAGAGTCCAGTATCCGTGTCACCACAGAGGAAGCCTGTGTGCAACATCATTAACACAGCCAAGAGGAGCAACAGCCTCATACACTACCATCAAGTTAGGTTTTCCTTAAGCAAATGCCTTAAAAGTCACTGCTTCATTCGTTAGTTTTCTTTCTTTTTAAGGAAGGAATTCATTCTGTCGCCCAGGTTAGTCTCCTGCCTTAGCCTCTCAAGTGCTAAGATTATAGGCATGAGTCAAGACTTGTGTTTCATCACACTTCAGAGATTATACTGAGGTAAATGTAACAATACTTGGGAAATGCTGCTATTTAAGTAACAGTGAGTTTCAAGTTAATTAAAATAAATCTGCATGCACTTATGAGTATAATAGGGTTTTAAACACTTTCAATTTAGGCTAATTTTTTTTATATTTTCTATTCATTTTTTCTTTTGTATGTGTTTACGTGTCTGCGTAACACATGTGTGCTGAGCCTGAGGATGCCAGGAGAGGACTTCAGATTCCCTAGAACTAGAGTTACAGATAGTTGTGAGCTACCATGTTAAGGCTAGGAGTCGAACCCAAGCCCTCTAAAGAGCGGCCAGCACTTTTATCCACTGAGCCATCTCTCCAGCTCCTGACTAACTTCCTTAAAATTCTTTTCCCTACCTTCAGAACGGGGCTAGATTATTTAAAAATACAAATATGTTTCAGGTGCAAAGGTATTTAATGACATTAGTCAAATAGAAGTGGAAAAGCACCTTCCTAATCACTGCTCTCATTCCTACTAGCCTTCACCTGGGCCTCAATCACCCTCAGCAGGGTGACCCTGTGTGAAATGTCACTACTCCTCTTACTTCAGAGAAAACCTGAAGAGCAACACCTGGCAACCACAGTGAAAGCCACTATCTGGAGAGAGGTGCTTGTGGGTGTGTCCACTGGCCTGATTCTCTGGGGAAGCTGTGTGATAGCTCACCAGGATTTACCAGCACAGAAGGGATGCTCTTTTTGGTACAAGCCAAGGGAAAGTGACATGCCTCAGCCTGTTCCTCTCCATCCCCAGTCTTACTCCTCACTTCAGCATATGTAGTGAGAATAGCATTCACCCCAAACTAGGCTGTGTGTGTGTGTGTGTGTGTGTGTGTGTGTGTGTGTGTGTGTGTGTGTGTGTGTGTGTGTGTTTCCATTTGTATGATACTATGTAGCACTCAAAGGCAAGCATACTAGCATCTACATGGAAAACAATAGCACTGCCATTCTGAAGTAATTTTTAAAAGAGAAGACTAATAGCTCATTGTCCATTTATGGTTTTCTAAGTTACAACTCCCATTAAAATATAAACCCTGCATTTTACTAATTTCCCTAAGCCATAAGCAGGACCATGTACTTTGGGGTCACAGCCAAGCAGCACAAAGTTAGGCCTGGCAGAGCAAGAGTGTCTCGGATTGCTGGCCTTCCTTCTCATGACAGGAGTTTTCCCTTCTCTGGACGCTGGGCCATTCAGAGAGGCTGAGAAGAACAAGACATAGCTTTGAGCAATGCTTGCTATTTCCTGATTTTTTTTTTCCAGAACAATCTTGCCCTGGAGGAAGAGATCCTACAGAGCCAATCCCAGGCTGTTCACAGGCAGCCCACGCTGCCCTGCCGGTTTGCACAGTGGAGGTGAGAGTCAGGAGCTGCCCCTGGCACAGGCGGGCCTGTGCCTGGGCGGAGTGAACGTCAACAGGAGCTCAGCTTACAAAAGAGTTTCAGGTGAGGAAATCACTAGGAGGTGACAGGCAGCGCACTCTGGCAGCTGCAGACACTTTGCTTTCTTTCCTTTCCTGTAGATCAGACTTCTGGTTAAAAGAATCATGTGGGTAACATGCTACCAGACATCACATATCCACTTCACATCTTCCTGCCACTGCTCTGCAAGAGCTTTTCAGGAAGCCAGATTTGTGCCACAGAACAGTCATTCCTGCTCCACCTGTCTTTGGTCAAAGCCAAGGAAAGATGGTTTTCAAAGTCAGTCAAAGAGATAAAAATTTACCTTTAAAATCCTTTACGATTTCTAAAGCAGAGTTAACAGTATGAGGGGGAAGAACAACTGATCCCGTTTCTTCTGCCAAAACTTAGAATAGGTTAGTTAGTGGCTGTCTGCATCTGGCACCAAGGCACAAGAGAACTCCTCAGATCACCCCCCTGGTTCTGGTTCTTTCTGACAGATATTTCTATTTATTCTGGGATCTACATTTGGATCTCAACTCTACTTTTACAGGATACACTGAGGAGTTTGTGAAAGTAAAGATACCAAGATTTTATCAAGTGCCAGAATTAATGGGCTTAAAAACCTGATAATTAAAAAGCATGGTCACTCATGACAAACCTCACAAGCAGGTCTGCAGGGCACACCCGACCGATACTCAGACAGCACAGAGCTCCAGGCGGGAGGTAGAGCAGGCCCCAAGCTCACAGGCGCACCTGACTCACCAGGTGCCCTCCCCCACTGATGCCTGGAGTCAGATGGGCCAGGAAGGGCCAGGCACAGGTTCCTTAGAACCTGTCCAACCGGCTGGAAGCCTGCAGCAGCACAGATCCAAAGGGCACTGCTGCCCGTCTCAGGCAGGTGCGGGCAAAGGGGCCAGAGGGAGCCTTCCCAGAAGACACTCCATAGCAGCTGCCACTGTCTGCTGACCGCCAGCTCAGGAGAGTCAGGAGGCTGTGAAGGACAGGGCTAGCAGTGCTGCAGCCAGACAGCTGTAGTTTCCATGTGTAACACACAGACGTGAGCTCCCCAGCAACCCCTCAGGCTTTCCCACATGTCAGCAAGACCAACCTCTTCAAACCCTCTGTAGGACCCACAAGAGTTTCTACGGACTACAGCAAGACACGGTTGCACACCAACTACTCCTTGGCCAGGAAAAGTTAGGGTCATTCAGAGACTGAGCTGTATGTACATAAAGTCAAGGACACTTACATGCTCACCCAGAGTCCTAACAGAAGCAGCGTTGTGCACACCACACCCAACATCTCAACTCAACAGGATAAGGACCTCACATCTCCCCCATGAGACAGCCCACATTCAGAGCAAGCTCAGGCCACATAAGCTCTGAGAAGGCCATGCCAGGCTCAATCTGGGCCACCTTCTACAGACTTTAGACAGTAAACTTCATGGCCAAGAGATTGTGCAAGGCCATCTTAGCATATCTTTTTTTTTTTTCCTGAAAATGAAAATAGGATAGAATGGGGTATAAGAGATAGGTACAGAGCCAGGTGTGACCCTGGCACGGCACTGGTGAATTGCCAAAAGGCTGAATAGCCCTTGGTTCTGAATGACCAATGCTCTTCTGCCTGGCTTTCGGGAGTTTTTTGGGTTTTTTTTTTTCTTTTTCTTTCTCCTTTCCCTTTGAAAGATGCAGGACAAATGGGTCCTCCGCACAAGTAGTCTCTTCAGTTTTGTGCATCAATTGGCACATAACACTGGCAGGGAGGGGCAGTGAACTTTCTTTGAATTCAAGCTTCATTCTGTTTCCTTTCTGAGGAGCCAAAGGGGGTGCCAAGCAGCTCAAGTGTGTTCATCCTGGTGTGGATGCTGTAATGGGTCCTCTCTGTCTGAGTCTTCGTGCTCAATAGGGCAAGACCTATGGCTTGATCTGTCCTTAGCACACTGTGGGACAGCCACTAGTGGCTCCAGAGTCACTGGCAGCATGAGTTCCAGAGTATTCTAGTGACTGAGCTTTACTCTGTCCCCTTGCATGTCATTTCCCTGAAGTGGGACCTGGAGCCCATTTGCTTCCCTGGACGGCGGTGCCTGGAACCCTTTCTCCCTACGAGATAAGGTAATCTTCCCTGTCTTGTCCACCTGGTGAGGTCCAAGGATGCTGGTATTGACAGCTAGTTGTAGAGAATGTCTTATCGGAGGATAAGAAGTTCAGGGAAGATGCTATGTTTGCCTGCGGTAAATCTACCACATGGCATAATCACAACCAACAGGCTTTACCTTGAAATGGCAGTCACAAAAGGTGTCAACTCCTGAGGCTCATAGGCACGTGCAAAAGCCCAGCACACATAGCAGGCAGCATCCCTGACGTTGGCACCCACGCTGCAGGCACCCCGCTTCTCATCGTAGGTCAGTGCCTTCAGGATCACTGTGACAACTGGCAGAAGACAGAAACAATGAGCAACTCATGGCACAACATTAGGCAGGATCACAGACAGGCCATGTGTGCATGCCAACAACAGCCAAAATATGCTCAGGACAAAACCCCGAAAGGGAAACACGTTCACCAGCTCCAAGGTAAAGAGGCATCTTTTTGTTCCCCGAGAATCGCACAAAGAAATGACAGATCTTCAAAACAATAACCACAGCTAGGCTCCCAAGTTTGTGGTCATACCAAGAGAATGCAAAACCCAAAAGTTCACACCAGGATAGAAAGGGCCATGTGTTTATGGGGAGTGATTGTGAGACCTACAAATGAAGCAGAAGGATGTAAAGCCACAGGACACCATACAAGTCTTGTCATTGAAAGATTTCAACAACCTCAGGGAAGGGAAGAGACACCATGGAGCCTGGACCAGAGAGTTTGTTTAAATGTGTTTAAAATAGGACTGGTTCAGTGGTAAAGCATGTAGGTGCCTAGAATGTGTGAGGTCCTGGGGTCAATTTCTAGCACCATATCTAAAGAGGGACAGAGGTTCATGGTTCTAGCCGTGCCAATAGCCATGTGTTCTATAACATGGCAAGAGAGTCCATTGGGGTTCAATGATCACTCTTACTGGCAGAAGCTGGCCAGAAACACTGAAGGCCATCAAGGCAGGATTCACAGCTGACAGATAAATCAAAGGATTTAGTCAAGTACTAGCAGCAGATACTAAGTATTTAAAAGTGCCCAAGGACTCCAAAGACAAGATCAATGGATGCCAATTGCATGCATCACCCTCAGAAACCCCAACCTGTGCATTCTACATCCTGACCACACATGAGTACCAACCCTTTGTCCACAAACAGTGTAAAGAATGGCACCACTGAGGTGTGCTTATGTGAGGTACCCATCTCTTGCATATTCATCAGAAAATAGCACCTAGAATAAATATATCCCCTCCCCCCAAAAAACAAAACCCTGAAGGACTATCCGTGTTATAAAACCAAATCACTGCCTTTTTGCTTACAAGGATTTTTCTATATAAATATCAAAAGTAGTGGTGTTCCAGTGGAATATATTTCATATACCTATGGTATTCAGGGAGGCTGTAAACTGTGTACAGGACAAGTAGTAGATACGAGACCTGGACACAGACATCCTAAGGGAAGCAATACAGTACATAGTACATCCTCATGCAGATGCTGAGGGCACCCAGCTCCTCCTGGGAAGAACCCCAAATAAAGCCTATCCCCTGGCAAGTCTTGTTTCCTGAATATCACAGCATCAGGACAGCTGACTTGGGGCAAATTGTGGCCTCTAGATGTCCAAGACAGAGCCCATTTTCCCAGCAGTTTCTCATGTACATGGCTACCCTGAAGTCTTGGGCATAGTGTAGGGCCCAGTAAGTGGTCATCCCAAGGCCAGCTGTCCCTGGCCTCTTCACAGCCAATCTCTGAGTCGGCCCCATCCACAAAAAGCAGCTCCTACATTCCAACAGTTCAGCTCAGCCCAACCCCACCTCCCATCATTTCAGAGACATTCTGTGGTCACAAAGGCTGGCTTGCTGGCTTATTCTTAAAGTCCCTACAACTCACCTAGCTCCCATCTAGCTAGTCCCCTTTTCTGCCAGAATTCCCATTGCCTTACAAGACTCCTCTACACCCTAAGGAAGCAGCACACCACCAGGCAGACTCTCTGGAACAGGAAGCAGAGCAGCAAGCCAGAAGCTAAACCCAGTAATCTGACAGACTATTACCCCTGTGCACACCTGTTTCCCCAATCATGGAGCTGACAGTTAAACATAAACCTTGCAAAAGAGAACCACCATGGCTGCTATGGACTAGGAATCATAACTACATTTATATGCAATGCTGAAAAAGCCATCAGCCATTCAACTGAAACAGGCCTTGCTGATCTGGAATTGCAGCACAAATTCACTACTCTGTTAATTAACAGGTTGCCTGCTAGGGAGCAAACAATGTCAAGAAAATTGGCTGTGGCACCTGCGGGAGGGCAGTGTCCATATATATGGTATCACTGCCGGCTGGACTCCCTGGGGCTCATGTAGGCACCACAGCCCAGATGCTCTGGGCAAGCCCAGCCAGCAAGCCTCTGGCCTCAGGGAAATCTGAATGTGCTCTCTAAGTGTCAACTTATCACTCAATAGGACAAGACCAATTTCCAGACAGGTAACTGCAAGCGGCAGTGTCAGCACTCTGGACATTCATTTCACATCTCTCTTCACCAGGAAACTGTTTGGTGCCACCTGAGAGCAACCCCAACAGGCAGACATAGACCTCACACACCATAGTACCTAGCCCAGCCAGAGTGCCCAGATTTCTGCCCCCAAGTTCAAGTGAGATAATTTTGGAATCTAGCTCTTTTCGGGACTAATGACATAGCCAGTCACAAGAAACTCAAGGGATGGGTCTGTGTCCATTAAAAGTATGTCTTGACAAACTTTCTCAGGGTATGACCCTGCTTACTGTTAGGAGAACCAATTGCCTAGGAAGACACTTGGTGGTTCCAACTTCTCAGACTGCCCAAGACACCACAGGAGGTGAGGGCTCTAAGAACCCATTCACATCTTGCCTGTCTCCAGCCAGGTCCAAGACCTTCAGATGTCACAATAAGCTGGGTCTTCCATGCCTGTGTTCATCTACAATTCTAAGTTAGAAAACCAGGAAGCAAAGCTCATTGGGGCCTCAGGCCCTACAGCCATCCATAGCTGCCACTGTTGCCCAGCAAAGACCTAACTGTCCTCCCTCTACTCTGGCCTACAGCCCAGCCAGCAGTCTTCAGAGACAGCATCCTGGCCTTTCTCCTGCTAAGAAACTGAAAGCAGCCTCCACAGATGCAAGGGAGAACACAGCAAGAGCTGACAAACAACGTAGTGTGAGGCAATGGCCACCAATGACTTGCTGCTAAGTGGAGGCTGGCCCAGTAAGGGATCACTGGAGAGGAACTGGTTTTTGTTTTTGGGAAAGACAGCAATGACAGATACCGTATCAAAAAAAAAAAAAAAAAAAAAATAGGGAAGCCAGACTAATGCCACTGATTCATGCTCAGGTAGTGAGAGCAGCAGCCAGGCATGAGAAGACGGGTTGGGCCTGCTTCGGCTGCTCCTAAGAAAGGGCACCTCACTTGATGACCTACTGGGCTGTATCCAGCCTCTGTCCCGTGAGAGAAAGGAACTGAGTTTCCAGCTCTGATATTCAGGGCTCCAGGAAATAAGAACCAGGTATCTTTAGTGGCTACAAGGGCACTCACAAAGCTGGGCTGCAGGGGAGCGGGAAGGGGGAGGTGATTTGGAACAGGAAACCCTTTGCCTTCAACCTTTATATAGTCATTATCAGACAAATTCAGAAACAGCTCTTTCCGGATTCAACAGGTTTAAAATAAGGAAACTGTTCAATAGCTTTGAACAAAAACCTTTCTCATGGTTCCAATTACACACTGCAAATGCATGTCAAATATATATATCATACCCCAGAGGGCTTCCTTTTGGCAACTCGGAGTCCGGCAAGGTAATTTGAACACCTTCTCTCTAGACAGCGTGTCATTTGTTTAACACAGGCTGCCTAAGGAGGAAGCAGCTTCCAAGTGAGAGCCCCACATTTCCTCACTACAGGGTCCTATAAGCCAGGGAACAAGGATTCAGGCATCCTCTGCATAAGCAGAAACAACCAGCCCATAAAAAATCACCACACAGTTACATCTCCTGATAGCCACTTGGCCACACTAATTTAAAACACGTTATCATGCTGGGCAATCATGAATTTCACAGGTTCCTGAAGTGTGTCTGGTGCAAACCCCAGGCTGTGCTCGACCTTCCCAATTCAAACTCCATGATAAAGAACTTACAGAGATGGAGGTATACAGTGGCCTGAGTAATTCTAAGAGAAGAATATGGGGTGGGGGGGTGGAATGGATCAACTCTTCCAATGCAGCCCAGGAGGTCAAAAACAGGCAAGGTACTGGCCATGGACAGATAGACACATCACAGAGAGCAGTGTCTCCCAAGCTATGCCTAAGTCCATGCAATATCATAAGCTATCTCATCCCATGAATAGAGCCATGCCCACAGAACCTGAGCTCCAGAGTGCCAGCTTCCAGGATCAGGACCTGCCCTTGTACCAACAGCCAGTGCACTGTCCTTAAGAATGTAGTCCAACTTGCTTGGGAAAATGCCCCTTGAATACACTGGAGATAGAGTGATGCACAGAACATCAGGCTCCATAGACCTCTAGGTTAATTTCTCACAGGCCCCTCAGTGACCTGCAGCAGCAGCCTTCTTGCCTATGGCTATGGAATCCTCAAACGTACAGAGTTTGGTCTGTCCTTAAAGAGCCAGGCACAACTCACCCAACTTGGGGACTGCACTTTTCCATGCCCAATGGACACTTCAGATCACTGCATTAAGGCTACACTTAATCCAGAAGAAGGTTCTGCATTCATCTGGGTCCTAGGAACCCTCCAAGAAACCCTCCAGCTATACATCCAAGAGCCAGGTGTCCTGAAGTGTCCATAAGAAAGTCCAGCAGGCAGGTACACAGCAGCTTGGCAGTGCCTTCATTCCAAAGGTACTTCCCCCCAAGAAATTCAGTCAGGTGAGGGCCCTTCAGAAATTCTAAGCCCAACCGCCTCCTAGGTGGTGCGGGAACAATGACAAGAAACACTTTGGTGAGCTGTGTATATCCACTTCTATCCCCGTTAGTTGAATAATCAGATGAAATCCACTTAACAGCTAGTAAGAAGTGTGTTTATGGGACACCCATAAACACCACGTTTGTTTGTTTTGTTTGCAAAATTTTTTAATGTGTTGATTTTTTATTAAAACAGTATTTTATGTACCAATCCAAGTTGGCCCTCCCTCCTCTCCTCCCCTCCTCACACCTCCCCCTACCCCACCCCCTATATCTCCTCAGAGAGGTAAATACCACATTCTTGATGGATGTGATTGGGAGTAGAGAACAGAGCACAATACTGAGGGAACACAAGTTGTGTGGTGACACTATATTAAAGTCTCAGTTATAGGGGTAGTTTAGTCACATCTGGGGCTGATAGTATGCAAGCATGCATGCACACACGCGCACACTCACTCACTCTTCTGGGAATCTCTTCCAGCTACAGCCTGTGCCCAGGACAACATTCTGGTTTAGACACTGAAATTCTGGTGTGTCACAGAGAAAAACCCATTGGGCACTTCTTTATAATCTTGTAAATCTGTAAGTGCTTCAGAATGGAAAATAATAATGATGATGATGATGATGATGATGATGATGATGGTGGTGGTGGTGGTGGTAATAATAAAGCTGCTCTGGTTTGGATAGGAATGGACCTCCAAAGATTACTGGGGGTTGGGGCACCCTGAGATGACTGGATCGCAAGGGCGCTACTGTATCAATGGATGCTGATGATCTCACAATGTCCCGCCAGTGGGGCCTGACTGGAGGAAGCAGGCCTCAAGGGAAATGCTTTGAAGGATTATACCTCCTACCTCAACTCTACCACAGGACCAAAGCAACAGAACCAACTGATCATGGTCTGGAACCTTGGTATCATAAGCCAAAATAAACCCTTCCTTCTTCCTGATATCCTTTTCTCAGGTATAATGTCAAAGCAACGAAGAATGACTGGACAAAAGTCAAAGCAGACTGAGACCCTGGAGTGTTGTCTGGAACATGGGATGAGGTTAGGAAGGCCCCACAAAGAATGGGATGAGTGTCACATATAGTAGCTTGAGAAAGCTCTTAAACCCCTTCCTTACAGAAGGACACAGCAAGTGACAAGTGTGAGGAAGTCAGGCTCACGATATATGCTAGCTGACTCATCTGGGACTCCCAGCTCCAAATTGGGAATAAGCAGTAAATTTCTTCTGTTCACAAGTTATTTGTTAAGCATTAAGTGTTTTGTCATAGAAGCCTGAATGGATGAATGAATGAATGAATGAATGAATGAATGAATGAATGGATGGATGGATGGATGGATGGATGGATGGATGGATGAATGAATGAATGAATGAATGAATGAATGAATGACAAAAACGCTGTGTCAAGAAAAACCCAGAACTCTGAAGTCACACTGACTGAACCCGGTCTAGCATCTATCTGGATGGAAAGGCCAGAGGACTTCTTCAGCTAACGTTACCAGGAAGACAGGGAGAAGGCATAGGTGAATGGTTAGGAATCAAGGACATCAGCAAAACATCCACTCAGCTACATTCACAGATGTCCGAGAGAACTCAGCAACATAGTTTTGTCCCAGTATGCATCGCAAAGCTTCCATGTCAAGCCAGGCTTGATAGCTCACTCAGAAATTACGACTTCTGAGTAATTCCAGCACTCAGAAAGCAGAGGCAAATGGATTTCCATGAGTTCTGGGTCAGCCAGAGTAACTGAATGAACCGTCTTTAAAAACCATAAACAAAACAGCTTCTGTGAGACCCCACATGGTTAGGGAGACAGAGAGGGCAGGCAGCAAGAGTTCACTTGCCCCCCATGTATTCCAGAAGGCTGGCAAAAGACAGCAAGAGTGAGCATGCAAGTTTCCAAGACAACAGGGAAGCCAAATGCTCTGCCCCACTGAACACTCCACCACCCCAGGGCTGTGAGCGTCTCTCCAAAAGGAGTACCCTCCTTGGAGGGGTTATTTACATGCCCGCTAACCAAAGACAGCAATGCTTCTCTCTCCGGCCAAGGTCGTAGTCCCTCCCAACCATGTTCCACACCCTGGAAGTAACAGCTACCACCAAAGTAGCACACACAACAGGTCTATGCTATCTGCCCTTTCAGCGGCGTCACCTTCACATGCAAGACACTGCTCCGTATTACAAGGGTTTCTGACAGAGGGGAGAGATGAGCTGCAGCTGCTAAAGATGAAATACGGTGTGCAAGTGCTGTCAGATGCTCTAACAGCAACAGGCCAACAAGACATGACAGATGAGGCTGGAGGGAAAAGCCAGACATCCATGGGAATACCCAACTCACTTCCCACCAAATTCCACTTCATCAGTAAAGGTCAACTGAGGCCTAAACTTAAGGCCTAGACAAAATGAAGGAAGGCTCCTGCCAAAATAAGTTCATGAGAGGTTTCCCTTTCATGCTGGACTGAAAGACATCCTTCCCCTTGGATTCCACTTAACTTGTCGTGACAGAATGTGCACACAACCGTTCCACAGATTTGGTTGCACCTGCCCATGACAGAGCATGCACACAGTCCCCACAAACATCATTCTATCCAAAGTAGGTGTACACCCAGTCCCACAGATTCCATCCTACCTACCCTTGGACCCCCATTCCATCTACCAGTGATAGGGTGTGCACACCATACCACAGGCTCCATATCACATGTCCACAGCAGGGCATTCCCACAGCTACACCTCCCCTTCTCTGTGTTCTCCATGACTATACACACCAACAACCCCATGAACCCAACAGACATCAACAGCCCATGAACCCCAACAGACATGCCAACAGCCCTATGAACCCCATCCTATATTATCCAGACAAAATCAGGTTGGAATATTCAAGCAAGGTCAGTATAGTCTCCCAGGGAAGCAAAACATAGACTCCTCAACATAGGCCAAAGGGATATGATTCTCACAACTGCCCAAACACACAAGTACCTCAACAAACAAGGACTGTGGTGAGGCTGGATCCCCTGCCATGAGTTTAGTGGAGCCCAGCAAAAGCACATGAAAAGACCACCAGACTGAGAAAAGACTCAGTACCTTCTCCATCGTGAGTCAATATATCTGTTGGTTCTCAAAGACACTCAAGTGCGGACCTCCAGCCTGGCCAAGCCTGCCCATGTTTGGACTCAATGCTATACTAGTCTTTCCAAGTGATGCTAGTGGTCCTGTGCCAGCTAAACACTCCTATGCTCCCTGAGTGACCATTTTCAACAAGACCTAAGTACTGGCTGTGTTATCTGTGCCATTGGCTCCTTTTGTTATCACCCTAGCAGCTGTCACAGTTCCTGCCCACTGCCACCACAGGCCACCACAGAGGAAGGATACATGGCATTACCATGAGGCAGGAGATGCCTCCAGGACCAAGGGTGTGAGCCTCTGCTGATGCTGTGCTGCTGGCACAAAAACACCCACAGCTAATGACAGAGTGGCAAGTACAACAGCTTGAAAGAAGCAAAAACAGCGTCCAGGAGGATTAAAGGCTAAACCAGGAAGTCAGACCAGTTCTACCTGACTTACAACCAGGGTCCCCAGCCCCAAGGCCCAGGCCACCAATGGCCCAAGACAATGACCCTGGCTCAGGCCTCTGGGAACATCACAGCTATTTCAGAGACAGCAGGATCCCAGGAGAGTGTAACATCAGAGATGTACCCTAACCAATGTTGCAAGAGACACACAAGACCCCAGAAGGAGCAATGTCATAGAGGGCATCCAACATGGTAGCCAGTCCTTAGCCGTGGTTAATGGCAAGCCTGGCACCCACCTTTTAACTGTCACCATTCCACATGTCTACAACTTCCCTAGTCATGATCACAGATAGGGGAACATGCAGTTCCTGGTGGTAACAGCCCCAGTACTCAGTCTCAGACTACTCAGGTCTCAGACTTTGCAGCATCACACTGCCTGGCAGTCAGCCTTGGCTACCAATTCCAAAGGATGTTCAGTTGGTATCTGTAATTATAAATTCTAACCCCCATCACTTGTATTCACTACAGGAATTGAATTCTACAAAGAAATGTTATCTGTCACCTGCAGGAACAGCTCGCAGGCACAGCATCCATTTTTCATGGTACTCACTTTCTACAAAAAAAAAAAAAAAAAAAAAAAAAAACCAAGTCGCTGCAGGGGAACCATTACGGTTTAGAAGTGTCCAAACCAAATGAAAAGGCTCACATGCTGATGGCTAGGTTCCCGGCTGTTGGAGCCAGTCACTGACAGGTGACCAGACCATGAGAGTGCTGACTTAATGGGTTAATATATTGATGAATGTTTAATTTGATGACATTATCAGGAGGAGGAAGAACTTTAGGGAGTAGAAGCTTTTGGAGAAATAGGTCTCTCCCTTCCTCTTGGCCACCATGAGACAAAGCCATACCTTACTCCTCTATGCACTTGCACCACCATGATAATTCTGTCTCACCTTTAAATAACCTTGAACTGAAATTTGAGCCACAATAAATCTTTCCTTTTGAGTCAGGTATTTTGTCACAGCAACAAAACGCTGAGTAACACAGAAAACACAGCCCTAAAGATACTCTCACTTTATGGGGCCACATGTGAATGCTCCACACATGGACTCCGGATCAAGGACAAAGCCAGACTCCCAAGTAGAAGCTAAGAGTTCCACTCACGTCTACTGGCTGACGTACCTCATCCCCTCAAGCCCGATGTGCCTGGGTTAAGCAAGCAATTGGGTCTCAGGAGCTACAGCTACTGCTCACAGTAGGCCCTTCACACAACTGCAGGGGCCAGCAAGCATAGGAGCAAGAAGGCACATGCAGGATAACTCTCAGCTGTTCTCTGCTCTGGAAGACACACTCAAGGCCCAGGGAACTGTGTCCTGCTAAGTGCTAAAACCTGGGATCTTCAGCCAGCAAAATCAGATGTACAACTCCCCAGTAAAATCAGCTGGCCACAAATCACCACCACCACCACCACCACCACCACCACCACCACCACCACCACCACCACCACCTTCATCACCAACACCACCGCAAAGGCTGGCTAGGAAAAACAAGACAAGACTGGACAGTGTAAAAGTAAGCTCAGCATGTGAAAGGTTTTAATTACGGAGCAGGATTTCTCACTAAAATATGGTTTCATAAATTGGCCAGCAAGAAGGCTCAGTAAGTAGGTAAAGGTGTTTGTCTCCAAACCCAACAATCTGAATTCTATCCCGGGGAACTGCACGATAGAAAAAAACATTCCAAAGTTGACCCCTGACCTCCATATGTGTGTTATGGCATGCATGGGAGATACACCAAAGAAAAATGAATGTAATTGAACTTTTTCATCAAATGGCATAAACACCATCAGAGTCTCTAAAATAATAGAAAGATAAGGGTAGAAAGGCCCCTTGAGTACTGCAGGGTCAAACAGCACACTATTACCGAATGCTCACAAGTATCACAGCTCTGGTCTGACCCTGAGCTGATTTCCACTTTCATAAACAAACAAGACAAACTATGTAGCACAAGTAGAGAGGTTTTACAATGCATATGGCTCCTACAGAGACAAGAACAATAAAGACAGACACAGAGCACCTTGACATGTTGACACTTTTCTTTACTGAACAATACATTATTGCACAGAAAATACTAACTCCAACTAAATAATTACCAAGTAAAAGCAAAAGCTCAAAGATGCTTTTAAAGGATTTTAGGTTTGTTGTTGTTTTTAATTATTTATTTATATTTTATATGCATTGGTGTTGGGTCCCCTGGACCTGGAATTACAGACAGTTGGCAGTTGCCATATGGGTGCTTGGAATTGAACCCAGGTCAGCTGAAGATCAGTCAGTGCTTTTAACCACTGAGCCATCTCTCCAGCCCTGTGTTTGTTATTTGTTTTGTTTTTGAGGTGGGTCTCACTATGTATCTCCAGCTGACTTTGAACTCACAGAAATCCACTTCCTCTGCCTCTCAAATGCTGGGATTAAAGGTGTGAACCACCAGACCCAGATTAAAGCCCATTCTTAATGCATGTGTACATGTGCTCATACACATTCATATACACACTGTGCATGCACACATACACCAAAAAAAAAAAAAAACCTGAAGAGAGTGGCAAATACATATTGATGTAACACAGATACTATAAATGGAATGAGATCAGCAGGATGACAGAAAATACCAGCAAATCACATAGCTAGCAAGGGTTTAGTATCCATACTATACAAACTCCACAGGCATGACAATATATACCTGTAACTCTAGCACCAGACAGAGTCAGGTGGATCACAAATTCAAGGTCATCCAAGAAATGCTCTCTCTCTCTCAAAAAAAATATCTCTCTCTCTCTCTCTCTCTCTCTCTCTCTCTCTCTCTCTCTCTCTCTCTCTCTCAAAGAAAAAAAAAAAATAAATGTCTCTCAACACCACTCACACCCTCCCATACGAACCAGGCATGAGTTATTGGGTTTTTTGAAGTTTGTCTCTTTGAAGACATTGTCTTACTAGGTAGTCCAGGGTGGCTTCAAATGTGTGCTCTACTTGCCTCGTTCTCCTGATTGCTGAGATTATATGTGCGTACAACCACACCTAGCCTAAGCAAGATGTATCTCTTTTGCCCAAACAGATACACAGGCAGTACCTGAGAAGATACACAACACCAACACACTCTTCATACCCACCAGAATGGGTAAAAGGGAATCCACTGTGTGGTGCACCACCACTAGAGGTATAAGATAAAACTCTGCTATGGCAAACAATGTGGCAGACAGAGAACTGTCAAGTACATAGAAGACGGAGAAACTGTAAATCAACCAATACTGCTGAAGAAATCCACAGCAAAACTACTCATGACATCCAAAAGGAAGAAACAACCCAAACACCATTGGATTTAACCTTTAAAAGGAATGGAGTTCTGAAACATGGATGAACTTTGAATTCTTTGCATTCAGTGAAAGAAGCCAGATACAAAAGCTCTAACTTACTAACTTAGAAACAGAAAACAAACTGGTAATCGTTAATGTTGGGAAAGAATATGGGTGACTGTGGCTGGGCTCTGGTGTCTTCTGTGGTGAATTAAAAAAAAAAAAAAAGGAGAGAGAGAGAAAGAAAGAAGAAAAGAAAGAAAGAAAAAAAGTCTTAGAATGAGAGAGAAGCAATGGTTGTGCAACCCTGCACATCCCACACGTTACTGAATTACTCAGTTTAAAGTAGTCAGTGTGTCCAGAAGATGGTCTCTATGTGAGGACTTGAATTCAATCCCCAGAACCCCATGTTTTTATTTAAAAATTAAAAAAAGAAAGGAAGGAAGGAAGGAAGGAAGGAAGGAAGGAAGGAAGGAAGGAAGGAAGAAAGAAAGAGAGAAAGAAAGGAAGAAAGAAGGAAAAGAGGAAAAGAGGAGGGGGCCAGGCACACTGATATGTGTTGTAATCCCAGTTCAGGGGAGACAAAGACAGACAGATCCCTGGAGGATTGCTTTAGAGCCAGCCTAGCCTACTGAGGAGCTCCAGGCCTATTAGAAACCCTGTCTCAAAAGCAAGGTGGAAGGCTAAGGAGCTGGTTCAGGGGTTAAGAGCACCCATGACTCTTGAACAAGACTCAAGTTCAGTTCTGAGCACCCACATCTGTGGCTCACAACAGCCTGTAACTGTTCCAGGGGATCCAACACCTTTCTCTGGCCTCCACAAGCACATATACACAATTTAAGAAATAAGATCCTTAAGAAAAAAGGTGGAAAGTGCTAGAGGAATGGCAGCCTGTCCTCTGTCTTCCTTCCCCATGCTTGTGTGCGTACACATGTTCAAGCATATACACATGCACTCACACTCGTGTATACAAATCCAAAGAGCAATTTTGTAGAACACTACATGAAATGTTTAAATAAAGGATGAAATTTAAAATGAACTACAAATAAGATAGGACCAAAAATATAACCAGACAATTTAAATTGCTTAAATATCCATAATATACATATATGTAAACTTAAAGTTTATTATGCATAATATACAATTACCTAAATTAAAAACACAAAGTCTGACTTTAACAAAGGAAAAGATGTAGCGATTAAGACAACCTTATGAGGATGATAAAAGCTAAAAAAAATAAATAAATAAATCATACAAAATGCAAGTCAAAAGGAAACAGACAATATGAAAGAGGAAGGGCCTGGAAGACACAAAAGGTGGGAAGGGATCTAGAAGACTCTCAGAAAGAGAAAATAGAAATAAGGGAATTCCAAAGAATTACAGGGAAATTTTCTCAAACTACTGAAAAACAAGTCAGATACACAAAACGTAACTACATAAAAAAGGATACACAAGAAATCTGTATCTACACAATCCAGGGTGGTATTGCAAAATTCAGAAACAAGAAAAGAGGTAGCCAGCATTGAGAACAATCATGTGGACAGCTATCCCTGACCATGCACACACAAACCAGAAGGCCCCAGGGGAGCTAAGGTCAAAACTAATACACCTTAACTGAAGAACTTCCAAAAATTCAAAAGAAGTAAAATTATCCTAAAGAAGAGTTCTGAGACGCAAAGATATCTTAGGCAAATTCTGTATGCGTACAGAAACTGAAAAAACAATGTCAAACATTCAGTAAAAAGAACCATAGGATCAATAAACACAGTAATCAAGTATGCTGTACATGATCCAGGGTAGGCTAGCCTGACTTAAGAAGTCACAGAGCAACAATACAAACTTTCCAAACCAGCAGACTCAATTCCAAACCAATAATTTTCTAAGCAAAAATCTTTGTTGCCACAGCACAATCTGAGAACATGGCCCACTGTTGGGACTTAAGGATTATTTTATGCCTAATGAGTATACAACATATATTAATTTTTTTGCATGAACCCAAGCCTGTCATTCCTACTGTTTGAATGTTACATACATGCACAATATTAGACAGGAAAGGATGTATGTCTGGTATCTTGTTTCCTATTGGCCTTTATGAACTTTATTGCTATCAATAATATGGAAAATTCCCAGAGAACTGGAGATACCAACTTATCTCTGCAGCCCTACTCTAACTTTGTGTCAGTTTCGACATCTATAGTAACACTCAGGGACACCACCAGTGTCACCACACGTGATGCCCAGCTCAGAGCTAGCAAGGCCAGGGTTGAGTGACTATATGCACATGGCCAGCTAGGAGAGGCAGAGGGTTAGGGTTAGGGTTACTGCAGAAGAAGGAAGTACCCTGCCTCACAAGCACTCATTCTACTGTTGCTTTTCTCTCGTTGTGCACAACTGTCTCCTGGAGCCTCTGGAGAAGACCTGTAATAGCTAACAGGATAGAAAACCCTGGACACCAGCCTAGGATGTGTTATTTTCTATGCATGGACCATGCTGAACACTTGGGAATAAAGGTGTGGAGTCTGCACCTACTGCTCCCTTTTCTCTACTATAAGATAGCTATAGACTTAAAACTTCAACAAGCAGAGCAACACCTAACATGCTTAATGAAGGGTGATTCTTACCTAATTCTTGCCTTCAAAGCCATGTAATCCTAAAACCAGGTGGCAGTGGCACACTCCTTTAATCCCAGCATTTGGGAGGCAGAGGCAGGCAGATCTCTGAGTTTGAGCACAGCCTGGTCTACAGAGTGAGTTCCAGGCAGCTAGACTATTATGAGAAACCATGTCTCCACAAAAAAAAAAAAGAAGAAGAAGAAGAAGAAGAAGAAGAAGAAGAAGAAGAAGAAGAAGAAGAAGAAGAAGAAGAAGAAGACGACACTCTAAAAAAGAAAAAGGAGAAAGCCAAGCACAGTAGTAACATCTGCACTGGGACAGATGAAACCGGAAGATTAGAGTTCCAGGCCAGTATGGACTATACAGCAATACCCGTCCTTCCCCCCCACCCCACCCCCGCCCTTTATAATGTGTATGGGTATTGTGCCTATATGCATGTCTGTACACCACCTGCCTACCTGGTGTCCTCAGAGGCCAGAAGACTATCTTTTAAAAAATGAAGAGATGGCTCAACAGGTAAGAGCACAGCTTCTCTATCAGAGGACTCAGGTTTACTCCCCAGCACCCACATGATGGCTCTCAGTCATCTGTAATTCTAGTTCCTAGAGGATTTGATGCCCACTTTTGGACTCTGTAGGCACCAAGCCTGCATGTGGTACACAGACATACATGCAGACAAAAAAGAGTCATACACATTAAATAAATAACAGACAAACATGCAGACAAAACAGCCACACACACTATTTGATTAAAAATTTTTAAATAAAAAAATGAAAAATTACTGTCTATAATCCCGGCACTTGAGAAGCATCGGAAAGAGCATTGCTCTGAGGCCAGTGATGGCTACATAGCAAGAATTGGTCTCAAAACACTAGCAACAACAATAAAAGTTAAGAAAAGAAGCAATGAAAGTCATAACACAGAAAAAGTGGGGGAGCAAATCAAAGTGAACATTTTTTTAAAAAGTAAGAAGCTAAAAGACACTCACTGCAACAGATGGAAAGTGATCAGCTCAGGACACAGCCAATGAGAAAGAATAACCTTGCAATCAAGCTTGGTAAATGATGAGATGTAGCAGACGGCAGACACACCAGTGGGGAGAGGCAGGTCAGGGAAGCCTGGCTGAGCTTTCTGCACATCTCTGTCTGCTCACCGATATTACTATCATAATTCTTATTATGTGTAGCATGGGGAGAGAAAAGGCAATCTTAAGTGTACATTTTTAAATTTTACCTGTCCCTGTTCAGTTTAACTGACTTCGCTCTACAGCTGTGAGCATGGCAGAAGTGTCCAGAAAACGTTGCTGGGCTACCCCTGCAAGATTAACAAGTCCCAAGCATGGCCAGAAAACAAGGCCCCAGAGCTGCACGGCTGGGCTGGGAGAGCAGGCAGGTGAGGAAAACTGTGGGAATCCTCAAGACTTGGCCCAAGTTCACAAACCCAAACTGAGTTTCCCAATCAAAGACAAAGCAAGCCGCTGCTCAGAGTTTCAGGTTTCCCTTTAGACAGAGCATCGGCGCCAACCAACACCAGGAGGGACGGGAAGAACCAGGGACTGTTTACACAAACACAAACAAAAAGCCTTTCACCCTCAATCACTCACCCTGAAGGCTCTTGAAGAGCCACAAGGAACCTGGTTCCACACAGCTCAGAGGCAAGAGAGCCAGGAGAACATGTGCCCTACACAAGCTGCCCACAGGCCACATTCTGGAACAGCCAGGCCTCCCACCACAGGGCAGCTCTCAGTGAGATACCACTCACCCTCATGAGCCTCTGTAGGAAAAGTGTAAGACGTACATTTTGTCCTGCCTACTCCCCAAAATAAATTATCTCCAGGTCTATAAAAGCTCAGAGTGGCATCACCTTAATAAAGAAATGAAAACTTAAGTGATGGTATCACCATCTGAGCCTTCAGGTTTCCTAAAGCTCTACATTTACCCCTCTCAGGAAAGGAAAGTAAATCACCAAAAATAAATCTTTCTAACACACTTTGGCCCTGTCTCACTAGAACTGCCCAGCCAACTCTGCATATAGGTGAATGAAGTCCACTTAGTTTTGTTTAAAATAAGAAACCAAGTACACCGCCTCCCAGGCATGTCCAACCTACGGCCCAGGGGGACGTACGTACAGCCAAGGAGAGTGATAAATGAAGCCTCAGACCTACACAAAATTGTAAAACTGCGTAAAACATTGAGGGTTTTTTGTTATTTTGTTTTGGTAATTCAATTACAGGTTCTTGAGCATAAGCTCTGTAGACAAGAATATTATACTCCAATGTCAAAAGGTTGGACACATCTGAGTCCTAAATACTGCAAGGAAGCACTAAGGGCTACATTAACATGTCTGCCTCCTGCCTATGGCAGATGAGGCCCCCTAAGGCTTCGGGATGAGGCACAGGCTTCACCGGCCAGAGATCAGTGATCGTAACCCACATCTGGCCCACCATCCTGGAGAGGTTCTAGGAATAAGAGCAAGGAGGAAGGGAGGTGGCTCGTCCCCATCTTGGCCAGATGCCCTGCTGGGCCTGCAGAAGCTCTGAACAGTTCTGTCTACTGAACAGCAGCACTTGCCCCCTGGGCTATGGCTCCAGATCTGGCCAGTGGCTTCGAGCAAACAAGAGCAGTGCCTAGGGCCAAACCCAAGTCTAGGAAAGTGTCCAGACCACTGGGAACAGAGCTTTCACATTCCAGCCAGGACGTACTTTAACAGAGATGGAATAGGAAGAATTGGGAAGGAGAGGAAGGAATGCTGGGAAGGAGCCATCCATCACAGGACTCTTAGGAGATTAGCAAAATAACTTGTCTCCACGGATAGTCTCTCACTACTACAATCCTAACTGAAAAGGAATTCCAATCAAGAAACCTTAAGAGACTCCCTCTTTAATGAGAAAGAAGCTATGTCGCCAAAGACTGACTTACTAAGTATAAGTAAGACCTGGGACAGGCCCTGGGCCTTCTGTTACTCCTCTTAGAAGACTGCCACAAGCCCCAGAACCCTGTACACTCCCCAGAGTCTGGACTGGGCAGGATGATGCTGTTGCCCTTTTCCTACCACTCAAGGACCCTGTACACCTATCCCAATCATGTCACCAGGACCTCAGAGTGAGCGACCTGCTGCCTAGACCTGCCCCTGGGGCACTTCAGGGCACTGGGAAACTGAAACCAGACTTGTAATATCAATACAGCAATTTTCATTTCCTTTTTACTTTCCAGATGTTCCTCACAAAAAGGAGCACAAGGAACATTACAGGAAAAAGCATCTTGTGACTTCTTGTAAGAAGGGCAGAAATGTAAGTGATTCAAAGATGTTTTCTGAGAGAGGCTGCGGTGTGAAGTGACTCACCAGACTTGGCAAAAGCTGTGCTGACCCTCTTACATGTTGCACACCCCTGCGTTGCATCAAAGGAGACTCAGCTTAGCTCAAAAGCACAGGCACAAAGATGGTTAAGGGATAGGAAGGAAGCTAAGAGCCAAGCCATGCTGTGAAGGAGTACTTATGTTACATGTGACCACACTGCTTGCCTTCCATATCCTGCAGCACAGGGAAGTGTCCCTCAGATGGCTCAGGCAGGGACCCAGGGAAACAAGCTCCTATGCAGCTGACCAAATTCATACCTGTGCCCAACAGCACCTGCCTGCATTCAGTCGGGATGCTGCTGCCCAGAGGTGGCAGCTGCCCCAGACACCCACTCTATACCCCAGCTTACCTCCCATGCCACATGATGAAATTGTTACCTACCAGACTGGGTTCCTGGGTCAAGTTACTTAACCCCTCTGTGCTCATTTAAGTCTTGTAAAGCAGGTGCCTAGCAGTGCGGGTGACTACAAAGAATGATGCAAGTGTCACTCAGCACAAGGACCCACATGGAAGATGCTCAGTAAACACCAACTGCTACTCCCTAAGATTTCACTCACTTCTCAGAAACTCCACCTAGACATCTAGGTCATGTAAAATACTGAGACCAAACATAAGGGTTTGCCCCTCACTAAAGACAACCGGAAAGACCTCCTTATTTTTATGTCAATAGGTGTTTTGCCTGCATGTATGACTATGTACCATGTACATGCCTGGTGCCCTCAGAGGTTAGAAGATCCCCTTGGACAGTAGCTGTAGATGGTTGAGCCACTGTGTAGGTGCTGGGAATAGAACCTAAGTCCACCGATAGAGCAGCCAGTACTTTTAATTGCTAAGCTATCTCTCCAGACCATCCTTTATTTCCTAAGGCATAAGCTATGAGGTCAAAGAGGATAGGGGACATTGCAACAGGAAGAAACATTAGGAGGCTACAAGCACATTTGGTGAGGGACCAAAGGAAGCCCAGCTACTCCCTACACATCAGAGTTCATAAAAAGCCCAAGGTCTTGGCCTTGGGATCTCTTTCAACTAAAGATTACTACAGAAGTCCTGCCCTGCAGGAGACAAGAGTTGAATCCCTGTATAAAGTCCTGAAGCCCTCCCATCCTGGCAGAAACCTTCACTGAAATATTCAGAGCGGTAAGAACAAGGTATCAAAACAAGGTCACTCACAACCCTCAGGAACCAAAGATCCTGGCTGTGAAATATGCTGCATGGAAATGTCAGAAGATACAGTTAAAGAAATTGAAAATATAAGGGGAAAGGAGAGGCAACTACATATGTGCTCATAAAGCCAGGGATTGCCCTGAATCAAAATCCAGAGCATCTGGATGCCACCAGTCCACAGCTGCCAAGCCACGCAGGAAAATGGTGGCAAGGCTGGGCCTCAAAACAGGCAATGCCCATTAAATGCCATACTTGCTGCATGAGGGCTCTCCATAGAAGGAAGCACTGTAAAATAACATTAAGACAATACGTCTGTTCAAGTGTTTAGGGGTTGAGTGTAGCATTGTCCACACTGACTATGAAATGCAGAAAACAAGACACACAGGTGGTTAGAGAAGGGGAAGCAGACGCAGAAGCTATACAGCAGCAAAGGCAGGACTGACCTAAGTGAGAAGGTGGCATTTGATTCAGGGAATATAGTCCCCACACAGGAAGGAGGCAGAGCCCCCAGGAGGATGTGGGAGGTGACACAGAGTTAAGCCTCTTTTGCCACTAAGGGAGTCAACTGAAATCAGGATTGCAATTTAGAATCAAGGAGTAAATACCAACTACTCATCAGCAGCAGGTGAGTGGGAGTGGAGAGAAGAGGGTAAAACATCCAGCAATTTCCTACTAACCTTCCCTTGAACCCAGCTTGCCCCAAATGCTCTAAGAGAAGTACAACAGAAATGGCATTAGGATAATTCTCAGCCTGGCATCTCCATTTTGCTGTCTTGGGGTCCTGAGACATCATATTCTGTGGAGTCCTCTATGGAAGCAGAGCAGCTACGGGTCTTGGTCATACTAGGGAGACTCGGTAAATAGCACAGAGTAGAATCACTGCCCCAGGAGCCCTATCCAGACTCCTTCCAAGACCACAGATGTAACAAAATGGTCACTGTCTCAAGCCAGAGTGTGACATGATTTGCTGCCCAGCAAGAGATGTGAGGAAGCCTAGGGAACTGTTGTTCTTACAATAAGACTACATCTTATATAGTCATTGACCCTTCATATAAATAAGACAAAAGTTACTGAAGGAAGTTTTAAAGAATTAATCATAGGGTAATTAAACATGGAAAGGTAGCTCAGAGGTTGGGGGCAGTGGCTGTCCTTCCTGGCACCCACATGGTGGCTCACAACTGTCTGTAGCTCCAGTCCTGAGCAATCTGATAGCCTCCTCTGTTCTCCGTGGGCACCAGGCAAGCATATGGTACACATATGTACATGCAGACAAAACACTCATATGCATAAAATAAATCTAAAAACAAACAACAAAAAACAAAATTAAACATAAAGGTGAAGCCAAGTAAAATCTTGTCTTAAATGGGCTGGGGGAGAGCACCAGTGCTCTAACCCTCGGGAGCCTGTCTTCTGTGCCAGCAGCCTCAGGTATGACCAAGAGCCTGGCAACCACCACACTGTCCTTTCCCTGTTCCCAAACTGACATCACATTCTAGCCTTCGCCGCAGCCTGCACAAGCCTTAGAGCAAGTAAGTAAATGGGGTAGGAGAATAGAATAGCTCCAAGATTAAAAATGTAATTTACTGCTTCAAGAGGGGGTGTGAGGGTGTACACCACTGACGCCCGAATGACAGACAGCACATGTCAGCTCCACCACCAGTGCAGGCCCTGGGCATGTTATGGCAGGTCCCTAGGACAAGGCAGCAAGCTTAGCACCCTCTTTGCCACCCTGGTTCTCGGGGTAACCTCAACAAAAATCCTTGGGCAGGGTGGAAATCACAAAGGTGGTCAGAGGCTTCTCTAGCCCTCACAGCAAAAAACACTATTAGTGCTGTCTTTGGTGGTGTGTATTTCAAGATAAATGTGTGTCCCCCTGCTGCTATGTACATACGCTGGAGTAGTGAAGGGAAGTTCTATACCTGAATCTTTAACATACATCAAACACTTAAGAGAAGTACATCAGCACTATAGTCTGTATCCTGGGACACTGATTCCTCTGCAACCGAGCAGCCCTGATGGACCCCACACACAGTGAACCTAGAGTCCTACAGGGCACCTGGGGTGGCACAGGACTCTCTGGGTCCCTGCTCAGTGAGGGTGCATAGAGCTCAGTGGGTGCAAACACATGAATTGTAGCTGCAGGCAGAGGAATATCAGGTGCATCTCTACGCCCTGAGGGCTCAACTCCTACACTTAAATCCCTCCCACTGGAACAGCCGGCTCCAGTTTCACCGAGCCAGCGAGCGAGCCAGCGTGAGAACAGATCCTGCTCCTCAGCCCTCAGCACCTTGCACGGAGACTCCGCATCCCAGCACTGCCCACCTCTGGTAAGTGCTTACGATTTCTTCAAGTTTTCTTTCAAAACTAATCTACAATGTGTCTTGAAGTATCTATCTAGGTAAATGCTTGCTGTTGTCTGCTCTTTCCTGCTCTGTTCCCTAAGGATTACTCAGAGCTGGCAGGTGCACCTTGGGGATGCAGACCACAATTTCAAAACTCCTAATGGGGCTGATACTTTATTCCAAGAATATAGTCAGCTTATTTAGAAATCAAGCCCCTTTTCTGCTATAAAGTTTATTTTAAAAATAAACCAAAACATTAATTTATACTAGCACTTAATTGCTCCCTACTTTTCAAAGAAATTACAATAAATTTCAACATAAAAGAGACAAAATATATATATATATATATATTATATATAGAACTGCTGGTTTTCATTTCTAGTTTAATACTTAAAACTTATCAAGTTTAAAGTAAGTGCTGCTTTAACAAGTCCTTTCAAAAACAAGAAGCCAACAAAGTTTAAGTTTTTGTTTGGTTGTTAAGGTTACATATACGGGGCGAGGGGGGGCACTTTTCCTATATGAAATTTCCCATAAATCTGTATGACAATAATTAGTGATCAAATAACTGGCCAAATCCGACCAAACCATCAGACTTCATTTAAGCAGGACCACCTGCATTTGTTATCCTAGTGTTTTCTGAGCACTAGCAAAGGCTCTCTGGCATTTTAAACTCTGTGTTAAGGAAACATGAGGCAAGGTGGCCCTGGTACAACACTTGCCTGGGAGCTGTGTGCGCACTGTGCCAACACAGTAGAACCCAGTTGTTTTCTGGGTCTTTTCCTCCAAACACACTCTAGAAAACTGCTTTCCTCTAAGGTTATGGCCGTGCTAAGTTCACCTTCATCTTAAAGAACAGAAAGTTTGGAAGGGAGTGGCGGCCAGTCACTGCAAAAGCTCAACTGAAGTAAAACTCACAAATCTCGTTCTTGCGACACCCCAGTGGGTAGACGACAGTGGCGTGCCCTTCAGTGGTGCAATAATGCCACATCACAGTGCTGTAATTATAGCGTGCCCTTCACGACGTTCCACCTGCGAGGCTCTGTGCCAGACAGCTGGACACCACCAGAAGGAGTATTACAGCACTGTCTTGATTTGCAGGTCAATTCACAGGACAAACATAGCTACCCAGCCTGTCACATCGCTGTCCTATAAAGCAAAGCTGTAATTACCTTCACTGTGTCCTACCAGAGTTCTTTTAAATTACTCTTTCTCTTATCTGTTTTCTAAGTGCAAGCCCCTTAGAAACTTTTAAAACATGCCAGCCACTCACTGTCACCCTGACACCAGCAGCTACATTACGTGTCCACACTCAGGGAGCTGCTAAAGTGCTTTAAAGACAAACAGGACTCTGTGGCCAACAGGACTCTGTGGCCAACCGAAACCACACAATTCTCACTGTGTGGGCAGGCATCCCGGATGGCACACTGTAGGCAGAAGGAAGGTGCTCTCAGCCCAGAGCCCTTTCCAAAGGCAAAATCAAGCAGCTGAATTTAAGAGCTATTCAAATCTATGTCAGCAGAAAAATTAGGACAGATTTTATAGATCTTAAGCTGGACACTGTACATGATTTTAGGTCATTGTACTATTGTAGATAGTCTCTGCTGCATCCCAAAATGATTCAGAGAAGGAAGTCTCAAGCCAAGGTGATCTGAGAAGGCATGTTGGGGAACAGAGCTTCCCCCAAGAAGGCAAAGGATGCCTGGAAGCTCCCTACCAACAGCCCTTGGTCCAGGCTGGTGTTTGTGGGAAGACTCCCTCATGATCCCCCTGACCATCATATAGAAAGTGAAAGGGAGGAGGGTAAGGTACCAGGTAAAAAAAAAAACAAAAAAAAAAAAAAAACCTCTGGGATTGTGTCAGCATCAAACATGCTAACACTACAGATCTCAGACAGTCATGGTTCCACACATAGTCTTCCAGAGACATATTCCCAAGGTAGTAACAGGCAGGCCCCCAAAAAAGAGAGAGCCATATACTCTTCTTACAGCCTTTAGGAATAGCTTTATCTTTGAATACAAATCCAAACTTACTGTAAACAGTCAAAGTTCTAGGCTTTACTGTTTTGGCAACAACGTGCACTTTTGGGAATATTTAACACTAGCAGCTGCCAGTCAGTACAAAGTCCAGCAGGTATAAACTGACCAAACAGGACTTACTGTGAGCCTCCATGCCCACAGACATATGTGCCTGGCTGCAGTAAAGCTGTGGGTTAGTTTCTTCATGCTCATAAACCTCACTTGAGTAGGACAGAGAACTCACAGGCTGACATCATCATTCGAAAGCTTACAAAAGCATCAATTTTATCCCACTTACTTCTCTAACACAGTAGTTTTATAGATGAGTTACGCCCGCCTTACACCTGCCTCCAAGCAGTGAGCGCTCTGCCTTAATTAGCAATTGTGAAATCCTGAGGGGTCAGTTTATCCAAAGTTATTGAAACTACTACAGCTGAGCCTCCATTTTTATACTCATTCCTTTCCACTTTTAATAAGCCTCAGTAAATAGTCTCACTCTAGAACCCTTACACAAGAACCACTGGGGCATATCCCACCCAGCCTGCTCCCTGTCCTGAGGATTAGTAGGCCAAAAAATAAAAAGACAAAAGGTTTAAACCAAAACTTCAGACAGCATTTTACTTTAATATATATTTTAATAATTTAATATATATAGCAATTTTTTCTAAGTTACTCTTTAGAATAACATATGGTGATTTGTAAACCACTTGCCTCCTGTAAGACATAAGAGAACCTTACCATGACAGTGTGCTTATTTAACCACTGTAGGTGTTCAATATTTAACCACAGTGGTGCGCTTACTTATTCTGCCCCAAACCATCATTAGCATTCACTAAAGTTGCTTTCACAGGCCCATCATTATTTCCTTACATTTAGAAAGGCCTTTCTAGCTTGTCCGGTACACACAGTGCAGTGTCCATGCCCATACTCAGCAACTGGGAAGTAGCTCACACTCGATAAATGTTTGCAACTGTCATCATTTTGATCGTGATGCTCCCAGTTAGTGATGAAATCATCTCTCTCAGATCTGTGCCATGACATATCCTATACAGCCATGGGAACCTGTCTTGCAGAGGTTCTCACGCCTTCAGAATCAAGAGTGTAATGAGCATGCCAGCACAGGCCCCACTGACTTATCGAGCTGCCCTCATCAGCTAGTCAGACAAGGCTTCTCAGGTTCCCTGACAGAGGCAGGGAAAATACACTCCAGGTACAAGCTGGGCCGGCAGAGAATTTCTTTACATTTTCCTTTTAATAAGAGAGAAAAGAGAAAGTCACAGGCTATTACTGTTAATATGATCAGCTTTGACAGGATGCCTTGTAGCTTCTGCAGCAAAAGTATAGTCCAGGCAAGGTCCCCTTTGACAGCTTAGTCTCCCATATTCCCAAAAGACGCCTAGGACCCTCCCTTCCTCCCAGCCATGGGGCACCTTCATTCTTATCTAAAATCTGTGCTCACTCACTGCTCTGCACACACTCACAGTGGAATACTTTCAGTATCAGCTGAGCCACTGTACTCCCAAACAACTACTTTACAAAACAGCCCTAACAATAGCAATAAGGTAGCTAGGAAGGGCACTGTAGCTCTTTTGGGCTAGTTCCTGTTGTTTTGAGAAAAAAAAAAAAAAGTTTTGTTAATCAGCATAGGCACGCCTTGAACTTGAGACCCTATAGCCTCCCCTACATGATAGAATTGTAGGTGTGTACCACAGTGCTGGGCATAGTTCATTGTGTTTAATATATATGAATGCATATATGTATAATTTATTTTTATATACTATATCTTATATATAATACATATATATGTACATACATATATACAAATACACACAGAGAGAGAAAATAAAAGAAAAAAACAAAACCAGATAGCATTCTCAGAATATAAAGTATACAAGTAGAAATACAGAACCTGTTCTTGTAGCTGGCCACTCCACCCCACTTGCCCACTATACACATGGCTAGTTCTATTTCTAAGGGTCTGGTTTACAGACTAGAATCTGTCTAGTTCTAGAGGGCATAGCTTTATACCTTTCTCACAAACTTAAAGTTGAGGACACTTTGCTTAATAATTTCCACTGAATGTTATTTTTAAGTGTTCAAAATACTTAGCAGGAGATCTTTCTTTTCACCTATCCTATACAAATTAAGGTGCCTGGCCTGAATTCTTCACCATATTCCCAAGCTCCATCTGGAGTCACCCCAGATGTCTAGGCAGGCCATTTCACTAGGTGCTCAGCTTTGAGTTAGTTAGGGAGCACTGTAAGGTCTGGGTACCAGAGACTCCTGAGGCAAAGTGATTTCCTCCCTCTACATGGATACCACTGCTCTGGTCTCTTGAGGTGTATCTATCTAAGGAAGGGAAGGGCAAATCTATGAGTTTACTCCCAAACACTGATGAGTGGAAGGACATAAAGACACTCAGGGACTTGCAAATCATCCTAACAGCACTGCAAAATGAGTTGGCTGAAATTAAGCATTCACATTTTTTTTTTTTTAAAGTCAACATAAATGCTACTCACTAGGGCTAAGGATGTAGTTCAGTGGTAGGAGTGGGTGCAGTTCAGCATGTATGAAGCTATAGACCTGAGCATCACCACCACCCCACAAAAGTATACTTGTTGATAAAGCTGGCTTTTCATTTGTGATTTTAGAAGCAGCAGAATGAAGTCCTATGTCTTAAATATTCTTCATTTTTAAATATTCACACACAAAATATAATAGCAGCATAGCTAAACAGGGCCAAGCTGCCCTGTAGCAGTTAACCTTCCAATGTCATAGCATATTCATTAAACTCCTGCTGCCACAGAGCGCACAGAAGGAGGGAGGCTCTGATACAGAATCCTATTTGAAACCCCATAGAAATGGACCAAGGAAAAGTCCAAATTGCAGAATAAAGGTCCCCAAAATGCAAATAATCACCTTTGACACTGCTCTTGATCCCCAGGCAGTGCTTGCAGGTCAGGCTTGAGAAAAGATCACAGGAAGCTGGTTGCCAGCAGAGCAGACAAGCAGGGACACAGGTGTCACCAGCTCTCTAAAGGCACTAGGCTCCATGTCTGCCTTTAGTGTGACAGTGCAGACAATGACCCACTAACTGCGCCTGACACCAACCAGTCTCTATCTGCCTTCACAGCTCTAGGTGCCAGATGGAAAGAATTTCCCATTAGGCCCTCAACTCCTAGAGCTGGCTGCAAATAGAGTACTCAGAGCAAGAAAGAAGACCAGTACTCCCTCCTTCAAAGCCACCAACTATATCCTGGTCAAAGAGGAGACAGCAGTGGCCACACACTGAGCAGGCCAGAGTCCAGATACAAAGGACAATGAGTCTCCTAAAGGAACGGAAACCAAAAAAGCCACACTATATTCCAAGGCCCCCAGGAAAGCCCTTCAAGTACAAATGCTTCCAGTGTCCTTTTACATGCAATGAGAAGTCACATCTTTTCAATCACATGAAGTACGGTCTCTGTAAAAACTCTATTACGTTAGTGTCAGAGCAAGATCGTGTTCCCAAGTGTCCCAAATCTACTTCACTGGACTCTAAGCAGACCCACCAGCCAGAGCCCACCTCAAAGCCAGCCACTTCCAAGTCTCTCCCAAACGGACTCTCCAGCTTTGATCCAAAGTCTCAGCAAGGCTCTGCAAAGGAAGAGGCCAAAGAGAACCTAGAAATGCAGCCCCGGGGGACCCACAAGGGTCCCCAGAAAACAGCCCTACAGAAAGAAGTGACATCAGAAGCCATTCTCAGTACCCAGCCTGGCCTAGACAGTGGTGTTAGGCCTTCAGCATTTGTTCCAGTTGGGGAGCACAGACTTAGGGGGCCAGAAGACACAGAGGCTTCTGAAATGCTGTCATTAACCAGCTCCACCACCAAAGCCACCTCTTTCCATACCAAATCTGCATTCCATACTCCTGGTTACCCCTGGAAAGCTGGGTCCCCATTCCTGCCACCTGAGTTTCCACATAAAATCCCATCTTCAAAGGGGTTTGGTGCTATCTCCCCCTATATGCACCCTGCGATCCCAGAGTACCCCCATCCCTTTTATACAGAGCATGGGCTTACTGCCATCTACTCCCCCTACCTTCTGACTGGGAACACGCCTGAGTGTGACACCACTTTGCTGTCTGTCTATGGGTCCCAAGACCAAAGACACTTCCTGTCTCATCCTGGACCAATCCCCAAGCACTTGAATACAACTCCATCGACATATGACCACTACAGATTTTTCCAGCAATACCACTCAAATCTGCCAATTCCTTATGGATTTTACAGACCAGAGTCTGCATTTCCCTCGTACAGTCTCAGGCTCCCACCTGTCACTGGTATCACAAGGGATCAGAGTTCTCGCCTGCTTGAAGAAGCAGCCCTGGCTTATCCAGCCTCAAGTCCCTCTGAGTTAAATCTTTCAAACTCCCACAGAAAACACACAGAGTTTGAGAAGGAAAGTCCAGTTCCTGAGACAAAAGATCCTTCTAAAGATGGGCAAAGGGATGCAGAAGAGGCGAAAATGAGCCCCAGAGCAGGGAGTGCTGCCACGGGCTCCCCAGGAAGGCCAAGCCCTACCAATTTCACCCAAACAAGCCAAACATTTGAAGGCTTGTGTGACCTCTCCAACAAAGCAGCCTCAGGAAACCTGGACCGACTCCAGCAGCCTGAACGGAGCCCCACTGCCTTCAAACCTGTCCAGAGGGGCTCAGAAAGTCCTGAATCTCAGCCTCCTACAAACAGAACAGAGTCTCCAAAAAGGTAAGAAAATTTCTTTTTCAAAATCTTCAATGTAATTTTGTTCAACACCAAGTTTACACTTGCTCAAAATGCTTTACATGATCATTGTCCTAAGATTTCTCTTGATTTCTTCTAGCCTTCAGGCCATGAACAGTGACTCTCCAGCCCAGATAGGAACCAGTTCCTCTCTTATCACAGAGGTGCCACCTTCCAGCCCAGAGGACCACTCCAGGATAGCACCCCTCAATCTCTCCAAGAAGTTGGAGACAAACCCAGCACCCACTTATGGACCCATGTATGTAGACAGCGCCCAGGCAGACACTCTAGGCTTGTCAGGGCTGCAAGACCTGCCACTCAATCTCTCTGTAAAGGATCCCTGTAATGCCTGGGCTCCTAGGCCTGTCTTCCCCAGCCCACCGCAAGGTGCAGAAGCTGCTGCTGCTCCCAAGACTGAGTCAAAAGGTCCTGAAGGCAGGACAAGCAATGTGGAGACACAGCAAGACAACGTCCACAGCAGGACAGCCCCAGATGCACACACGGTAGACAGCAGTGATGAACAGAAACAAACAGCGGCTGTAGCTCTCTGTCAGCTGGCAGCCTACAGCCCAGGGAATGTCCGAGTGGGCGACGACGAAAGCACAGCTCAGGAATCCACCTGTCAAGATGTGCCCACCCTCAGTTCAACAGAGAACCAGGGGGCTCAGTGTGACCTCAGACCCAAAGGACAAAAGAGGACAAGTCAAAGGGACACAGGAAAATCCCAGCAAGGAACTAAAAAGCCAAAGATGAACGACGCCGCCGTACCGAGAGTGCTCACTCTACGCAAAAGAACCCGGGTGTCGTGAGGTTTCACGTGCTCAGTGCTGTGGCTGAAAAGATGCCTCTCACACCGTGTTCTAAGCAGCACCTTCACTTTTTTGCTTTTTGGAGGAGGTACAGTCTTGCCATGTTGCTCAAGCTGGCATTAAACTTGTGATCTTTCTGCCTCAGCCTAAGTGCTGGGACAACCAGGACACCCAGAGTTTACCTTCACTTTTTATCAAGCCAATTTTTATAAATACAGTTTCTCTTTTCTTCTCCTCAAAAAAGACAAAAGGCTGTAATCCTGTTCAGTTTTTTTGTAAACATTAAGAATAAATATTAAAAGGTGTTTCTACTTCTGGTTTTAAAAAACATCTGAGTGACTTATGCTCTCCAAGACTGATGAATTAAACTGGGCTTTCCTGTTTGTGACACATCAGGGAAATATACAGAACTAAAAAAAAACAGCTTAGTAGTGTGAATCAGTGTGAGAAAAGACCTTTTATATGTACTATTTTTCAGGACTAGTAAACTTTTACTGTTTTCCTATAAAATATAGTTATGTGTTTTGATGTTAGAAAGATCTTCAGTTCAAGCAACAAGTGTTACATGTGAAAAAAAAATGTTGTTATTAGTTTTTACTGAACTGCCCACAAGCATCCAGAGGCTGATTTTATAAGTAATTTATTTCCATCAGGGAAATACATTGCTGGTAAAGGTATGATCCACTTATTATACTTGTTTATGATGTCACAGCAAACTTTCTCACTTAGCCTCACATTCAACTCCCTAAAATGATGTACATGTTGTTAATTTTCCAATAAACTCTTGTGTGAACTTTGAGAACACAGAGCAAAGACCAACTTCAGGTCTGTGGTATTCTTCAGAGTGTTCTGCCGTAACACTCAGCAAGAACGAGTTGACAGCTGAGGCAACAATGAAACTAAGAGCTTCTGGGGTTGGTGAATAAATTAGCAGTCACAGAGTCCAGGCATGTACAAATCTTCACCCCTGGAGCTTTTCAAAGACCATTTAGAAGTCCTAAGTCTCAGAGTGCCTACAGAATAAGTCTCAGGAGTCCTGGCCCCTAAATGCTATGTGGGAAGGGTTCCTCCTTTCTTGGTCCCCAGAAGCCCTTATACTCTGGACAGAGATGACCTTTTATCCCACATGCTAGAATTGAGGTGCAGGCACTGAGCACAGGAGTTCATGGTTCCTTGTGAGAAATCCTTTTGCTCAGGCAGGCAGCAAGTCCCAGCTCCTAGCCAGTCCCAATAGAGGATATCCAGTGAAAGCTGACCAGTGTTCTGCCTTCAGGTGATGTTAGGAATAGAGAAACACTTGCAGCTGGTTAAAGTCATATAAAATTCAAATACCAACATATAAGTGGGAAGCAGGGTTTCTCACAACCACTATGAGATACATAAAGCCAGGGCTGCGAGCCATCTTTAAAGGTACAGAAGGTTTCCCACTTAAGGAAGCAGGAAAGCCTAAGCCTTCTGCTACTACCTAGTGGGAGCCCTTCCCACACAAGGAGCTAGACAAGGACTTTGGGTCCATCAAACCACTACATACCACTAACCCAAATGTACTCTCTTACGACATAAAACCAACAAATACACCATCTTATTTTCCAGCCAGGCCCTTTTTTTTTAACGTTTCGCAAAGAACAAAAACATGACCCCTCCTGCTCCCCATTAAGTAAAGGCCTTCAGGGGAAAAGGAATGATCCATCAAGCACTGTTTGCTCCATGTTCATGACCCAAAGCCCGACACTGACACAGTGCTCCTGACATGTTAACCCACATAAGAACTCAGCCCTCCATTCAGGCCCAGAACTCTGAAGTCACATGATACATAGCTCACTCACTGTCTATATCACCGTAAACGGCAACCAAGAAGAACCTGGACATGGCCTGGGTGAAGTGTGAGAAGCTACTCTGCCAAACAGGAGGTACTCGGCCTGCAGAAAACTGGTCTGCACATGGTACCACTGGCCTCAGCTGAGGCACCCACCATAGAAAAACACTACCCTCTAGGGACAGTAGCTCCAATGGTCACCTTCAACAGCACACCCATGGCAACTAGAGTAGATATTCTATCTGCCTATAAAACAAAAGGAATCCCTACAGCTACATAATAAAACACTAGGCTCTTATTGTTTCTCAATTACTACCTCTCCACATTCACATATAATTGACTTAAGAGTAAAAGCTCCTCCCTTTAGACAAAAGGCAAAAACAAAATAATAAAAAAGAACAAGCTTTTAAAAGTTAAACAGAACCATACAACCTAGCAATATTACTACCAGGTATATCATATAGACCTGAAAGCAAGTCTCAAAGAGACATGCTCATCTCCTGTCCACAGTAGCCGGGAGATGGGATCGTGGAAAGAGCAAGCATAGTCTTACAAAGGAGGACATTCTTACATATGCTAAAGTATTATGAGTCTTGAGATCATTACACTCTATGAAATGGGACAGCCACAAATGGCAACATAGCGTACACACTTTGTACTTAGATGAAGACCCAAGAATAGGTAGACAGGAAGTCGATTAGAGTTGTATGGGGCAGGAGACAGGTCGTCTATTTAGAATAACTGATATTTTAGAATCAGATTATGAAATCGTTGCCCAATAGCAAGAACACAGTTAATGGCAATGAGCAGAATGCCTGGAAATGGCTGTGACACAAATTTGTTTTATATATTTTTTAACCATAAGTTTAAAAGAAGAGAGTAATGAAATATAACAAAATCCATTTAATTACATTTTAAATGAATAAACTGTAAGGTTTATATTAAAAAATTTATATTAAAAAATCTCTTTCTAAACAATCCCAACAATGGTCCACTGTGATCTGAGGTTATATTAAAAAATTTATATTAAAAAAAAATCCCTTTCTAAACAATCCCAACAATGGTCCACTGTGATCTGTGATTTGTCCTCTCCCCACAATACCTTATATGGGGCAGGAAACAATGGATACAGAACAGACACTCCCTCAAAGGAAAGCACAGGAGGACAATCCGCCAGCAGCAAAGACAAAGGTGACACATTGCAGTCTTCATTTTCTTACAAACTTAGAGGAGAGGTCTAGCAGCTCCAGATGGCACAAATGCTAAAAACTAAATAACAGTGCAACTCTGGGACCGGATCAACATGGCTCTGACCAAAGACCTGTTTGCCTGGGACCTGAAACTCCAGGCATCCCACGTATGTATTCTCAGGGCCAATGGAGATCTCCAGTCTTCCTGTTTCCCTGCCCCCATCTCTCTCTCACACAAGATTTCCCTAACAAACTCTTGCATATTTAATCCTATATGGCATTTGCTACTTAAGAGGACCCAGACAGATGCCACAACACTATCAATTTTTCCTTTTTGGATGATGGCAGGCAACACAGCAAAACAGGAGTTGTGTGGTGAAGCACTAAGCTGGCCAAAACTGATAGGATCAACTTTTGCAGAACTCTGGATACTAATCAAGCACTTATGACAACCAGAGGAATGCTTAAGGAAGGAAATGCTCACAGATCTCTCTCACATCATGTCTGATGCTGAGATAGGGAACAGACTGCAATAAACAAACACAATACAATCACTGGGACAGTGGACACCACAGGCCTCAATACTTCCTAAGAGCAAGTGTCTGTGGGGAGGCTTTTTTTGGCTGGTGTCTATTAGAATATTAAAATATTCTGTTTTCAACAAAAACACAAAATTACAAGGCAGACAAAGGAACAGGAAAGTATAACCCAAACATGGTGGAAAACATCTCTGAAGTAGCCCAGACATTGGATTTACCAGACGCAGACTTTAAAATGTTCAAAGGGAACCAATGACCATACCTGAACAAGCTCAAAATGTCAACAAAGACACAGAATTATAGCAACTAAGCAGAAGTTCTGAAATTGAAAAGTCAACAGTTGAAATGAAGGTTCTCTACAGGAATGTGATGATTGATACTGATTGCCAACCCAACAGGATCTATAATTATTTAGGTGACAAGACTCTGGGTGTGTCTATGAAGGAGTTTCTAGATTGAGTTAACTAAGATAGGAACTTATTTTAAATGTGGACACAGCATTCCACGAGCAGGGGCCCCAGACTATGTAAAAGGTAAACAGTGAGCTAAGCACCAGCATTCATCTCTCTCGGCTCCCTGACTACAAATGCAATGTAACCAGCTGCCTCACACTCCTGCCAACATGACTTCCTGCCAAGATGGACTACACTCTTAAAACACATGAGCCAAAATAAACCCTCCCTTCTTTTAGCTACTTTCATCAGACAGAATCTGGCCACAGTGATAGGGACAGAAACTAACTCAGGGGCTTACAGTCAGATTTGCACAAGTGAAAGGCAGAATCGGTGATCATAAAGACAAGAAAATGAAATCACCCAGTATGAGGAGCAGAAAAATAGTAATAAAAGAAAAGGAACAGAACCTAAGAGACCTGAGGGACACAATGGAACACAACCTAAACTTGCATACCTAAACTTCAAATCCCAAAGTGAGAAGAGAGAATGGGGCCAGTGGAGTATTTAAGGAAGTCAAGGCTGAGCACACTGAAGTTTGGATGAAAGGCAGGAATCTACACACCCAAGACGGTCATAGCATATAGCTCATAGGCACAAAATTCTCCACTGAGTAAAAACAGCAAAGGAATAGAAGGAATAGAAGGTTTTAACCAAGTGTCCAAAGAGATAAGAATTTTAATTTTAAAACATAAAACTAGGGAGAAAAAAAATCAACCACAAAATTAGGAACACGGGTATATACTCTATTAGAATATTCACACTTATCAAATGTAGCCACAGAGAGAAAATAAAACCAAAACCTAGACTAGCCTACTCAGGCTAATCATGACACCCATGGCATATTCACCATGAACATGGTTCAAAGAGCAACTCCCCCCCCAAAATACCAAGAGTACCAAAACCAGGACCAATAAAGCATCTGGAGCACTCGAAATAAAGGCTAAGGAGTCCTTTGATAATGACCCAAGCCCTCATCCACTGAAGCAAAGATCAAAACAACAAACTTAGGCACAATGTGTAGGGGAACACGTGTGTGTGCATGCAGGTAACTATGCAGAGCTCTTTAAATAGATGACCAGGCTGCTCCTTCCTGAGACTCTGCCCAGGTCTACTCTCTAATCTGTGGTAAAGCCAATCTACCTCCCCAAAGTCACTTCCTCTCTGACTTCAGTACACTCCCAGAAAGCTTCCCATGTCCTCTGGGACAAAAACAAATGTTCTGGCTATGAATATATTCGTTCATCTACACCTTGTCCTTCTAGATCATGTTCATACAGGTACCTCAACTCAGATACATGCTTTTTCTTTTCTTTCTTAAGACACAGGGTCTCTCATTTAGCCCAGGCTGACCTCAAACTCACTGTACCAAGAATAGCCTTGAACTCCACTAATTTCCAAATGATGGGACTGTAGTGCTTTTGCTTTCTGTCAATTCAGAAGGCTCTATAGTACACAATGGCCATAAGAAGCAAGTATTCAGCTATTACTTTAAGCAAACAAGACCACTCTCAGAGAAGCAGTGTGAGGTCTAAAACAAAAACATAAAAAGCATCCTCCAAGAGCTCAGTGTTAGTGTTAGCATCTTCACACAGGTTCCAGAGCCCCTGTCACCCTTGCCTGACATGATGCTTCCCCCATTCAGGAGACATTAAATGTGCCCCTGGCACAAATAGTAGCTTCTGGGAGGTTTGGTTAACAAGGAATGCACTGCAGCACAGGAGGACAGCTCCCTAGAGAAATACCATGGGCTAATTTATTCCACATCATGTTTTAAACAACAGCTTGACACATCTCACTTATGATACCAATATTACTCCAGTTGGTAGGGTCAATGCTGTCTGGTGTCCTGAAATATAGCACAACACACATACAAGCTAATCCCATGGAAGAAAACCAAAGAGAAACAGCACTGGTTCAGGTTCCACAGCATAGCAAGTTGTAGAACCTCATTAACTAGGTTTCCACAGCTGAGCTATCTGCAAAGACCTGCTGACTTCATGCAATGGGCCAAACTAACACATGGGTTGAGGAAACCCTCCTACCACTCCCAAAGTCTGTGTCCAGTCCTTTCTGACAAAACAGAGTGACTTTGTCACACCACAGTTCCTGACAACAGAGGCAGTTGTAGCTATAAAAACAGCTACCATCTAGCAACATCTTGAAGCAGTTTCAGACTTCCTCCTTGGTCATCAGGGACAAACAACCAAGCCATGAAGAAGTGATTGACATTCCACAGCAACTACAGCATTAATTACTTTTTAAAAAGAGGGAAGACAAAAATAAATAATGATGAGGATGTGAGGATAGGGCTGGTGGGAATGTATAGCAATGTAGCCATGTTAACAGAGTCTGACTTGTTTCTTGGACTAACCATCATTCCCACTCCCAGGTCTACATCCAAGACAAATGATAACACTTGTCTACAGAGAAACTCAAACAAATTTCATTGCAGCATTACTCAAAAAAAGTCAAAAAGTGGAGGCAGCCAAAATGGTTACTTAAACTGGTAAGCAAAAAGCAGAACTTCCATATAACGGAATCCACATCAGCAGTAAAAAGGAATGAAGCGCCACCACCACCACCACACATTGATCGTCAGAAGATTACATGAAGTTCAGACACAAAAGGACAAACACCAAAGTCTGTTTACATGAAATGTCTGAAAAGGGCAAAACAGAACAGCAAAGGGAGGGCCAGAGCTTGCCTCGGGCTGGGTACTAGGGTGGGTGCTCTGTAGTACAGGAGCTCAGCCTAAGGCAGTGAAAATATTCTCAAGTTAAATTACAAGAGGTTGTACAACTCCAAATACCCCAGAGACCACTATAAACTATAAATGGATAGACTATACAGCATGCAATTTATTGCAATAAAACTGAATTTTTAAAAGCAGAAGAGCTAAATAGAAGCTCTAGAAGACTTCCCTTGTGTCCGTACTAACACTATAGCTTGGCATTAGTGACATCCAACCCATATGGTTCCAGTGTCTTGCTCTAGACTAACAGTTCTCAACCTGTGGGTGGCCACCCCTTTGGTGGTCAAATGACCCTTTCACAGGGATGGCATACCAGATATTCTGTATGTCAGATATTTACGTTATAATTCATAACAGTAGCAAAAGTACAGTTATGAAGAAACAGTGAGATAAATTTATGGTTGGGGGTCACAAACATAAGGAACTGTACAAAGGATTGCAGCATTAGGAAGATGGAGAAGCACTGCTCTAGACAAAGCCACACCCTGCATAATCAATCCCTGTAGCACACTTTCAGGAAGGATCTCCTCTGTCCTTCGTACTCCTTTCCCTTCTACTCACAAGGCACCTCCAGACAGTGGCGCATGGCCACAGCCTTATTCTCTGAAGCCATCTCACCAGGACCCAACAACTAGCCTGGGCTCACGGTCTATCTTCATATGCACTGCACCGTCCCTCCTCTCCGGTAGCTCACCTCCACCACTCCCACAAGCTGTGTCATCCATCGGGACACTGTCACTGCAGGTAACATAATACACTGTGGGGGTACTACGTGCTACATCGTCAGATGCTCTCAATGGGTGACAGCATCCCTCAAGGTTATTAAAAAAAAAAAAAAAAAAAAAAAACAGTTCTAGAGACAAGAAAACCAGATATTACCAGTGTGCATGACTCTCCAGATCCAGTACACAGAGTGCATGCAACATGGTGCTACAACAGCCTAAAGAGGTAATTAGTAAATTATAAAGGCTGGCATAAGAAAGAAGCCTGAGAAATATGTATATACCATGTCCTTCCCCAGAAACACTGGTGTCTGTGACTAGTTACATTGAAGAACCAAGTTGCAGCAGCCCTTAGGATTCAGATGCATGCACTTCAATTACTTACCCTCTGAGAGTCTCGATGGCAGCAACAGGCCTCGTCTACCCAGTTCTGCCAATGCCAGACATCCACCATGCCACGCCTTATCCGTCTCCTGAAAACTAAGACCAGAGTTCTAATGTCAACCCCAGGTTCGAAGCCCACACTTTTGCAAGAAACACATGTTGATCCATATTCTGGGTTCATGAGCCTTGCTAAAACCATTACTTCTTGGTTAAACAAATAAGAGACTCAAACCTAATGTGAAGATAACTGTCACATCAATACTACTCTTTAAATCACCCAGTAATAATGAAAGGAGTTAGGTCAGCTCAAGGCCAGCCCAGAGACATTCCACCATCTTCAATATCAAACCAGTCCACATCCCCTAGATGATATCTTACCACCACGGCCACACTCTGATCTCAGCCCATTCTGATCAGACAGTAGAGAGTCAACAGAGATTCCACACAACTCAGAAGATATTAGTAGATAAAGAACAGGAGGACATCTTTACATGGCACCCACTGTTACCTCAGTGATCACATTCAAGATTTTAAACATGATTAAGTAAGAGGAGCACTGTATCACATGCCTCTAAACCCAGTATTTGGGAAGTGGAAGCAGGAAGGTCAGAAGTGTAAGGCCATCTCAACTACATTAAGTTCAAGGCTAGACTGCTGAGATACATGAGATCCTACCTCAAAAAAGAAATAGCACTTAAAGACTTTGTCAAAGGCATAGAGGTATCAAGTCTGGCTGTGTTCCCAGGCTGATTGTAAACTTGTAGGTTCAAGCAATCCTCCTTCCTCAGCCTCCCAACTAACTAGGACTACAACTATTTTGCACCCAACTGAAAAAGGATCTCACAAGTAACATTTTACATTTAAAGTCAATGTGCCTGGGCACTCAAAAGTTCAGTGTGGTCTGCCGTAAGTATAATGTGAACAACTGTCTCAGACTGGTCAGGGTTGCTCTGAAGTTTCTGTATTTTGTTGCCAAAATAAAAATGAAATGCACATCATAAAAAAGCAAAACAAATGACAAGCTTTTACCTATTCTGGCTGAATTCATTTGACAGCAAAGAAATGTATAGGAAAATCATCACTAAAGTGTACAACCAGCTACTTTGTACACAAACAAGTCACTAGTGTCTACCAGATGGACACTGCATGAGCCCTCATGAGCTGTTAGACACAGCTGTCCTCCTACTCACTCATAATTACAACTTTTTAAAGTGCCAGGTGTCTTACCAGGTGCCTGCTCAGAGGCTATGTGATCACTTCAAATCTTGGGGGTTTGTTTGTTTGTTTGTTTGTTTGTTTTGTTTTGTTTTGTTTTGTTTTGAGACAGGGTCTCATGTACCCAAGCTGGAGCTGGCCTTGAAGTGTTGATCCTACCACTACCTCTCAAGTGCTGGGACTATATGAGAATATGCCACCACACCTGGTTCCATTTTCAAATCTATTTTTGCCCCATTTCCAAATCTTTATGTCCCTCGGGATTTCAAATTGAGAGAGATGCTTCCTCACACTTCTATGAAGATTACCATCAGAATGAACCTGATACAAAATCAATACAATGATGACTCAAATACAGTAAATGAACTTCACTTCTAAACTACAAGTGTCACTATGGCTCCAGGCAGGCAGGCCTGAGATGCTGCTATCTCCACTACACACTCGAGTCCGATAAAACCCAGCCTTCATACAACAGGGGTAAAGAAAGAGACTTTGGCCACGTGCTAATGACACACTATTATCTCAAATCCAGGCCTAAGCTCCCAGGCCTAGAGATCCAGAGAAAGCACAGAATTCTGAGACGCCGTAAGTGGGTTGGAGGAAACGTCTGGAAGATCCTGGCCTCTCCACAGGCCCAACACCCTGACCCTTCCCATCAGTATGCCTGTATGATGTGGGCTGAGGATTCAAGAGCAGTAACATCTTTTCTCTGTCCAGAACACAGCCACAAAAACAGGAAACACTTTGGTATCTGCTGTCTATTAAAAAAACAAAAACAGGCCCATAAAAAGGTCACATGAACTAGGCTCCAACATTAGACCAAGGCTGCAAAGCAGGAGGAAGGAACACAGTCTGAAGAGGCAGTGCACACCAGAGCCCCGCAGCACTCTACAGAGAACTGGCTGAGGATGCCAGAGAGACTGCAGGCAAGGGAGGCAGAAAACGTCCTGGGTGGCCACACCTGCATAACAAGTTCTAAGTGACCAGAGGGAATGTGCAGAATCACCCTAATGGGGTGGAGGTGGGGGGGGCACAAAAACAATGTTTGAAACTCAGGGAAACCAGAAAATGATGGAATCCCAATCTTTCCAAAACCTGTTCACTTTGGGAGAGCAAAAAGGCCTTAGCTGCCCTCAGAAGCAAGTAAGCACTGGTGCTAAGAAGTTCAGGGCATCTCCAGCACACCCATCCCATGACCTCTAGGAAGGAGCTCCAGGGACAAGGCCTAAAACGAATCTAGAGAATCTTGAGAAAAGATACCATATACATTATCTTCTCTCCACATTCCACAAAGCAGTCCCAGTGAGAATGTGCTCTGCTTCCACTATATCCCACATCTTTCCAAAACAGTCTCTGCTGACACACTCACTGCCTCCTGCAAACTACAACCTGTCACCAAGAAGCCCCAGGCAAAATGAAGAACTTTGGGCTGTTGGTGGACCACTTCTAAAGACACAAGGAGAAAGAGCTGGCATGCCCAAAGTATTGTTAACATACTTCCTGCCAGCCAGACACTGTCACACAGAACAGCAGGTCCAGAACTATACTGCCAAAAAAAGGGCCATGAAAACGAAGGGTCTGGACAGACATATGCCCCTTCTTAACCCTCTACTTCCAAAGTCCAGAAAAACATCACAGACAGGGTGATAATCATCTGGAAAGAAACAAAACCAATGCCCCTGTCTAAGAGTACACAATGCCAGTCTATGGCCCCATGAACACACCCACCCAATAAGCCATCATACACACAGGCCATGTGCCCAACACACGCAGAATGTACTGAAAGGCTAAATGTCATTCATTACAATGTAACTCCAAATCCAGGTCTCAGTCACTCCAGAGTCTTAGTATCCACGCTGGCTAGCAGCAAAATGAAGCATACATTCAGAACATTCTTCTTCATTCTAAGAAGCTCCGCCTATCCACACTATGTTTGACGATGAAGACCTACTTACATTTGCATGAATTCAACATTGACTTCATTTCTTTCTAAAGGTTTTAGATACATAATGGTGCTGAAAGGAACAACATATCAGATAACAGAAGTTAACAAGTTTAACTTGAAAAGGAAAAAAATAGGCTTTGGGGTTCTAACAAATAGCTCAGATGAAAGAAAATACAATACACAAGAGCAAATAGCCACAAGTGACAACCTACCTGAAGCAGTCCAACACAGACCCCACCACATCATCTGCTAGCTCTCTGGGAAGCCTTCCAGCCATCCTACCAATTCTGAAAAAGAAAAATAATAGCCCATCAGCTATGACCATCTTGAGTAAGCCTCCCATTCCCCTGAGGATGGCAGGCCTGGAATACTGCTCAGCAACAATGCCAAGGACAGAGCGAGTGATTCTTTGAACATGTGATCAGGGCACGTGGTCACCTTTCCCCAAAGTAATATAGACACTGAACTCATCACTGACAACAGCCCCTGAGCACTGAACAAATGCTACAAGAGCCAACCTAGGCCCTCTCACTTATTTCTACAAAAGGCTGGTCCAGGCCCTGCACAGAGGAAAGCCAGAGGCCTGAAGTCAGACCCAAGAGAAGGCTTCTCCCAGCATGTCTTGTTAGGATGGAAAAATAGTCTAATTCTCAAGTGACCCCAGGAAGCTGGGAGTCTTAAGTCCCAAGCTGAGGGTCACCTACTTTAATGTTTAAGGTAGCCTGTGAGTGAATGGGCACAGGAAATGAGCTGTGTCCCCAAACCCAGAAGCGTGTGCAAAAGCAGACTTCCTGGTCTAAGAATGGGCTTGGATGCTTTAAATTAATTGGTCCGCACTGGATGATATGAGGTGATTGGTTCACAATGTGCGGGCATTGTTGTAACCCTATAAAAGCTGTCTCAATTCTGTGCTAAGGGCCCTCAGCCCTCTACCCTGCATGGCGTATGGCTGACGGCCCCAGTGTACTGGATTATAAAGAACCTTATGCGTTTGCATCAAGACCACTTCTCGTGAGTGATGGGGGGGGCACCTTTCCTGAGTGGGAGGGCGAGGGACCGCGCTCTCGCGGGTCTTACAGTCTTACTGTGCATGAACTTGTCCATCCCTCCCAGCAGGACAGACTTCAGGCCAACATACATCTACTGTTGACATAAATACAAACAACCCTGCTTCAGTCTGTGGACAGCTTCACATTTGTGATGCCAGGGGAACCTATGAGCAAGAAACAGCACTGCCTCGCTTTACTCCACCACATAGAGTCTTTTCAACAACCTAAACGTCTAATTTGTAGGAATCCGCTATCACTAATATTAGCCTCACATCACTTTAGGCAGTCTAAAATTTAACCTCAGAAATTTTCTTTTTAATTTTTGTTTTTGTTTTTTTGGGGTTTTTTGTTTTGTTTTGTTTTGTTTTTTGTTTTTTGTTTTGAGACAGGATCTCACTATGTAGCTCTGGCTGCCCTGGAACTTCCTACATAGACCAGGCTGGTCTTGAACTCACCTCTGCCTCCTAAGTGCTAGAATTAAAGGCATGTACCACCATCTTCAGCCAGTAATTTACCTTTAAACGTTCATAAAACAATCGTTCTATCATTTGAAAAACTGTTAAAGTATTTACAACTCTCAAAGCCCATGTAAAGTTTTCAAGGAATTGAAGAAGCAACACTGACTGAGACACACCTGCCCCTCACTCGGGGCATTTATACATACCCTTTGGCTGCAGACCACCGTACCACAGTGTCCTTGTCCTTCAACCCAACCAGGAGCTGCTCTGCAAGAACCAGGACACAAACCATCAGCCTGTCTGAAATCTTAATCTCCCTGCTTGTATATAAACTATCCCACCAACCCTGCACTCCACTGCAGAGATTACACTGTGGGAAGTATGCTGAGAATCTTAATTTTAGCCAGCCATAGGTTACACATGCCTATACTCTCAGCCCTTGAGAAGCTGAGGCAGGAAGGCTGCCTCAGAGACGAAATCTAGTACTTGGGAGGCAAAAGCAGGTAGATCTCTATTGAGTTCAAAACCAACCTGGTCTATACAGAGAGTTCCAGCCCAGCTAGGGCTACACAGTGAGACCCTTTCTCTAAAAAGTAAGAGTCATAATTGTTTTTTGTTTGATTTTCCATATCAGTGGAAGGATGGGTATGATGTGGGCATGCCACAGCATGAATGTGGAGACCAGAGGACAACTTCTAGGAGCTGATTCTCTCGCTCTACCACGTAAGTCCCAGGAATCAACCTTGAGTTGTCAAGTTTAGTCCCTTTATCCACTGAGCCATCTTGCATGCCCAAGAGGTCTTAATTTTATTTTAAATGTTATATGTATGAGTGTATTGTCCGCATGTATGTATATGTACCATGCGCATGCCTGGTACCTGCAGAAGTCAAAGAGGGGGTCATATCTCCTGGAACTAGAGTTACAGATGATTGTGAGCCATCTTGTAGGTGCTGGGAACCAAACCAGCAGGTGTTCTAAACAGCTGAGCTATCTCACCAATCCTGGATCTTAATTTTAACAACAATGAAAGTACTTCCTCCTTATTTTTAAACAAACAAAAATAAAGCATTTCTGCCACTTCCTAACAAGTGGAGCCAACCCAATAGGAAAATCAACAGGGGGCAAGCTGCCTCCCCAGGTAAAGGCCTCAGTAAGCCATAGACACGCTTCAAAAGAAACGGAAGCATCCGGGAAGGGTTCCACAGAGGAAGCGGAGACCTTTGGGGACTAGCCCAGAGGCAGTCAGAGGGTTATCCCAGGTCACACCACCTTACAAGCCCAGGATGGTCCAAACACTGGCCACAGGGCAAACCCCAGAGCTGACATGGATAAATAGCTAAGGGTTGTGGTTGGGAAGAAACAAATCAGCAGACTGGGTGTTCTTTGGGGAAGCAGAGTGTAAAGTAATATGCCTAAGGCAGGTAGGCAATAACAGAGAAGGAACAAGAGAACTCATCCTGGGTCTATAAAGTTCAAGGTGGTCTAGAGGGACCCAGGATAGGTGCTGTGCCACAGCAACCAAGAAAAAGAATCCTGGGGGGTGGGGAGGTGTCAAAGAAAAGATCAAATGTATGTGAGTTCTGGCCACACAAACACCACCACAGTGGTCAAGGAGACAATATAGACAGTGGGTATAGACAAGTCTGGGGGAAAACCTGTCCTGAAGGGATCCAAAGGGCAGCAGGAAGAGTGAGTGGACAGCAGTGAACCTGAGGCTGGGCATAATAAAGGGCCTGAGAACAGACACTGGGTCAAGACTCCTGGAAAGTGTGGAAACCTAAAGTAGTTTGAGATGATGGAAAGCATGCTTGCACAAGACAAGAGTATCAGGCTGGAGACATGAGTCCCACGTTTCAAGTCTATTTTTCCTGGGAGCCCTGTTTCCCTGTCAGGTTGCAGAAAGGCAATGTGGAGGGGTGAGGAGACCATGAGAAGCTGGGGCTGCTGGAGCAAGTGTCCATGCAGAGTCAGTGAGCATGTGCTAGGTGAGGTGACAGAAGGTAACCAGGAAGGAAAAGGGGAGGGTAAACAAAGAGGAAAAGCCTAGATTGTGCTGTGGAGGGAGGCATGCCTGACATCTGCTATAGGCGCCACTTACCTATCACACTCTCCACACCCTCTGGAACATCATAGTCTTCATCATCATCAGAAGCAAAACTCTCAGGCAGCAGCTTCTGCTCGCTCTTACCCGGGGCACTGAGCTGCAGGTTGGCAGCCAGAGACCGACAGCCACGCTGATACCTGTGCAAAACAAAACAATTTTAGGTTGGAAGTACAACCTGGCCCTACAAATAAGTTCTTTTGGTAAGTGAAGTCATCAACTTAGCATCCCTCAAAATCATACACGATGCCTGTGGAAATCTCATACACCATAAAGACTGGAGGATCAGGAAGGCTACTGATGTGATATTATCAGGACAAGCCTCAAAGAAAGCCAGCCTAGGCCAGATGCATGCTCTAATTCTGAAAAGTCGTCCATAACAAAGCTTGATGGGAGAAGGTAATGGCAAAGCCTGGCCATAGGGTACACGGGAAGGTATCAGGGCCTCACCCTCGTTTATGAACAAAAGGCTGCCTTCTCCAGCTCAGCCCGGGCCACAGGGCCCACTCCTTACCTATTTGCCAACTGCAGCTCTGAACAGATCTCCCACTTGCCTGGGAAACAAGAAAGAGGAACCGACAATGGCGTGGCTCGAGGACACCACTCAACCACCACCACCTATCTAGCCTTGACCAAGCAACTCCCTCCAAAGGGCCAGCACGCCAGAATAATCAAAGCCCAACTCCAACAGAATTCAAAAAAGGAAGGTAGATTCTAAATCTCTACCCTACGGAAAGAGCCACTAGGCCAAGGCAGGGTACTCTCCTCCCCAACAGAAAATCATAGTGTGCACCACCTACCCCTCTGCACCACAGGCACTGTCAAGACTGCAGCAAAAACCACAGCACAGAAGTGCTACGTAGCCACCAGGAGAGGGGAGGGGTGGGGTGGGAGAGGGACAGATAAAAGGAGGAACTGGACATGGGAGTACAAGCCTGTAATCCCAGCACTTGAGAGATGGGGGCAGAAAAACCAGGAAGCCAAGGTCATCCAAATAACAAATTCAAAGTCAGTCTGGGTCACATGAGACCCTTTCCCTGCCAAGTGAGGAAGGAGAATGAAATAAAAGGAAAAATAGAAGAGAAAACAAACAGCAAGAGGGTGAATTTAAAATCCAATTATTATTCAGGCATGGTGGCTCACTCCTTTGATCCCAGCACTTGCAAGGAAGAGGCAGGTGGATCTCTGTGAGTTTGAGGCCAGCCTGGTCTACAGAGTGAGTTCCAGGACAGACAGGGCTACATAGACAGGTTCTATCCCAAAGAAAACAAAACAAAAAACAAATCATATTTTGGGTTGGTTTGGATTTTTAAGAGACAGAGTCTGATGTGTAGCTCTGGCAGACCTGGAATTCATCATGTTGAACTACCCTGCTACCTCACAGAGTGCTAGGGTGATGAGTGTGTATCCATGCCCAGCAAAACTAATTCTATTAATAACTACATTGTTACATTGCAAAAAACAGGCAAAATAATGGTAATACTAAATTATTTTCTTCAATTAAGTTTCTTAGTCTCTGTAAGCATTAACTGAACACATCTGGTATATCTCTGACTCACTTCTGGACACATAAACCAGCTCTAGAATAGGTGAGTCTTGTCCAATCAGCTGATAGCCTGGACAAAACAGTAGGCTGCCTCTCCCACCTGTCAGCCCCTAACTAGGTCACAGGCTCTTCCTGAGTCTCCAGACTGCCACTCACTCTTCAGAACTTAGGTTTCACCAGCTTCCATGCTGGGTCCACATCCAATGGTTTTGTTTCTTTGGAGATTTTCCATGGAGGTTTTAGAACAGATCAGTAGATTATAGCCTAGTAATCAACCTATACTGAACATGCGAGAAATCTCTAAAGCATAACATACTTCTTTGGAATTCACTACACTTTGGAAAAAGTTTCAACTAAAGTTAAATAGTTTTTCTCAAATCACACACATTAATAATTGAATGCTGCTCAGTGGTAGAGTGCTTGCACAAATAATATTAATAGCAATAACAACAACAGCACCTTCCAGACATGATGGCACAGGCCTAGAATCCCAGAAGTTAAAAGACTGAGGCAGGGGGAGTGTGAATTCAAGACTTGCCTGGGCTACAGAGCAAGACTCTGTCTACTAAAAAAAAAAAAAAAAAGAAAGCAAACCGTACTATGAGTACATTAGAAGAAGCTGTGTCCGCCAGCAAGAAAAGACACTTTCATTTCTGAATGAACCTTCCAAAGGGAGCCGGGTTTTCTCTAAGAGGTGACTGATCACGAAGCTTCCCAAGAGGCCAATCAACAGCCTGCAGGTATTCCTGAGCAGCACCTCAGAAGAGGCACAGCCAGCTTCTCCTACCACCATTCTAGCTTCAGCTATTCTCCTGAAGATACCAAGTCAAAAAACAGACAAAAACTATTCCCTTCAAAACCACAAACACTCAAGGGAAATAAAAGCAGAAGACGTTGTTTGCTGTTCAGCCCACACAGCCCTGTCTCCCGGAGGTACAGCAAGGTCACATGCCTAACTTACCTCCATGTGGCCACCTTTGGCTTCAGGAAAGTTAGCCCCAGTCTCTGCACAAGCTTCACACCAAGCTTCCGCAGCAAGGTCTGGTTGCTCTCGGGGAGTCTGCATCCATCAAGGCACTGCAGCACAGTATTGGCTGCAGATGAGAACAAGCAACTCAATGCCACAGGAGGTGGCATGCGATTCACACGGGATCCCTAAGCAAGACGTCTTTCTCCCCAAGAACTGCTAGGTGAAGCCTATTTATTTTCCTAACCATGTAATAAAAAGTAGAAAAGGCCCAGAGCATGGGGGGAGCCATCTTGCTGCAAGCAATCATGCCGGGCCTGAGGGACATGGGGACAAGTGTGGGCAAAAGAGGTCACTCAGATTTACCAGTGCTTCTGGGGTATGTTTTATTCATGGAGTGCTCACTCGACACTACACCAGAATGGAGGCAACGCTGAGGCAGGACACTAGGGAGCCCCAAGGGGAACATAATGAGACAGCCTCTTGCACAAGACCCTGGGCTGCATAGGTGGGAACTAAGGTGGGCCGGAAGCATATGATGATGGCACTACATAGACAAAACTAACGCCCAGGATAGAAGCAAGGGGTGGGCTTGAAGTAAAGTAGACAAGATTGAAACAAATCACATACGGGTGAGGAAAAAAGAAGACAGGGTGGGGTGGAGCCAGGACAAAAAGGCTAGACAAAGAAACAGGACTGATTGACAATAGAATCGAGGAAGGGATGGAGGGATGGGAAAGGGATGAAGCAACAGGAAGGGGGAATGAAGTGACAATGAGCAGATGAGCTGATGAAGGTGAGGCTACACGATGGAGAGAATGGATGGAGGAACAAAAGGATGAAGGGACGAAAAGGAGGGAGCACGGGGAGGGGAAATGAATGGCAGGGGAAGAGGGAGAAGGAATGACGCAATGGACGAGACAACGGAAAGAGAGGACACAATAAAGGAGAAATGAGTGATGGGAGATGTCATTCTGTACATATGTTTCTCTTATTGGTTAATGAATAAAGCACTGTTGGCCAATAGGAAAGCAAGAGAGGTGGGATGAGGAGACTAGGAGGAGAGAGGAAGTAGTAGGGAAGAGATTCAAGATGAAGGACATACAGGGTAGGACGCCAGTCTCTCTCTCTCTGGTAAGATAAGACCACATGGAAATACTTAGATTAATAGAAATGAGTTAATATTCAAGACAGATCTAGCCAATAAGAAACATTAGAAACAGGCCAACCGCATTATATGTAATACAGTGCCTCAGTGTATCATTTGGGGCTGCCTTGGATGTGGGTCCAGAACAGAGGGGAAAAAACTACTCATAACAAATGAGGTAGTAGGGAAGAGGGAGGTGGTGATTCAAGGGAATGAGTGAGGAGGGAAGACGGAGCCAGCGGAGTGGGCGTGAGAGATGATGGGAAGGACAGATGAGGCCACGGGAAGGGGGATGAGAAGGGGGTGAGGTAAGGAGAGAGAACGAAGCAGTGGAGAGGGTACGAAAGATGAATGAGATGGTAAGAGTGAGGGGGTAAAGCAAGAGTGTACGGGACGATGCATGGGGAGAGGAGAGGAGATGGAGGGGGAATGAAGCAATGGGGTGGCATGGGGAAACAAAGCTGCTATACAGCCCCCGGTGACCTTAGGACCACGTCTACTATGGCCAGGCCCCTTCAGGATTAAGTTAGGGCACTTGGAGCACCACAAAACCCAGATCTTCACCACAAAATCTTTAGAAATTGCCTACATTTCAAATAAGTAGAATAGTTTAAGTTATAGTAAGGAACACAAAACAGACTGTCAAAGATCTATGACAGTGTCCAAATACACAAAGCTACAGCCTCATCATACAGGCTTGAGTAAAAGTATTACAGCAGCACACTTGATTGCATTCCCACAAACTCACAGCACAAAAACACTGTTCTTTAATCTTACCATAGGGTAGACAATCTTCACGTTTTCCATGCTTAAATATTTGAGCCTGAAAAAAATAATATGTTTTAAATATTTCTAAGTTTAAAACGTTATCAGAACAAACTTATTACATCGTTCAGAATTGTTGCTGAGCATACACCTGTGGAATATTTATTTACACTGTGTGAGTATATGTCACTGTGACTAGCTTAATAAAGCTGACTGGTCTGCAGCTGAGCAGGATAAGGTTAGGTGGAAACACTGGACTAACAGGACGCTGGGAAGAAGAGGACAGAGTCTGTACTGAGAGGAGGTACCAAGCCATGGTAGAGAATAGATAAGAAATATGGGTTAGTTTAAAATGTAAAGAGTTAGCTAGTAACAAGCCTGAGCTATTGGCCAAGCATTTATAATTAATAAGAAGCCTCTGTAGCTGAGTGTTGGTGGCACACGCCTTTAATCCCAGCACTAGGGAGGCAAAGGCAGGTGGATCTCTGTGAGTTGGAGACCAGCCTGGTCAACAAGAGCTAGTTCCAGGACAGCCTCCAAAGCCACAGAGAAACCCTGTCTCAAAGAAAAAACAAAAACAAAAAACAAAAAACATACAAAAAAAAACAAAACAAAACAAAAAGTCTCTGTGTGGTTATTTGGGAACTGGCTGGCAGAACAGAAAAGTCCGCCTGTATACACCACCAAATACCAGGTGAAGAGATTCAGTTCATGATAGAGGAAAGTCTGGAAAAAGGATCTTCCAATAGCTCTCTTCATAGCAAGAGCATGTAAATGGAATCTAGTCCTCCAAGTGTCTCAGATCCTAACCTGCAGTAAGTACAGACTCAACTAAAAGGAGGCAGGGAAGTCTCATCACTGTGCACAAATGGAAGTTACAGGACACAGGGTTCACACAAAGTGAGAAGCACAGAAGTCATTCCTCATCTTTCACCACCTCAGTCAACCCACGAGGGCATCCCACCCCCTCACCTTCCACAGAACATACTTCTACCCTCTGCCACAGTTGACCACTGGATCTAGGACTTCCCAAACTCACCCTCCCTATGAGGGAAGCAGCACAACATGCAGACCCTGTATATAGTGACTTGGAGGACAGCAGCCAAAAACTATCCAATCTTCAGCAGAACTAATTCTTTCTGGCTAGCACACTAAAACACTGGCCCTTACTAGACTACTGGCCCTTCCTTCAATTAGAACATTGATTCTCTAACTCTTGGAATTTGTTCCTGACTTCTACACATACATCATGTCAAGCATGTACCAACATTCAAACATGCACAGCAGCGCGCACACAAACACGCACACACACACACACACACACACACACACACACACACACACACACACACACATGAAACACTGCTTCTCACTAGAACTCTGGCTCCTCCCACTGGAACACCAGGTATCTTCCACTAGAACTCTGGTGCCACACACTGATCCCACACATTTACACACATGAAAAACACAAGCACAAGTGGGCCTGGTGGTTCATGTCTATAACCCTAGCAGTTGAGAGACACAGACAGGAGGATCACCGTAAGCTCACAGCCACACAGCAAGTCCCAAGGTATCCAGAGCTACATAAGAACAAAGGCATAAACACAGTAAACACACAAGACATAGCATTTAAAACTGGCATAAACCCATGTAATGACATACAAGAACACACATATACATAATGCACCAACTGCAAAATCAGGTCCTGTCAATGTCTAGTCATGTACCCTTCCTGTTAGTCCCCACATACATACACAGACAACACACACACACACACACACACACACACACACACACACACACACACACCCCAAAACATAAAATCCAGGTCCTAATGTCAAGTCCTAGCACCACCCATTGCTATTAAGAGAACCCAGAGAAGTCTGGGATGCTTGTTGGCTCCCCAGACTGCAAGCTGCTCAGGAAGAAATCCTCAGAACAGGTAGTGACAATGAGGAGCTTCACCTGAAAGTTGTGCATCACAAAGCAGGAACTCTAAAATCTGTCCAGACACTAGAGCAGTGGTAAGGTCTAGCTAGTCTCTACCAAACTGCTTCAACTCCCATTGGGAACTGGGATCAAACCAACCACAGCTTCATGCTGGCAGTCACAACCCCTTAGCAGAAATCACACTATCTTCCTTCTGCTCTTACCACCATTTTTCTTTCCATCAACTCAACTCCAGCCCATAAATGATCATCCTAGGCATAGTCCCATGACTTTATTTCATTCTAGAGACCCAACACCACAGACTGCATGCATCGCTCCAACATACTCAGTGCAAACGGATGGCAAGGCAGGACTCAGGCCCTTAACTGTCACCTCTGAAACATCATGTCATACTTCGGAAATCATTCCCAAAATACTCAGTGAACTTGGGTTTGTAATAAGGGGTCATGTGGAGCCCCCAACGGCTTCCTTGTGAACCTGAACAGGCCTCAGGGAGGTGTCCCCGAGAAAAGCTTTGGTTTGGGCAGGGCAGAAGGAACCTACCAGTGGGCCCTAGAGCTCTGCACTTTGCCACTCACTATTCCCACCCACCCAGCCACCAGTGAGGCACCACCTGAGCAGGAGGGAGGGCTCTCCCTCCTCCCCACACACAACTGGACACAACACACTGCACCCTTGGAGCTGGGCTGGCACCAGGAGTATAAAGGGAGAAAAGCATAGCCATGCTGGCAAACCTGGCCATCATCTGGGACAGAGGCCAGCCCCACCCTGCTGCGTGCCTGTCCACCCAGCTACCTCACAGCACATAAAGCCAGCCCAGGTTTGCAAAACTGTGAACTCAAATAGTTCAGGCCCAGATCATAAATCTCATGGGGAATAATATACAAGTTAAACCCTTTTCACTTTTAAAAAGTTAGGGCAAGCTTCACGTGAATAATCAACTTTTGCTTCTAAACTTTCACCTCTAAACTGCTGTGTATCCCTTAACTCTCCCCTCCCAGCAGGCTCTAGGGACCACGTCTTTCCTACTCAGTAGACTCTGGCTGGAAAAGCAAGGCACAATCCAAGGGCCTGACCTCAATGCACCTCTCAGAGCTGGTGCATCCCAGAATCCCATCCAAGTGCCCTTTCACCAATGCACCCACCCCCAATCAGATGCTCCACTACCCTTGTCCTTTTCTTAGTCATGGGAGGGAGGGGGAAAAAAAGAAAACAGGGCCACCTTTAACAAAGGCATCTTACAAAAACAACAAGACCTAAAATGAGCCTGTGTATCTACATTATAGATACATCTGAACATTATGAGGCTTCATATTTTTTTATTAAAACCATTCAGGTTTCAATCAGTTTTCATAGTAATATTAAAAATCCTAATTAGTCTCTGGCTTAAAAAGTAATTGCTAAAACAAATGTTCCCAATTTTTCAAAAACCAAGAAACAATGTGCCACCAGAAATAAGTGGCAGTGAGTCAGGGGCACTTTCCTGAGTCACCTCCTCAGCTGTACAGTACCAGGAGCACCACACAGGTCCTCAAGCTGTGCATGTGAGACTTTGTCCCTGTCCAGAAAGCACCCAGGACCACAAGCCATAGATAGAACAGTGGCAACCAAGCTTAAAGCACTATGAACCTCAAAACACCTCTCTTCCAAAGCTCTGAAATCAGAGCTGACATGTGTGGGGAACAACTTTTTAGGCTTTAAGAAAAAAAGCCCATGGGTATATAGTTCAGGGATAGATGCACTCGCCTTGCATAATTAAGACCAGAGTTCACAGGCCCAAACCTAGGGAAATAAAGAGAAAACAAACAAAAACACAGAACAGCATATATAGATAGATGTGCAAAATCAGGAACATGAGAAATTCAAAGGGCAGTGGCTTTAAAAGGATGGTAAAAGAGTTTTATGACCTTTAGGGCAACAAATCAAACACCTCAAAAGAAATTAGCACAGGCCAAAAAAGACAAATTAAAAAAAAAATAGAAATATTTGGGACTTAAGAGATGGCTCAGCAGTTAAGAGCACTTGCTACTCTTGCAGAGGACCCAAGTTCAGTTCTAAGCACCCACATGCCTGCATGCAACCACCTGAAATTCCATGAACTTCCATTTCCACTGCCCTCTTCTGGCCTCCATGGGTACTGCATGCATATGGTGCACATATAACCAGGCAGAACACGCATACAGATTTGTTTTTGTTTTGTTTTGTTTTGTTTTTTTGAGACAGGGCTTCTCTGTGTAGCTTTGTAGACCAGGCTGGCCTCAAACTCACAGAGATCTGCCTGCCCTGCCTCTGAGTGCTGGGATTAAAGGCAGGCGCCACCATTGCCCAGCTGAATTTTTCTAAGACAAAATAAATAAAACCTTTGAGTAGAACTATATTATGTAAAATAAATAAATAAATAATAAAAAAATTGGAGTTTGTGGTTTCGAATCCTCCCACCCAAGAAAAAAAAAAAGCCCTAAAAAAATTGTGACTTCACTACTGAATTCTAGCTAACATCGAAGGAAAAAATACCACCCTGCACAAACTCTGAGAAAATGCTTGCCAACAGGCTGTATGAGGTCACTGCTTCCCCAATACACAGCCAAGATTACAACAGAAAACTACGACCAACATCTATAATACAGATGTAAAAACCCTGAATGAATGTTAACAAACTGACTCTAACAACATACTATAAGAACTTTATACCAGAACCAAATGGGGTTTATCCCTCATCTGCAATGAATGCAAGACTAGTTTAGAATCCAATAATCCATTAATGTGATATGTCAAATTAATATAACAAATAAAAATACATGATCACTTTCCTGATGAAAGCCCAATAAATTATAAAGGAGGAGCCTCCTCTGCCTTATAAAAGATAGCTATGGAGGCTGGAGTGAGAGTTCAGCCATTAAAAGCATGTACGGCTCTTTCAGAGGACCCAAGTTCAGTTCCCAACACCCATATCTGGTGGCTTACGACCACCTGTAATTCCAGGGGATCCAGCAGCCTTTTCTAGCCTCGGTAAACACTTTACTCACATGGCAAATTCACACACAAATATACACATAATTTATAATTTAATTTTGTTCAATAGTAAATGTAATATTAAATTATTTAATTTGATTGACATAACACTGTTTAGTTTAGTTATTAAATGAGAGATGGCAGAACAGAAAGGCAAATAGCAGAAAGAGACACACCAGCAGCCACATGCATGAGAGCATGGCCAGTCCTCAGGCAGCCAGGAGATTCTGGCCACCACCAGCCAGCCTCACCCCATCACTAGGCCAGTGGCCCTGCTGCTGCCGCCGCCACTGCCACTGCCACAGCCACCACTTCTCACACTGCTCGCCCTGCTGAGGGGAGAAGGACAGAGCATGGAGCTGCAGAGCTATCTACAGACTGCAAACACAGGGTGTACAGCACCCTGAAGCTCTCGAGGGTCCTGCCCACAGACTTGCTGCCACATGATTACCCTGACTCTGAACATCAAGATATCCAAGATGAAGAGTGGTGCATTTTCTGGATTAAGTCTCCTCCAAAGACTTCCATGGTATATGCTGCCACCAGAGGCCATGTTGATGTCCATGAACCATGTTGCCTTACAGACCACATTGATGACCATGGCTCCTGCTGCCACTGAAAACTGTTAAAGTCCGTGATCTGTGCTGCTGCTAGAGACCATGTTGACATCCATGACCCATGCTGCCCCGGGGCCAGGTTGATGTTCATGATCCAAGCTGTTGCTAGAAACCATGTTGATGTCCAGGAAACCACGCAGAAGCTCCTTTTGCAGTGGTATCAATGACCACAAACTCATAACTAAGGATGAGAAGGATTGAAGGCTTCTGTGACAACATCTGACCCACCCACTCACAAAAATAAACAGTCCAGACAAACACTATTGAAGAGAGTCCTCAAAGTCTGTGATAAAGACACTGAAGTATAGCTCTTCAAGTTGATGGCATCTGGCAGGGGTGGGGGAAGGTGGGGAGGGACTCAGTTTTCTTTAAGGGACTAGCCACTGGGAGTTTACCCATGCTTTCAATGAGTATATGGCAACACAAATTGGATTTGGTGTTTTCTTTTGGGTTTTAGTTTGTTTGGTTTTGTTTTGGAGGGGATGAGCCTGGAAAGAATGGGAGGCAGGTGATTGGGGTGTACTGTATGGAGTCCCACATAATTAATGAAAATATTATGGGGGGGATCTTCTCTAACTTGTTAGGGCAGAATTAAATACTGATTGTTATACATCTACTTGGAATGTTCTGTGAAAACTTGTATAGTCTGCTCACTAAACTAGTTTACTATGCGCAATTGCACCGTTCCTGGGTCAAGGAAGAAATAAAGAAAATTAAACACTTCCTAGAATTCACTGAGAATGAAGACACAGCACACCCAAACTAATGGGACACTTTGAAAGCAGTGCTAAGAGGAAAGTTCATTGCCCACATGAAGAAACTAAAATAAAGGATAGTCACATTAGAGAATTACCAGTACAACTGAAAGGTCTAGAACAAAAAGAAACAAACTCACCCAAGGAGACACTAGGAAATAATCAAACTGAGGGCTGCAATCAATAAAGTAGAAACAAAACAATACAATGAATCAATGTAACAAAGAGTTGGTTCTTTGAGAAAATCAACAAGATAGACAAACCTTTATCCAAACTAACCAAACAGCTGAGAGAGAACATGAAAATCAACAAAATCAGAAATGAAAAGGGGGACATAACAACGGACACTGAGGAAATTCAGAGACTCTTCTATTCAGGTCATACTTTGAAAACCTGTACTCCACAAAATTCAAAAATTCAAAGGAAATGGACAAATGGACAAATTTCTAGATAAGTATCACTTACCAAAATTAAATCAAGAACAGATAGGCAATTTAAATAGACCTAGAACCCCTAATGAAATAGAAGCATAGAAGCAGTCATCAAGTTTCCCAACCAAAAAAAAAACAAAAACAAAAACCCAGGGCCAGATGGCTTCAGTGCAGATTTCTACTAGAAATCCAAAGAAGAGCTAATAAAATTACTCCTCATATTGTTCCACACAGCAGAAGCAGAAGGTTCATTGCCAAACTCTTTTTTACCAGGATACAATTACTCTGGTACCCAAGCCACACAAAGACACAACTAAGAAAGAGAATTACAGACCAATATCCCTCATGAACATTGATGCAAAATCACTCAATAAAATACTAGCAAATCAAATCCAAGAATACATCAGAGAAATCATTCACCATGACCAAGTAGGCTTCATCCCAGGGACACAAGTATGGTTCAACATATGAAAATATATCAATTGATCCACCATATAAACAAACTGAAAACGAAAAACCATATGATCATCTCACTAGATGCTGAAAAAGCCTTTAATAAAATCCAACACCCCTTCAGATAAAGGTCTTGGAGAGATCAGGGAAAACAGGAACATACCTAAACATAATAAAAGCAATATACAGTAAACCAACAGTCAACATCAAACTAAATGGAAAGAAACTCAATACAATTCCTCTAAAATCAAGAACAAGACAAGGCTGTCCTCTCTCTCCATATCTCTTCAATCTTGCACTTGAAGTTCTAGCTAGAGCAATAAGACAACAAAAGGAGATCAAGGGGACAAAAATTGGAAAGGAAGGAGTCAAACTGTCACTATTTGCAGATGATATGATAGTTTACATAAGTGACCTGAAAAACTCTACCAGGGAACTACAGCTGATAAACACCTTCAGCAAAGTGGCAGGATATAAGATTAACTTTAAAAAAAAATCAGTAGCCCTACTATATACAAATGATAAAGGGGCTGAGAAAGAAATCAGAGAAACATCACCCTTTACAATAACGACAAACAACAAAAAAATATTTTTGGGTAATGCTAACTAAACAAGTGAAAGACTTATATAGCAAGAACTTTGACTCTTTAAAGAAATAAATTAAAGAAGATACCAGAAAATGTAAAGACCTCCCATGCTCTTGGATAGGTAGGATAAACATAGTAAAAATGACAATCTTGCCAAAAGCAGATTCAACGCAATCTCCATCAAAATCCCAGCACAATTCTTCAGACCTTGAAAGGACAATACTCAACTATATATGGAAAAACAAAAGGCCCAGGATAGCCAAAACAACCCTATACAATAAAGGAACTTCCGAAGGCAACACCATCCCAGGTTTCAAGCTCTACTATAGGGTTATAGCCCTAAAAACAGCTTGGTATTGGCACAAAAATAGACAGGTAGACCAATGGAATTCAACTGAAAACCCTGATATTAACCCACACACCTATGACTACCTGATTTTTTAAAAAGCAGCTAAAATTATACAATGGATAAAAGAAAGTATCTTCAACAAATAGTGCTGGTACAATGGGATGCTGGCATGTAGAAGACTGCAGATAGATCCATGTCTATCGCCATGCACAAAACTTAAGTCCAAATGGATCAAAGACCTCAACATAAATCCAACCACACTGAAACTCTTAGAAGAGAAAGTGGGAGGTACCCTTAAACACCAGTAGCACAGACACTGAGTTGACAATTAACAAATGGGATCTCCTAAACTGAGAAAGTATTTTCTGTAAGGCAAAGGACCACAGTCAACAAGACAAAACGGCAGCCCATAAAATGGGAAAAGATCTTTACCAACCCCACATCTGACAGAGGGCTGATCTCCAAAATATACAAAGAATTCAAGAAGCTACTCACCAAAACATCAAATAATCCAACTGAAAAGTGAGGTACAGAATTACATAGAGAATTCTCAATAAAGGAATCTAAAATGGTTGAAAGACACTTAAGAAAGTGCTCAACATCCTTAACCATCAGGGAATGCAAATCAAAACAACTCTGAGATACAATCTTTCAGAATAGCTAAAATCAAAAACACCAATGACAGTTTATGGAGAAAGGGGAACACTCCTCCACTGCTTGTGGGAGTGCAAACTTGTACAGCCACTTTGGAAATCAGTATGGCGGTTCCTCAGGAAAATGGGAATCAGTCTACCACAAGATCCAGCAATTCCATTCTTAGGCATATACCCAAAAGATGCACATTCATGCAACAAGGACATCTGTTCAACCATGTTCATAGCAGCATTATTTGTAATAGCCAAAACTGGAAGCAACCTAGATGCCCCTCAACTGAAGAATGAATAAAGAAAATGTGGTACATTTACACAATGGAGTACAATGGGATCTTGAAATTCGCAGGCAAATGGATGGAACTAGAAGAAACCATCCTGAGTTAGGCAACCCAGTCACAAAAAGATGAACATGGTATGTACTCACTCATATATGGATTTTAGACCAGCCTACAATCCACACCGCCAGAGAAGCTAGGAAACAAGAAGGACCCTAAGAAAGACATTCATGGTCCCTCACAGGAGAGGAAAGGGACAAGATCTCCTGAGCAAATTGGGAGCAGGCAGGGGGGTGGGGGAGGGGAGAAGAAGTTAGAAAGAAAGGGGGAGAAAAGGAGGGGAAAGAACATGAGGGAGCAGGAAAGTTGAGTCAGGAGAAGAATAGAAAAGAACAAAAGAAGAAATACCATAATAGAGGGAGCCATCATAGGTTTAAAGAGAAATCTCACACTAGGGAAATGTCCAGAGACCTACAAGGAAGACCCCAACTAACAATCTGAGCAACAGTGGAAAGGCTACCTTGAAAGCCCTTCCCCAATAATGAGATTGATGACTACCTTATATGCCATCCTAGAGCCCTCATCCAGTAGCTGATGGAAGCAGAAGCAGACATCCACAGCTAAACACTGAGCCGAACTCCTGGAATCCAATTGCAGAGAGGGAGGAGTGATGAGAAAAGGGGTCAAGACCATGCTAGGGAAACCCACAGAGACAGCTGACCTGAACAAGGGGGAGCTCATGGACCCCAGACTGACAGCTGGGAAACCAGAATAGGACCTACCCAGACCCTCTGAACATGGGTCTCAGTTAGGAGGCCTGGAAAATGTATGATATCTCTGACAAACCAAGACGTATCCCTAGTGCACGAACAGACTTCAGGAGCCTATTTCCCATGAAGGAATACTCCCTTAGCCTAGAGACACGGTAGGGAGGGCCTAGGCCCTACCCCAAAATGATTTGACAGACTTTGATGATCCCTCATGGAAGGCCTCACCCTCCCTGGGGAGTAGATGGGGAATGTGATGGTGGTTTCTGTGAGGGGCATGGGAGGATAGGAGTGAGAGAGAACTGGGGTTGACATGTAAAATAAGAAAAAAATAATTAAATGAAAGGAAGGAAGGAAGGAAGGAAGGAAGGAAGGAAGGAAGGAAGGAAGGAAGGAAGGAAGGCAGGCTGGCTAAGGCCAGGCATTCATAGTAAGAATAAGTCTCCATGTATTTATTTGGGAGTTGGATGAGGGCTCCCAAAGAGTAAAGACAACCAACTATGTAGATCGAGTTCCAGGACAACCAGACCTACTCAGTAAAACCCTGTCCCAGGGGAGAAAAAGCTATCCATGAAGCACCCAGGAAAAAAGGGGGGAGAAATAAATAAATAAGTATAGGATTTTTATTTTTCATATAAAAAGGCAGCCCCACAACACTTAGCAAGCTGGAGCAGGAGATGAGGATCACAAGTTTATGGTCAGCATGGGCTGTACTTCATTTTTCTTAAAGAAAATTTTTCATAATAATACTTCAACCTTCCCGATGTTGATCAGTGCTTGCCCTACCCTGGGGAGAGTGACTCTCAGCTTCAGAGGAACTCGAGCATTCACAATGATTCATACACACACCCACTTTTGAGGATGCATAAAATAGGAACCAACATAGTGCCACCTGCTTTTCTGAAGAGCATAGGCAGGACCGCAGCAATTATACCACCAACCGTTTGGAAAAAACACCTCTCAGCACAGGAGGAGCAACCAAGTCTGTTTTTGTTGTTCTAGAAACTAGCTCAGTGCAAGGTGCAAACAAAACGAGTTTCCCAGTAATCATCCTAAACCACCACCGCACCTTTGTGTTGCTCCCACCCAAGCTAGCTTCCCCTCCCTGGGGCATGCTCTCCAAGCCCTGTAAATCACAGGCTGAAGAGACACACAGAAGCAAGTTCACCCTGCTGCCAAGCAAGAGGTGCTGGTCTGAGGCTCCCTGAAGGCACTGCCAAACTCAAGCCAAGAAAAACAACTCCACCCCAGGCCCTTGGAGAAAGGTCCCTGCACTGGAGCTCAGGTGTGGCTGTCACCGAAATGCAAGGTCTCTGAGAAGCTCATCAAGCTCAAACCTTGGGAACACTGACTAGCACTAGACCAAACTCAAAGCACAGCGTTAGAACAGCAGGGTACCACGAGCACTTCACTACAGGTTCTGGGCTCTCAAAGACACTGCTGTATCCATACCACCTCACGGATAGGACAAGGCACAAGGTAAACGATTCTCCTTGGCTCCGTCCTAAAACTAAGAGTTCCCCATCATGAGAAGCTTGGCAAACCAGTAAAGACAAAACTTTCACACAGGAAATCACAACCCAGGCAAAGATTGCCAAAACCCGCACAGCCAACCCCAGGCTGAACACCCAGGCTAGGCCACAGACCCGGCCCTCAGTGATGCTTGACCATTTCAAAGGCGTCCAGAACACAGCACTCCTAAAGCCCCTTCCTCCAGTATTGTGGAGAAAAGGAACCACAAAACAGAGCCTTAAAAACTGAGGCCTAGCACATCTACTGGCTTATAAAAATAAAAGTGAGAGACATCTTCTATCCCAAGACCAGCAATAAGCTCACCCTAAAGAGGGAGCGCTCAGATACAGGGCAGGACCCAGCCGTGGGAGCACCATCCAGGCCAGAGGCATCACTTGCCTAACAGGCATACTGCTGAAATCGGTAGTCAATGATTAGGACAGATAGCTCATTAGAATCAGAGAGGGTATTTCTTACCATGCCTCTCTCATAGTCCAGCTCTTTGAGTAGCCCTATGAAGCACTGGACATTTCTAGTTTGAGTGGCCCTTGGATTCCAGACCCTCTGAACCACTTCTGAGTTACAGGAAGAGCCCAAATTTTCAGGGTATGGACCACCCACTTGGGCAGTTTTAGGCCTGACCACATCCCAGAGGCAAGATTTCCAGGAAAGAGAGTATTTCCTTACTAGAAGAAACAAAGCCCCCTCTTACAACACATAAATGAAAGAAATTATCCCATTAACAGGAGAATTTCATACAAAGGAAAGCTAAAACATCATTTATATGCGACAGGAACTCCCTATACAGTCCTGGATGACCTCATGATCTTCCTGCCTCAGCCTCCTGGGTGCTAGATTACTAGCATGTACCAGCATTGCCAGTAATAGAGAATCAATTCTTCATAGCAACAAAAACACAGTTACTCACTGCAGTCTCCATGATGTGAAAAGAAAACTCACTAATAGGAAAGGCCTTAGGCAACAGGGAAACCAACCAATGTGAAGCACAGATAACTCCAGCCCCGTGTCTGTTATTGCTACTTACTTCAATTTCTAGTACTTTTTAAGTAAAAGTAACCATTCACCGATCAACTGACAAATTTGAAAGAGTGTGGAAACCCCCTTCCCACAGACAGCTCTAGATTGAGGGTATCCCAACACCATGGAGCTTCCAGGCTCAAAGGCAGGAGCCAGGCATGCAGAGCCAAGTAGCTGGGCACATGGAGGAATGCCCAGCATGGCTGAGGCACCTGAAGTCAGAGACCAAAGCCCAAATTTGCCCAGTGCAGGAAAGGGCAGTGCTGGCTCCACGTGGAAGTGAGGGAGACAAAAGGAGCAAAGAACGAAGCTTAGGTTGAGCTGTACCAAAAATCATGTCTTCAGCAATGGCCAATGACGACACGTGGGAGGGAGGGCAGTCGCCATAAAGCCAGCGTAGGGGCCAGCAACACCTTTGAGAGGTATCAGACTGATCAAGAAAGGCTTTGTGACACGTCTACAATCACATCACTACAGAGCTGGAGTTAGGATGATGAGTTAGTTCAGAGCAAGGTGTGGGGAGGGATAACACCAAGACCCTCCAAAGACTCCTCGGGATACTACAGAATGCACAGGTCCCAGGCCCTTTGTCATAACACAAAAAAACATAGCAAGGTGTCAAGATAGAGGACTTGCCTCAGGGCTAGGCCACCAGAATGATCTAGAGCAAAAGACAGATGGTCTATACACATAGACCACAGTTTATAGGAGCTGTGAAAAGAACCAAGTGTCAGAACAAATGTCAATTGCCCAAAATTTTTGAAAAAGGATACAGAGGAAACAATTTCAGGGAACTGATACAGACATTTTTTTGTCCCACAGTTAGAGCATGACTCATAGCCATGAGGGCTGGCCAACCCATTGCCTGTAAGGGGGCTGGCCAACTCATTAACTATAGGGGGCTGGCCAGCTCATTACCTACAGGGGACTGGTTAACCCATTGGTCACAAAGGGCCCAGCTTCTCCAATAACCAGACATTGGTCACCAGCCACTCAGACACTCAAAGCTTCATCAGCTGAGCTTCCTAGGCCACAAACAAGCATGAAGACACTGCCAGTTGCCCACCTTGGAAAACTTGTCTACTGATTATCTTCTATGCTCATATGGCAGGAAGACACCCCAACCTGTCCTTGGCTGGTCTTCCCGCTGATGCTTCTCTTCTCACTCCCTGTTCCCTTGACGGGCAGCTTACTATATACAGAGAACCCTGTCTAGACCACGGAAGAGCACACAACTATGGGGAACGCAATAGACAAGGAGTGATACTAAGGGCCCAAGGGAGTACTTTAGAGTAGGATGGCTTGTCACCCTATCAGAAGATAGAGATCAAGGACAGCACATGGCATGGGCTTGGGTAAGGCAAAGACTAAGGAACCGTGCTGTCAAGTGAAGACTCGTGGGATGGAAAGAAGGTCGTGGAGGGGTGGCTGGAAAGACAGACGGAGCTCCAAACAAGGCAAGGGAGACAAGAGATCCAAACAGCACAGCAGGCATAGAGGACACAGGCAAAGACAGTCCTACTCTGCAGTGTCTGTCTGTCTGTCTTTGTCTCTCTCTCTCACACAGACACACACAGACACACACACACACACAGACACACATACACAGACACACAGACACGCCACACAGACACACAGACACACATACACAGACACACACACACAGACATACACACACAGACACACAGACACACACACAGACACACACACAGACACACACACAGACACACACACAGACACACACACAGACACACACACAGACACACATACACAGACACACAGACACACACACAGACACACACACACAGACACACACACACACACACACATACACAGACACACATACACAGACACACAGACACACAGACACACAGACACACAGACACACACACACAGACACACACACAGACACACACACAGACACACACACACCGACCATCAGGCTTCCACATTCACAAGGCTAAGGAGGACAACAGGCATGAGGTGAGGTTGTGACTTCAGAGTGTCTCAAGTGCACCCACAGAATGCCTGCTCTAGAACAAGGACAGAGAGCAGGAAACAAAGATCAAGGGCAAATCAGAGATGAGGTGTCAACAGCCAAGTCCTGAGGGAAGCAGTGAGAAGAAGGCCAAGGAAAGTATGGGCAACCAGCTATCCACACCTGTCCATAGGCCAGGTGAGAGAGAAGAAGGGGTGGAGTTGTGAGGTTTTCAAATGCCCTGCAACAAAGGCACAAACCAAGGCTAAAGGGGAAGGGGGGGGCACTAGGCTCCTCAGCCTCTAACACTAACCCAGCTCACAACCAGCAGGGACGGATAACACTTCCCTTCTATTTAAAGGGACAAGGAGGATGAGGCCTGTGACCTACAAAGTCCCGTCCCCTGCCAAATGTGGAAATGTACAGACATGTTCCTATGGGGCTCATCTATGTAAAATGCTGAGCTACATGAAACCAGATACAGCCAGAGCTAGCAGCTCACAGTCTACTCAAAGCCTGACTCTGGAACTTACTTCCCTGAATTTACAGAACACAGCATTCAGTACTTGATTCCCGAACTGCCAGACACTTCCTCCACCCAAAACCCTACTTTGGGGGCTAGCAAGATGGCTCGGTGGAAAAGCACTTGCTGCCGCCAACCCTGAGTTTTGAGTCCTGGGATTCATGTGATGAAGGAGAGAATTCTTTCTGCCTCCGAGTTAGCGCTATGGCACACACACACCACACCACATCCACAAAATACATAAAAAGAAATAAAATGAAAAGAAACGCTACCCTGAGCACCAAGGCACAACCATCCAGACATTCTGCCCTTGGCACACTGAACCTGAGCATCTAGACACCGGGTGCCACGGAAGTCCACAAAAAGAGACCAAAGCCCACAAGACCATAATAGGCGAAGCTCTGTCTAAACAGTATGACTGGTACTAATAAGTCTCCACATACTTCTGAGGCAAGAGAAGTTTGTCGCTTCTCTTCCAGATAGAGCAAAGTACCACACCTATGCCTCAGGCCACTAGGAGAGATGAAATCCAAGTATAGCTAAAGCCTATTTAGAAGCCAAGGCCAGGACACCTTAGTCAGGTGGCTGAAAGGCCAGGCAGAGCCAAGTCCATGACACTGGTCTCTCATGCCTGTCCACAAGAGTAATCTACTCAACAGTCACTGGTTCCCAGACACCTGACCCCCTTCATCCTTTAAACCACACTTAAGAAAGAGACAACACTCCAACGGATCTACTGGGGGCTGCCATGCTGCAGCCTTAAATGGGCCTGTGGTCCTGGTACCCTTGGCTTTCTTGAGGTTTTTTGGTTTGGTTTGGTTTCATTTGGTTTAGTTTTTTTGAGACAGGGTTTCTTTCTGGAGTACCCTTGGTTGTCCTAGAACTAGCTCTGTAGACCAGGCTGGCCTTGAACTCACAGAGATCTACCTGCCTCTGCCTCCTGTACTTTTGTGAGTTTTAATACTATTGTTTGTGAGGTTTCTAGGTTTTGGAGGAATTCTGTGGTTTGTTTTGTTTTATTCAGTGCTGAGTAACAAACCTAGGGCTTTAAGCATGGTCTTAAGACAAGTGGTCTCTGTCACTGAGTTATAGCCAAACTGTGAGTTCAGTAAGAATCCTACCGTTAGACAATGAGAAAACAAACATAATTTTATCTGTTGTTTTGAGGTAGTTTCTCTGTGTAGCCATGGCCATTCTGGAACTCTCTTTGTAGACCAGGCTGGCTTCAAACTCAGATCTACCTGCCTCTGTGAAGAGCTCCCAAGTGCTAGAGTTAAAGGCGTGTGCCACAATGCCTGGAGATTTTTGAACATTTAAAATTGGGAAAAATAAGAAAACTTCACTGTGAAAGGGAGATGCGATGCTAATGGATGGTAAACAAAAGACGGTCTCCTGCTACCAAGCAACACTGGCAGTACCTTCCCTGCCAGCAGCCTCTTTGGGAACAGACGTTCCTTCACTACCATGGCCACTGCAGAAAATGCAGAGAAGCCACAGTGGTCAGAACTTTCAAATCTGAGGGAAAAATCACAGACACATTTACGTGACAATGCTTTTGTTTAAAGAATGCTTTCCATCCTCAGATTTCCTCCATTTGCACTAATGCTAGTACTCGAGAGTAAAGGGGGCCTTCCAGAAAAACGAAGTGCCAAGCACTTGTTTCCTTCCCACAAGAGTTAAGAATCAGCGCTACAAGAGGACTATGCTTCGAGGGAAATAAAATCAATCCTAGTTTCGATGTGACTTGTTCAGGGTTCACCTGTTTCGCCTAACCCACACTAATGAACAGGTGGATAAAAATGAAGCCAAGTGCATCAAAGGAAACATGCAATCCTGAAGCACAATACACCTGCAAGTTTCATCATGCACAGGACACCCAGCCCTCTGCCTTCAGGTCTGACAAGCCCATGGTGAAACTGCTCCACCCACTAAGCCTAACTTCCTCCTGCCCTGGAGCCAGACCAGACCCAAGTGACCCTCCAAAAGAGAAAAGAAAGCAGAGTGGGAGACTGGACACTCTGCTGCCCCAAGCAGCGGGGACTTCCGGCTTCTGGGGGCCAAAGCCAGGCGCTGTGAGCCCAAGGCGACGAGACCCCCACAGCTGTGGACTCACAGTTTCATTCATCCACTTCCCAGGATTTCAGTTGCCTGCGTCAGACAATTGCTCACCATCCTCAGGGCAAATCTCTCTAGATAGAGCAGAGGTGCTGTTGCCAAACCACTAAAGCACTCTGCCCCAACAGCAGAGTTGGGTCTCATCTTCCCCTCCCTTGCCAACACACCCAGCTGGTGGGGGTAGGAGACAACTTTTCTAAGCCTCTGGGAACCCTTTTTACACCTCAGGAGGAAGGGAAAAAGAGAGAGAATTTCTCTCCCTCAACACTGGAATTTGAAGGTGTCCAAATAAAAGGCACACATGTCTAGCTGGCTTAAGTCACTAAAAGGAATCCCAACCCACTGGCATAACTGGCAAGGAAAGGAACAGCATCTGTCCGCCAGTATCTGAGCACAATCTATGCTCTACACACCTCCCAAATAAGAAAGGAGAAACAGAAAACTCGGGAACCACACAGAGAGACAAGAAACAGGTGACCAAAAAGAACCAAAAGGCTGTGAGCAAAGAACATAAAACCAAACAAAAAGTAGTTTTTGTGACTTCCCTGACATCCTAACGGACAAGCCCACAGGCACTCTGACCAGGACCTCCGTGAACCCTCAGTTAACCGCCCAGCAGGTTATCCCACCTCCCATAGGAGTCTAGTTCTCCTAGTCAGGACGCCTGCTTACCCTGCCAGCCACATATCTGTTGCCATGGGCAGCACAGCTCAGAGAAACTCCTGAGGCAAGCTGTAGCTAGCCAGTAGCTAGCTACAGACCCTAAAGCCCCTCAAAAATGTAGATTGCTAGCTAGGTACAGTGATACACACACATAACCATTGTGTTTACAAGACAGAAGCTAACCTGAGCTGTAAAACAAGATCCTTCTCACCTAACCCCAGAAGAATGCAGACAGCTAAACAAAACCAATCTAAAAATCAGTTCCCTGAGATGAATCATGCCTGCCCCCCATGTGCCAAATACACATGCTAGATAGGCCTAAGACCCTTCCCTCAATCTCCACCATGGACTAACAGACTCTAGCTACCTATTGTCAGACCTTCCTATATTCTCTTAATCTAAACATTTTCAGCAAGACTCAAGCTAAGCCACAGGTGTTTGCATACACCTGGAATCCTAGCATTTAGGAGGAAGAAGGAGTATCAACACAAGTTCAAAGCCAGCCTGGTCTACAAATTCCAGGCTACAAAGTAAGACATGACATGCCTTGTTTTTAAAAAAATGTAGAAAGCCAGGCATGGTGGTACACACCTTTAACTCCATCATTCTTTAGGAGGAAGAGGAGGCGGATCACTGAGTCTGAGCCCAGCCTGCTCTACAGAGGAGTTTCAGGACAGTCAGGGATACACAGCGAAACCCTGTCTCAAAAATTAGCTAGGCAGTAATGGTGCACACACCTTTAATCCCAGCACTCAGGAAGCAGAGGCAGGTGGATTCCTGAGTTTGAGGGCAGCCTGTGCTACAGAGCAAATTCTAGGATAGCCAGGGCTACACAGAGACACCCTGTTTCCAAAAACAAACAAAAAAGTTAAAACCAGGGCTGGGGGTTGGGGAGGACAATGGGTAGAGTAGGGAGGCAGAGAGATGGCTTGGTTGATCATCAAACCTGAAGCCCCAAACCCTGGAAATACATGGTAGACACAAAGAACAGTTGTTCTGAAGTCTTTTATTGTTGTTGTTGCTGCTGCTGCTGCTGGGCTTGGAAAATGGCTCAATAATTAAAAGCCCATGGATCATCACAAATGCACTCTGGTACACACACTTGTACACATACATACAGCAAACAAATGTAACTATAAAAATTTTTAAATATACCAAAATAGCAAGAACCTACTTATATCCAAATCTTCTAAATTAACCATGTCTGTCTACCTCTTCACCAGTGACCTAAAACACAGATGTATAATACCTACCATGATTTATAAAGCATGGTGGGCACACAGCTGTGATCCCTGCCTACCCTTCCCACAGCCATCCTCACACTCTCCTTCAGGGTTAGTCACTGCTTGTACCAACCTCTACTGTTGCAATCAAAATGCAAATCACAATAAAACCCTCTTCAGTCTCCTCTCCACACAGCTGGGACAAAAGCCTCCCAAGGTAAGGGCTATACATCTGTACTTGCAAATCCCAAAGATGTCTACCATAGGCAGACATCAATATGACAAAACAACCATATTTTTTACATTTGTTTTATAAAATGTGTGTGTGTGTGTGTGTGTGTGTGCGCGCACATACTATAACTGCCATGTGAAGGCAACCATAATTTTTATAAGATTTTACTTCTATTTGCGGGTATATGTGTGTGCATCTATGTGTGCAAGCACACATGTGTACAAGTGCTCACAGAAGCCAAAAGATGCCATCATATGTCCTGGAATTAGTTCAACGAGTTGTGTACCTCTCTGCATGAGTACTGGGAAATGAACCAGGGTCCTCTGGGAAGGCAGGCCAAGTGAGTCCCACAACCATAATTTTTTAAAAAGACCTCAAAAAACAAACAAACAAACAAACAAACAAACAAACAAACAAACAAGCCTATCAGGGGCTGGCTAAAGCTAGATGGTTCAGTGCTCTCCTACCATGTTAAAGCCAGACACCCCAGCACTACCAGACAGAGAGAAAAACACTATGAGCAGAAACGCAATTGGCTGAGTTAAATGTCTATTATCATACACATTAGAAAAAATTACTGCTACATACCCAAAAGAACTGTAAACATAAATTAAAAAAAAAAAAATTCTTATGTTCCCAGTAGCATTAATCAGTAGACAAATTAGTCAAAACCAGACACATAATGAAATATTTCCTGGCCATAAAAAAGGAGCAAAGAAACCAGGCGTTGGTGGTGCACACCTTTAATCCCAGCACTCAGGAGGCAGTGGCAGGCGGATCTCTGTGAGTCCAAGGCCAGCCTGGTCTACAGAGCAAGTTCCAGGATAGGCTTCAAAGCTACAGAGAAACCTTGTCTCAGGAGAAAAGAAGGAGCTAAGGAGTGAGGAGCCAACACTTGCCACAGAGTGGACAGACGTTACGGACACTGTGCTCGGTGAAAGAAACCTATGCTACATGAGTCTAAATATGCAAAATTTTCATTAAGTCACCTCCACAGACAGATGCAGGTCAGTGGCCACTGGCACTGTGGGGTAGTGTGTGGTACGTGGAGTGACATACTGAAGGGAGGCATTGGTCACTGCACAACTTTGTGAACATTACAAAATGAAGAAACTACCCAACTGAAGGGACAGTCGTCATAGCGAGCAAATCAGGCCTTGCTTTTAAACTGTTGTTGACATAGCAGAGTAGAAACATCTTATTTTCCCAGGTTTCCTTCCTATGTGTTTTGAATGGCAGACCTCTGAAGGCAACAGCAATACAACTGAAAATAAAGAGAGACCGGACATTTCTCATTCCCGCAACCAGGATGCAGAATCAGATGCAGTAGGTCCAAAGAGCCTCTACTCACCTTCCTACTCCCCTTCCCAGGGTTCCTGGCACCCAGCTCTAACACCACCCACTCTGCCTCAGAACCTGTGTAAAGGTGTGCAGACAGCCAAACCCAAGACGCCAGTACGACTGGTTGCCTCCAAACCTCTCCAAAAAATCCTGAACAAGGACAAGAACTACTCTCAAATCTCACCCAGGGTAGTCAAAGAAAATCAAGAAGGTGTTTCTGACCCTGGAGCCTACAGTCCCAGAAGGTCATCTACCACCCTCCAGAATGTGTAACTCTAGAGACCATGACCTTACAGGACAATCCATGCCCTCCTCCTGAAAGCTGACTCTCCATATCATGGCCTCAGAAAGCCTCTGTGACCTTGTAAACATTAACTCTAGAAACAGCATTGGAGAGGCTCCACCTTCTAAACACTGCACATCAAAACCAAGCAAAGCTTTAGGAGTCCATCTGTGACCTCACAAATACTAGTCCAGTAGCTTCCTAGCCTCTTTCACAAGGCCAAACCCTCTCTGTGATTTCACACTAGAGCTTTCCTTCTCAGTACTAAAAAGCCATACAACAATCAGAGACCACCAGCAATAGGTAGGTTGAACACAATGGGCTTCTCTACATAGTATTTAAACATAGATACTAGAAACTTTGTAACACACTAATACAAACAGGATCAGATTTCAAGCCCTCTGCCTCTTTCGTTTTCACTAGGGCTAGCTTCACTAATTGCTTTACAACAAAACTAAACTCCCAGGAACACGGCTGCAGTTCTACAGGCACCACTGCCCCCTAGTGGTGATGCACAGATCACTTTCTCTTGTGAGCCACCACTTCAGGCCAGCCTCATACACTGAGCACATAGCAGTAGACAGTGAAAACACAGTTCTGTGATGCAAACAAATTCCATCATGTTCCAGTCACTGGAACATTGAGTGAATGGAACCAACAGTCTGGGGATGACCCCTCAGTTTGGAAACAATGCCCATGTCTACAGTCCCACAGATCCACAAGCTGTCCTCCCTGGTACTTACCAGAGCCTGCAGCATCCCATCCATTGCAATGACACCCTCAATGGTCTGGAAGGAAGAGTGGGCCAAGGTACACAGGCTCCAGTCCAGAAAGCTGGCCATCTTTCTCTGCTTGACATCAGGACGTGTGACAAACCTGCAGGGGAATACAAACACAGGAGATGCTCAACAAGACTCCAATGTTGAGAATTTACCCACATTCATTTCCTCCCAGTCCTTAGCCAGGTCAGCTGCCTACATACATGGCCCTCTCTCAAAGAAACCAAGCCCCTGACCATCATGGCCCGGCAGCTGATTCCCTACCAGGGTATCTCATGAAGTTATTCACAGGCCTCACTACCTTCCCTCCTTCCCTCCTGGGGCCCAAATCATCCAACAGCTTCACAAATCAATGGATACCTTTGTCCATTGATTTGTCAGGGAACCACACATCACCACAGTCAGGGAACATCTTCCTACTTCTCAGCTCCAACTCCTTCCAAGTGTATCCCTTAACCTCAGGATATATCCTCAGCAACCTAGTCCAACAGCGAACCCCAACCCAAGGACCTCTCTGCCACAGCCTCCATGGGCCATACAACTCCCACCTCATGATGCACGGCCTGTTTCCTTCCACCCAAGGATAGCTGACAATGCGAGCTCAGACCAGTGGCTGGATAACTCTATACAGGTTTTATAACTAAAAAAATAAACCAAGTTCTGCCCTCTCAAGGCTGACACCAAAAGAAAAGGAAACCCAAAAGAGCAACACCGAAGGAAAGAAAGACTGGAAGACAACTCGCAGAGGAAGGCAGCGCTTCTCCAAAGAAGGCTCACAGACAACCTCAAGGGTACTTGTAAAGGAAGGCTGAACAAGGCTGCCAGCCAGGTGGGAAAGCTCTGTATCAGGAAAAGGAGCTAAGAGGAGATGTATGGCAGTTAAGTACAGGGATCAGGGTCCAAAGGGCCTAGGTAGGTCAGGCAGCAAGTCTGATGAATGTCCTAACTACAGTCCCAGGACATTCAGGTAGAACAGAAATGGAGACGCCAGCAGGCAGTCCTAAGGTAGTTCCTAGAGAATAGTAGAACTGTCTGCAGAGAAGGGAGGCTATGAGTCCTGGGGACACAGAGGTCCACTATGGGAATCCCGTACAATGCCCACTAGAGTCACATGTCACATGAAGCACCAGCCAGCGGTTTGTGTGAGTCCATAGTTCGGAGAAAAGTCAGAACAGGAACCACCAGTTAAGACAGTCATCCACCCTCTAGTGCCCTGACCATCTACCTGTGTCCTAAACCCACTATACCTGTCTACTCATCTAGAGGGTCAGTTAAAACTACACCTACTCTCTCGGTAACAAACCCTCTCAGCATACACTGGCTAGTACTATGACATGTGCAGGCAAGTGTAAGTGGACAGCTAGTACTCTTCATCACCCCACGAGTGATAAAGACCCCACCTCCTAAGGGTCACACCTCACAGGACATGCTCAAGGGTTTAGGTCCCCTATTTCCAAACAATATGGTCCAATACTTGCCTAAGCTCAGTTGTCCTCCTGTTCAACCTATGAAGCAAAAGACCAAAGCTTTGCCCTAAGCAGCACCTACACAGTCTAGTATTTGTCCTTTGCCTTCATCTTGCCATGGCTCATGGGCACACATTTACTCCCAAGGCAAAGTACACTTTTAAATTTAAAAAAAAAAAAAAGTAAAGTCACTAGAAAAACAAAGTCACTTGCTATATTAAAAGCTGCCCATTTGACAACTAAAGAAAAAGCAAAGTTGAGCCACCAGCAGGCCAAGCTGCAAGAGCAGCAGAGCATCCAGCTGGATTGCCAACCATAAAAAGATTGGCAGTTGCCAGCAGCAGAAACTAGAAGCAACAAACAGCAGCTGCCTTTGACTAGCAACGACTCTGACAGTGGCCACAGTACACTAAGTGGCAGCTGAACAGGTCAAGACAGCAGCCACTGCAAAATAAAGAATAACAGCAAAAGTAGAGAGAAGACAAGAAAGAGTGGGGAATTGAGACTGTAGGACAGGTTATGAAGAGCCAGAGATCAAAAACTACAGGCCCTACTGTTCATGAAAAACCATCAAGGCTCTAAGACCTAGGGCTTCAAAATATCAGCCAGGCAGCTTAACACTAAACATTACTAAACACTTAGGAATCCCAATACCTACACCTGAACACCAGCTGCCACCAAGAGATGAGGAATACTCCTAAAACTAAGGGTCCTAGCACCTCTGGCCGTCTCAAAAACTGTAACACTTGTAGAACTAAGGACACTGCTCTCAGAAACTTGTATAAGATCCCTAACACTAGATCCCTAACACTGCTGCTGTTTCTGCCTGCTTATTCCTGCAAGCTGATGCTATCAATGCTAATGGACACAAAAGAGCTAATAATAATAGCACTAAAAAGACAAAAGAGCTAATAATGATAATAATAGCACTAAAAAGACAAAAATATAGAATTCATATGTAGGATTTTTCTAATTTTTCTGTTCCAAATGTCTTTTTCTTCATGGGATATACCTTGCTTTATCTTTTGCTTTGCTATTTTTTTTTCTTTAGAGAGCATATCATGTAGCCTATGATGGTCTCCAAAGCTCATGTGATTGTCCTGCTTCAGCCTCTCAAGTATGTCCCTTGCATATGTAAGCAGAAAACAATTTTCTTTTTTTCTTTTTTTTTTTTTTTTTTTTTTTTTTTTTTGGTTTTTCGAGACAGGGTTTCTCTGTGTAGCTTTGGAGCCTATCCTGGAACTTGCTTTGTATACCAGGCTGGCCTCAAACTCAGAGATCCACCTGCCTCTGCCTCCTGAGTGCTGGAATTAAAGGTGTGCACCACCAAGCCTGGGCTACTTTTTCAAGCTGAAACCATTAAGAGTAAAGTTGGGAGCTAAAGAGTTGGCTTGGTGATTAAGAGCACTGGCTGTTCAGGATCCAGGTAATTTCCAGCACCCACATGGTCGCTAACAACCAGGGGATCTGGTGCCCCTCTTCTGGCCTCCAACGGTACTGCATGTTCATGGTGTACTGGCAAACATGCAAACAAAATACATAAAAAATTGTGTGTGTGTGTGTGTGTGTGTGTGTGTGTGTGTGTGTGTGTGTGTGTATGCATATATATATAAGCAATTTATAAAAAATTAAAGAATAAAGCTCTATTCTCATCTTTCATTTTTTGTTGTTTTGTCTGTCAAGACAGAGTTTAACAATGTAGCTCTAGTTAGCCTAGAACTCACTGTTTCAACCAGGCTGGCCTTGAACTCACAGAGCTCTGTTTACCTTCTGAGTGCTGGGATTAAAACATGCCTGGCTTATCTTTCTCTGCAACAACATAATGGTAACAACAGTTATAGGAGGATTTCCCAGAGACCCCCATCAAACAATACAGGCTACTTAGATACTCACTAGAAACTTCATAGTAAGACTATTGCTACAGACACACACTTTAATCACAGGACAGAGAAATCAAACTACTGACTGAGAAGCTCCCTCCTTGCTGACTAGTTTTCACAGTGCCAAAAGGTGTTTTACAGGCTACTGAGGGAGAAAAGCCATCAACAGTCTCACCCAGGTGTGAATCCTGTAAGCTACAGTAATAACTGACTGGCCTGGCAACACAGACCCTCATGCCTAGTACTAAACACCTAGTCCATGGCTGGGGAGATCATAGGCCCTAGTAGTAATATTTTGCCAAAGAAACACAGAAATAACACTGTCTTCTAAATACTTAGCTTTACACCCATTGGCCAGTGGGTTAGGAACAACAACAACAGAAAGACGAAGCTAGGAAGGGAACTGGTTGGGCAGGGGGGGGGTTCCCAGAGAAGGTGGAGGTGGGAATATGGGAACAGTATCTAGACCGCATCTAAATAAATGCATTGGGTTTGTGTATGGAAATTCCAAATAACAGATAAATGTTTAAAATAAAAAAATTTTAAAAGTCAAGTAGCAATTAGGAAAAACAAAAAAAAGCATGGTAGCTCACACTTGTAATTCCAGAAACTGGGAGACTGAGGCAAGAAGATTATAAGCATTTTTGAAACCAACCTGAGCCTCATAGTGAACCATAGGCCAGCGTTGGCTAAGGAGTAGAACTCTTGTCTCAAAAACTTAAAGACAAAAGGTTACAGGAAGATCCTCCTTAAAAGTCTGGCTATTAAAGGAAGCAAGTGTGGCTCGGGAGCCACAGACAGAGGAGAGCACAAAATACTGAATACTGCTGACAGCTGGTGCAGCAGGACAGACAGCACAGTGCTGTGCATAGGCCTACTCTTTACCCCACCAAAAAGACAACTATGGAATAGGGGTGACTCAGAACCAAGTAAACAAATTCACCGAGCATCTCTGGGGCCATTTCCAGTGGCCATGTCAGTCTGCTCAAACACCCTGGGTACTCACACATCTCAGGGCAATGGCTGCACTGCACATGAGTATACAAATCTGGCAACAGCCTCTCCAAGGTGGATGCCAGCCACACCAAATGAAACAGTCACTCTGTTCACATCAGCACTAAGTGGCACTGAGGTCCTGGTGCTCCAGGCTGTGGCCATTCCTGTAGGATCCCAAGAAGTGAACAAAAGATTTTGAGTTTTACCTTCTGTGGCCCACAGATACTCCACAGAGTAAAGCTTGGCATAAATCTACCATCATCAGTCTGTTTAATAATAAGAATAAACAGCAAATACAGGGTAGATAATAAGGCTGATAAAATGGTTTAGTAAGTACACACACACACACACACACACAGTAAATAATCAAATGTAGTATTTTTACTAAATGTATTTTTTAAATTTAAAAAAAAATAATAGTTTTCATTTGACAAAGTTAACAAACATTTTCAAAGTCCCACCCAGCTGGCAAATACTAAAAAGGGAGCCTTCAATTTACTTAACCTTTGCAGTGACTACATTTTAAATCCTCCCAAAGGAAAAAAAAAACCTTCACCCCACTTACAGGAGATCATTCCAAGAAATCAATCAGAATAGAACAGTACAAAGTCTTATATGAAATATTCAGGAATGGCCATGTTAATTTTAGTAACCAAATAGGAAGAAAACCATCTACATGTACAGCAATAACAGTCACATCTATGTCAGGAAAAGATAAAGTCCCAGGGGCACTCAGGTACAGCAACTCAGCCAAAGAGAACACGTGATCACCAAACATGCACCAGAATACAAGCAGCTACACCTCCCAGAGCCAGAAAGAAGATATGGGTTACAACCTTCAAAATGTATGGGTTCCTTTTGCTACGGCTTGAATCTGAAAGATCCTGAAAGACCATGTGATCAAAGCTGCTTGTTGGCTGATGGGGCTTCTCAGAAGTGATTGTCTGGATCAGCAGAAACTAATCCACTAATGGGTTCATAATTTGAGGGCATTATTGATAGCGCATGCCAGCCTTGTTGGAGGAAATACATCCCTCAGATATTCCCTGAGGGGGCTGTATTTTGTCTCTGGTTGGCCTGTCAGTATGCCATCCCTCTCTACTACCCAGATACCATGAGGTCAGCAACTCTGTCCCATTCTCTCTGCTATCTGTGACACGGCACAAGCCCAAGGTGTCTTTTCCTACTTCAGAGGTAGACCAAGGACTGAGATGGATGTACCATGAACTAAAGACCTACAAGCACAAGCCTAAAGAAGCCTTTCCTCCTCTGACTTTTCTCAGGCATTCTCCCACAGCAATGAAAGCTAAGTGACACTTTTATAAAGGACAGAGACTTTTTCCTCCCATGTGAGGAGTCCCTAAGAAAGAGGCTCCTATCTTTAATTCCAGCCTAATTCTGCATAGTGAGTTCCAGGAAAGCCAGAGCTCGTTTGAGGTGTCAACCACTATCTAATCAAAACAACCACAAGACTTTACAACCAACTTTCAACAATTAATTTCTAGCTTAAGTAACGATGCACATATTTAAAATCACATTATTAGGAATCCTAACATCTCCTGGAAGTCACACTTTGCTAAATAAAATTCCTAGTACCAACTGCCAGGTGTCGTAAATATGCCTTTTACACTTAGAGCAGTGGTTCTCAACCTCCCTAATGCTGTGGCCCTCCAATACAGTTTCTCACATTGTAGTGACCCCCAACCATAAAATTATTTTCACTGCTACTTCATAACTCTAACTTTGCTACTGTTGTGAATTATAATGTAAATATCTGATATGTGGGATATCTGATATGCAACCCCTGAATAAGGATCATTCAACACCCAACCACTGATTTAGAGGGAGCCAGATCTCTTGAGTTTAAGGCCTGCCTGGTCTCACAACAAGTTCCAGGATAACACAATACCAAGTGTGGGATACCTCTCCGTGAGTTGTTGATCAGAGGTGTCCCAGAGACCCTAAAAACAACACAGGCATTGTCATTAGTCTTGGTTGCCCAACAAAACTTTGATGGTAAGACCCTATTGCTGAAGACACCACACACAATGGTCACGGGACATGGAGAAATTAATACTGTATTGACCAGGAAGTTTCCTCATTGCTGGTTAGCAGCTATAGTACTGAAAGTTACTATGTAGGTGGCTGAGGATTGATGGGAGAGTCAACAGCAATCTTACCCAGCCTTGAACTCTGTAAACTGTAGCAGGAATTCCAATTCTTCTTAATAACAAAAATTCAGAGTCAGCTATTGGGGTTAGTGATGAAGATAAGAGAAAGCATCCAGCCACTAGAGAGTTCTTACCTCTACCAATGCTTAGACCAAAGGGGTGATTCTATCCTCAGACTGGCTCCTTAGACTACACTTCTCCTTAGACTGCATCTCTCTCCTCTCTTCCCACCTTATATTCCTCTCTGCCCAGCGATATCACTCCTGTCTTCACCTCATTAGTGCTGGGATTAAAGGCATATCACTCCAAGTGCCAGGATCACCTTTATGTGAGCTCTTGTTTGTCTTCTAGACTGATCAATTTCGTGTAGCTAGGATGGCCTTGAACTAATAGAGATTCATCTGCTCTGTCTCCAGAGTGCTGGGATTAAAGGTGTGTGCCACCACTGCCTGGCCTCTATGGCTGACTAGTGAGGCTAGCTTTGCACTCTGATCTTCAGGCAAGCTTTATTAGATCATAGACAAACTATCACCACAGTAAACTATAACATTGAGCAGAATAGCAAGATATGCCCAGAGGTACAATAGTGACATGAATTCTAAGTATAATCAACTGCTTTCTAATTGAATTTAAGGCCCAATCCACAGAACAAAACACATGCCTGGTACTGTAAATGTGAAAAACTCACGGCTGGGGAGTTCACAGGGCCCAGGGATGAAACTACTACTACGTGTGCATATTATCAAACTGTCCTCTAGATTCCTATCTCTCTACCCATATTTTAGTGTGGCTCTCAGACCTCATCAGAGAAGTTTCTCCATGCAGTGGACGGTGGTTAATACAGAAACTCACAGCTGTCAAAGTGCAGAGAATAAGCATCAATGGAGTGGTCACTATAGCTATATCACACACTCACACACACCACATATGCGCTCACACATGTCTTCTGGACATGAGAGGACCACTCAAGAACTCACAGTAGTTATTTAGCTGCCTGTACAACACCTGCACAAATCAAGTCAACATTATACCATAAAGGGGGAAGGGGCTTTGGAGTACCAACACCTAACTGAGGAGCTATATAGACAGTTGATTGCTTCTGGAGGAGGGAAAAAAGAAAAATCAGTTCTCTTTTAAGAGTGTAGACCCTGGAAGGTTGACCACGCTCCAGTGGATTACCCCATACCCATGAATATATGAGCAACACACAAATTGGCCTCCATAGGATATTTTTGGTTTTGGGTTTTTTGTTTTTTTTTTTTTTTTTAAAGAAAGGAAGAAAGGAAGGAAAGAAGGAAGGAAGGAAGGAAGGAAAGAAGGAAAAAAGGAAGGAAGGGAGAAAGCAAGGAAGGAAGAAAGCAAGGAAAGAAGTACAAACTGGGAGATTGGTTTTATGCATCAGTTTCCTCCCAGATAAAACCATATATATCAAGATACAAAGCCGGGCGTTGGTGGTGCACATCTTTAATCCCAGCACTCGGGAGGCAGAGGCAGGTGAATCTCAGTGAGTTCGAGACTATCCTGGTCTACAAGAGCTAGTTACAGGACAGCCTCCAAAAAGCTACAGAGAAACCCTGTCTCAAAAAAAAAAAAAAACAATAAACAACAACAACAAAAAAAAAGACACAGAATGTTGGGGCTGGAGAGATGGCTCAGAGATTAAGAGCACTGGCTGCTCTTCAAAGAACCAAGGGTTCCATTCCCAGAACCCACATGGTGGATCACAACCATATGTAGCTCTAATTCCTCAGAATTCAACACCTTCTGATCACCACAAGCAATACACACACAGGGTATAAAGACACAGATGCATGCAAAACACCTATACACATAAAACACCAATTAAATAAACCTTTTTTAGAGAAGGGATTAAATCCTAAACAAGAAAAGGGCACAGAATGTTAAGGAAGTAAAACAACGAGATGTTCTGAAGGAAGGTGAGTACTCCATCCTACATGGTACTCCTTAAGCTCAGGACGTCCTAAAACCAACCAGATTCACTGAGGCCCTCCCTCCTCAAGCATATATAAGACATTCTTAGATAAGGGAGCTACTTGGAAGAGCTCGGGTCAACTGAGTGTCCTGGAAAACACAGTTTCCAACTGTTGAACTGCCTGAAGATTATGCAGTGTGCTCCAAGTTTCTAGAGCTGTCAGCTGCTCTGGAGTGGGCTTTGGTGATGAAGCTGTGTTTGAGTCGTTTCTGTTCCTACAAGTAAACCCTCACCCATATTCCAGTAAGTAATCACAACAAAACTCACTAGTTAACAAGTTGGACTTAAGTGACATCCATACTTTGATCTATCATTATTAGCTTCCGATCTGAAGTGAACAGACACTTGTTAAGGTCTCCCCAGGAATAGTGTCACCTAACGGTAGGAAGGAATGGGTGAAGCTGGGAGAAGTTAGGTAGAAAAGTAAGGAGTAAATATGATCAAGCCAGGCACTGGGGGCACACATCTGTGTGAGGGTGTCAGATCCTCTGGAACTGGAGTTACACACAATCGTGAGCCACCATGTGGGTGCTGGGAATTGAACCCAGGTCCTCTGGAAGAGCAGCCAGTGCTCTTTCTTCCCCCCCCCTTTTTGGGGTTTTTTGTTTGTTTGTTTGTCTTTTGTTTGGTTGGTTGGTTTTTGGTTTTGGGGGTTTTTTTGTTTTTTGTTTTTTGTTTTTTTGAGAAAGGGTTTCTCTGTGTAGCTTTGAAGCCTGTCCTGGAACTTGCTCTGTAGGCCAGGCTGACCTCGACCTTACATCTCAGGCACATCTCAGTCAACAGCCCCGCACAGCCAACAAGACTTACTTGGACACAAGGACAGCAGCTGCATCTCGCGCCTTGTCGCTGACCACCAAATAGGACTGCAAGAATTTGACAAATTCCAATTTAGTTTTCTTTAATTTCTACATATCCTACAAATATGTAGTATTTATACAATATTCAAAATTAAATGTAAATAGTTTCCCTAAACATTGTAGTAATATATTATCTATGGTTAATTAAAGCTTGCTGAGGATTCAGAAAGCAAAGTCAGCTACAAGCCATAGAAGCCTTTAATCCCAGCAGTCAGAAGCTAGGAGGTGGTGGTACACACCTTTAATCCTAGGACTCAGGATTAAGAGGTAGATGGATCTCTGTGAGTCCAAGGCCACCCAGATCTACACAAGATTGACCCAGTCCTAAAGAGAAACAGTTCACACAAAGATGATCTCAGCACCTGGGATCACATGCCTTAAACCCAGCACAGGAAGGTATACAAGACAGGAGCAAGGACTCAGTATCGATCATGCATTCTCCAGCCATGCTGACGAGAGGCAGCAGGGTCAGCCCCTGAAGCCTGAGGTGGTAGTAAGAGCTAGGAGCTCGCTGCTTTGCTTTTCTGAACTTCAGCTTGAAGCTTGAACCCCAATATCAGTCTCTGAACCTTTTATTTTTCCTGTTACAAACCAATGCCCCTAAGCCCCCTTATATACCACCATTATGCTTAACAAACATTTGCATTATCTATAAAGAAATGAGATTTGCCAAAATAATTCATCTAATCTCTACATAACTTATCACAATTTCAAGGTTGAAATTTTACCCAAAGTAACCTGATATCACTGATAGCAGTAATATCAAACTAAATATAAATATATACACCAAAATTTTGTCTAACTAAACTCATTTCAAGGCAACATAAGCATGAACAAGTGCACAATTAACTGTTAAAGGTTTGTATTGTCATAGTTACCTCTGCTATTTGCAGAATACGGTCCATTATGGGTATCCTTGTTTCTCCAGGTTGAGTGGGGAGATTCCCATCAAGACGTGAAAAATCAAAAGGGATCAAGCAGGTCATAGAGAGCCACAATAAAAGCATGTAGCGTGTTTCCCATGTCTAAGAGTTAAATCACATAATTATTCCAGTACAGAAGACTCTAAGGCCAGGGCTAAAAAGTATGCCCTGATATCATATCAAAAGAAAAAGCCGCCAGGCATATTGGCACACACTCACATGTAATCCCAGCATTCAGGAGGCTGAGTCATAAGGATCTCAAAGCCAGCCCATACCACATAGTAAGTTCTATGTTAGTCTGAGCTATATAACAAGAACCTATAATAATCCCAAATAATAATTAAAAACAGAGAACATCCAGCCACTCCACTGGCCATCCTATTGGCCTTCCCACCACAGGCCCTTAGACACCATCCACCCCACTCTCACTATAAGCACAACACTGTGCTATGCCTTTAAGTCTTCCTAGGGCACCAAGGATCTGTAACGCTCTTGGAGACCTAGCACAGTCACAATGAGTTAAAAGGCATACTCTTTGCTTTATAAAGGATAAATTCTAAGAGAATAACTTAAAGCAACATGTGTAGAAGCTAAAAAAAAGAAGCAGAAAGAATTTTTTTTAAACATCCTAAAATAAAACCAAAGAAAGTTGGAAGGTAGAGTTGCCGGTGGCAGTGGAGCCAGCAGGGAGGGCTTGAGAATGACTCACCTCATGGTCTTTAGGATTCTGACATGTAAACATATCTAACACAGGCTGAACATCAGCTACTTCATGAGGAAATAGACGCAGAAATACTTTATATCCACGAACCTGCCAAATGAAAAGACATCAGAATATAAAGAATATAGACTATACTATATAATCAGAAAACAGCAAGAACAGCAGTTATCTTGATACTTCCTTCAAAAACCATCATCTATGCTCCCCAATGATTGAAGAATTGTCTTAAATTGCAGTGACACAACTCAGCAAGACCAAAGGGACAAAAAAGCTATTTATTATACATGTTCTGTTTCAATTTGGCTAACAAATCATACTGTGTGCATCAGAGATGTAAATATGTTACCAACTAAAAACTTCTGCTTCTACCCTGTTCAGAAATTACTCTTTGACGTTTATGAAAATGAAGTCCCTATGCACCTCAAATGGTCCCACTAACAGAATTTGATGATCCCTCCTGGAAGGTCTCACCCTCCCTGTGGAGTAGGTTGGAAATGGGATGGGAGGGAGGTCTCGGGAGGTATGGGAGGGAAGAAGGGAGAGGGAACTGGAGTCCTTATGTAAAATAAGATTAAAAAAAAATAATGATTTTTTAAAAATGCAATGTTATCTCAACAGCCAAAGGCCCCATCCTGCTACACAGTAAGAATGCTCAAACATGTTCCCTGAGTTTCACAAACTTTGCACAGAAATGACTCCAAAGTCACTCTCAGGTCTCTAAGTCTGGGGCCAACACACAGGCATCACGGAGAACTTGCAAAGAAAGCAGATCAGCCCCAGTCCTTCTTCCCCAGAGCTGCAGCATAAGACTCCCCAGTAAATCCATCCCCATACTATAGCATACAAAGAGCTTCTATTGCTGGGCATGGTGCAGCACACCTTTAATCTCAGCACTCAGGAGGCAGAGACAGATGGGCATGGTGCAGCACACCTTTAATCTCAGCACTCAGGAGGCAGAGACAGATGGATCTCTGAGTTCGAGTCCAGTCTGGTCTACATAGTGAGCTCCAGGACAGTCAGAGCTACATAGTTGAGACCCTGTCGGGGGAAGGGAACACTTCTAACTTCATTTGAGCTTTTCTGTTTTTTCCTTATTCTAAGAACCCAAGATCACTAAGACTCAAGACCCAAAACATACTAGAGAATGAAAAACCACAACCTGTACTGAAGAGCCATGTTCCCCAAGAAATAACACTTAAGAGGTTAACTTCTAGAGTAATTAGATGAGAAAATATCTGTCCACTCTATAGTGCTGCACAAATGTTACCTTGGTGATGATATAGAGAAATTTAAAAGCCAGGTGCACGAGGGCAGGCACAGATGCCTCATCCTGTACTAGGTCCAACAATGAGTTCATCATCCACTCTAGGGAAAAACAGATATAAAATACTTACCATGAATTAAACATCAACAGGGAAATGAAAACGGTTTTATTTAGGACATAAAATTATGCTTCCATTATTAGCAAGCCCATTTAACCAAGTATCAATCCAACAAAGTACATGTCCGTCTCAGCCATCTCTGAAAAAAAAGATACTCACCTTAACACTCACTCCAATTTTTAAAATACAAGGAAAATATCTAAAATTGGTATCTGACACCATGTTTTACAGATGACATCTGTTAAAACTGCTCTGATTTACCAGCAGGCTAGGTTGAACTAATGCAGTAAGACAGAAAAAAAAGAGGAAGATGAAGATCACGCCAGGGCACAGCCTTCTCCTGTCTTTACAAAAGCCACGTCCGGAACCCAGTACAAGGAGAGGTTAATGCAAGGCAGGGCACGGAGTGAAGGAGATGAAAGTCTTAACAGGCTGTTAGCAGAATGTTGTGTAATGTAAGAGCTTCAGCCACATTTCACTGACCATCCTACTGGCCTCCCTACCAACCCGGTGACAAAATAGACCCTCATACACCACCAACCACATTCTCAGCACAAGCAAGACTCTGTGTTGTGTTGTGTAATCTTCCCAGGGCTCCATGATGAGGTGGTCTTGGAGACCTAGCACTGTCGTCATGAGTTAAAAGGCATACTCTTTGCTTTATAAAGGCCATATTTTAAAGATAAATATACAAAGATTATAGAGTTCCTCCCTTTTTACTTCTTTTTGTTGTTGTATGTTTTGCAGGGGCTGGTTTTATTTTTATTTTTAATTGGGGGGGGGTTGTTTGGTTAGAGTTTGTTGGTTGGTTTGTTTTTTGAAGACATGATCTCACCATGTAAAATGGCTGGCCTGAAATTCACTGTGTAAATCACAGTGTCCTTGAACTCATGGAACTCTGACTTCCTCTGCCTCCCTAGTGCACCACCATGTCCAGCCCCATTTTTTATTTCTTTAAAAAAACACTTAAGTGTCATCTTGAGAGATGGCTCAGCAGTTAAGAGTGCTTAAAAGCACTTACTGCTCTTTGAGAGACTAGAATTTGGTTTCCCTGCAACTCCAGCTCCAGGCTTTCAAGCCTCCACAGGCACATATCCACATATATACACATAATTAAAAATAAAATCTTTTTAAAAAAATATATTGAGGGCCTGAAGAGATGATTCAGCAGTGAAGAGCACTGCCTGCTACTCTTCCAAACGTTCAGGGTTTGATCCCCAGCACCAGGGTGGTAGCTCTCACACCATCTATAACTCCAGCTGCAAGGGCTCCCATGTCCTCTTCACACCTACATAGGCACTGCACACATGTGCTACACAGACATTCTTGCAAGCAAAACTCCATACACATAAAATAAAAATAAATCTTTTATTCAAACATTAAGTGTTTAAGGCAAAACTTGTAACAAGTATAAAAGCAAGTTGTGTGACAAAGGTAGCAAGGTGGCACAAAAACACAGGAAGAAGAAACAAAGACTCTTCTGAGCGTTTGTTTCCCCATCATGCGTGAAATACGTATTATTTGAGGGTACGCTGTAGTAAGTTCAGGGTACATATGATACATCATTCAAAAAAAAAAAAAAAAAAAAAAAGGAAAAAGAACCAAAACTACTGATCACATACTGAAGATAAAATAAAATACCAAGGCATCTTTTAATCCCAGCACTCAAAGGCAGAAGACAAGTGGGTCTCTTGAGTTTAAGACCAGCCTGGTCTACATAACAAGTTTCAAAACAGCCAGGATTACAAAGTTAGACCCTGTCTCAAAATAAACAAACACCAAAATTTATTAAATTAAATCAAAATAAAGTATTAAGAGTAAAAATAAAAAGGGAGAAAGAATTCAAAAAGGAAATGGGATAAAAAGAAAGTAAGTCCCAATAGAGTTGATTAAACCTAGCCATGTGTCAGCTTTATTAAATGACAATACTCTAATGGCTATTGAAAGACAAGGACTTGAAGGCTAAATCCAGAGAAAAAAGGAGACGCACAGAGCATTTGCTATCAGAAGAGATTTGAGAACCAATAACAGTATTAAACCCAGAGGACATTTATCTTTTGTTTTGTTTTTGTTTTTGAGACAGGGTTTCTCTGTGTAGCTCTGGAGCCTATCCTGGAACTCACTCTGTAGACCAGGCTAGCCTCAAACTCACAGAAATCTACCTGCCTCTATCTCCTGAGTGCTGGGACTAAACATATATGCCACCACCATCTGGCCTCTAGAGGATATTTCTACTACAAAGATCAATTCAATTGTCAAGATTAAACGATTCAGTGAGTGATACAACAAATCCCAGAACACCAAAATAAAGCAAAACCCAAAAGCAGAAACAGGACCAAGTAAACAGAAAATCAGTAAGGGTACTAACAGCACAACTAACAGTATAACAGATTTTTTTTTCAAATATAATGGAAGATTCAACAAAGCAGACTATGCACTGTGTCTTAGTCTTAATAAAAAAGATTGCACCTAACAAGTATACAGTGGGGTGAGACCACTTCCCACTGAAACCAGAGGGCTAAAACATCAGGGAGCCTCATACACTGCTGGTGAGGATACATAATGACTAACTTTTGTAGAACACTATGACATTTTATTACAAGACACACATTTACTATGCAACCCAGAAATTCCACTCTTAAATTCACCTAGTAGGGAACTGAAGAGATAACTCAGTGGTTAAGATCACTGGCCACTCTTCCAGAGGACCCAGACTCAATTCTGAGCACCCAGCTCAAAATTCCAGTTGATCTGATGCCCTCTTCTGGCCTCTGAGAGTAACAGGCATAATACACATCTATCCACCCTGGCAAAACACTCACACCCAGGAAATATTTTTAAAAAATTAAAATTAAATTTTATATATAAAGAAAGTCACCTAAGAGAAACAAAAACATGTCTGCCCAAAGATGGTACATGCAAATTTAAAGCAGCACTAGAAAAACACCTCTGTATAAATCTGTGGATTGAACAGAGCTCCAAGGAGATCTGTCAGGTATGAAGAGTAAAAAAAAAAACAATGGTGAAGTTCATCTGCACTAATAAAAGGACTAGAAATAGTAAAATAAATAGATGTGATGCTAGACAAAGTATATCTCAAAGCAACTAACAAAAACAAATGACACAGGGAAAAAAGTGTATACAGGGGCAAATAAAACAGAAAGTCTAAAATATAAGCTAGTATATATGAGTACTGAATACAGACTTAAAATGGTATTTCAGGGCTGGAGAGTTGGCTCAAAGTTAAGAGTGCTTGCTGTGGTGATATTTTGTTTATGATCTAACAAATAAATCTTACCTGAAGATCAGAGTGCAAAGCTGGCCACACTTGTTAGCCATAGAGGCCAGGGAGTGGGGCACACACCTTTATTTTTTTTATCTATTCTTTTGTTGTTTGTTTGGAGACAGGGTTTCTCTGTGGCTTTGGAGGCTGTCCTGGAACTAGCTCTTGTAGACCAGGCTGGTCTTGAACTCACAGAGATCTACCTATCTCTGCCTCCCGAGTGCTGGGACTAAAGGCGTGTGCCACCAACAACGGCTGGCACACACCTTTAATCCCAGCACTCAGGAAACAGCAGCAGATAGATCTCTGTTAGTTCAAGGCCACCCTGAACTACATGAAATTGATCCAATCTAAAAGAGAAACAGAGCTCACATAAAAGTGACCTCAGCACCTGGGATCCCATGCCTTTAATCCCAGCACTAGAGGAATATTAAGGCGGGAGAAGACAGGCGCTCAGTACAAACTCTGAGGTTTGGTGGACAAAGATGCAGTCTGGAGATGCAGTCTGAGGACAGGGCTGCCCTTTTAGTATGAGCATTCATAGAGGTGATAACTCTCTAGAGGCTGGATGCTTTGCTTCTCTGATCTTCAGCTTTAACCCCAATATCTGTCTCTGGGCTTTTACTATTAATAACAATTAAAATTCATGCTACAGCTTGCTGTTCTTGCAGAGGACCCAAGTTTGGTTCCCAGAACCCACACTGGATAGCTAACAACTGCCTACAACTCCAAGAACGGACACATGCACATAGAAATTATGTTAAAATAGTAGTAACTCAGTTAATAGGCCTTACATAGTCAATTAAAAAGAGTTAGACTCTGGGCTTACTACCAAAGATCTCACACAAAGGAAAAGACTGAGCTTGGTAGCACAGGCTTACAATCTTAGCAGCAGGCTAAACCAGGAAGATAGTAAGTCCAAAGCCAGTGTAGGTTACACCATGAAACCCTGTCTCAGAAACAAAAGACAAAAAAAGAAAGAAGAGACTGATCGATAACATTCAAACTCAAATATATTAACCTCAATGGATAACACACCACATACAACACTGAACGGCAAAAATGGAGTCACAAAATACGCCCCACACAGGAAAGAATCAGCACAAGCAAGCATCATCTTCTTCAAAAAGAGACATTTCTATTTCCCAGAAGACAATGAACAATAAGTCATTAAGCACTAGATGGCGCCAGGTGTGGTAAATTAAAATCCCAACACTTGGGAAGCAGAAGCAGGTGGATCTCTGAGTTCTAGGCCAGCCAGATCTACAGAGTGAGTTCCAGGACAGCCAGGGCTACACAGAGAAACTGTCTCGATGATGGAAGGAAGGAAGGAAGGAAGGAAGGAAGGAAGGAAGGAAGGAAGGGAGGGAGGGAGGGAGGGAGGGAGGGAGGGAGGGAGAATTGTCAGACAGATAAAATAAAGCACTAATGGCACTCAGTAAGCATCACATTCCAGGCTCCACAGCACAGAGGGTCTGGCAATAAGGGCAGATCTGCAGGTCCAAAGCTGTCACTGAAAGAGGTCAAACAGTTCCTTTCACGTCTTGGACAATGCCCACATCTGTTCCATGGGGACAACTAGGAATCCAAAAGTATCAGATGAGGCCCAGAATACCCACTATTTTGCCACCCTCAGCATAGTCAGCCCTTCAGCCTGACATCAACTACTAGCCTGCAACTGGTCCCTTCAAAGACCCATCTTCAAGAGGCTCAGGGGAGGAGATGTTTAAATCCTGCCTGTAGTCTCACCACTGTGCAGCATAGAAGACACATTCTTGCATGCATGCATGCATGCGCGCGCACGCACACACGCACACACACACACACGCACACACGCACACACGCACACACGCACACACGCACACACGCACACACACACACACACACACACACACACACACACACACGGGCTATATAGCAAGACCCTACCTCAACAAAGAAAAACCAAGCCAGATGCGGTGAGTTCACATCTGTAATCCCAACACTTGGGAGGCTGAGGCTGAAGAACTGCCATGAATTTAAGGACAGCCAGGGCTACACTGCAAAACTGCCTCAAAACAAAAGATCCAAACAAAAATGTAATTAATATGAAATAGGTTCAAATATAATGAAAGCAATGAAAAGCAAACAAAAATCACTCTCTGTTGCTAAAATTCCTTCCTAGGGGTAGAGGTAAGCAGTATCTACCCCTCCTGTAAGGTTCCAAGAACAACTCAAGGTACTAGTCCATCAAAGTTCACTCTAGGGAACCCATGAGTATATAATGGGCTTCTTTACAGAGTATGGGTGAGAGGTTACTTACTGGAATGAGGATGCCTCCAAAAAAAATGTCTTTACCCAGGAGGGATGATAACTAGAGGTAGTCTCCCTCCCCTAGTCTTGCTGGCCTATATACTCTAGGGCCTAGAATATACATATATAGAAAGAATAGTATATAATATATAAAGAATATATATTACATATACTCATATATATACATACACATATTTTGTTACTTCATAACTATAATTTTACTGTTATGAATCACAATTATCTGATATTCAGTGTATCTGATATGTGACTTCTATGGGGGTGGAGACCCACAGGTTCAGAACCTAGAGTCTAGGCCTTCCCCAAGGCCCCCTGCAATTAGGGTAGTGTTGCATACAACAGGTGGTAGAGGGAGCGCCAGGGTACTCAGTTAAGGGTCTATTGACACTTCCTGCCTCCATATCAGGGGGGTAAACAATCAACAAGCCCAGCTGGGATACCTCTTTGCAAGTGCACACAGCTGAACTTCACAGATGGTTGTTGTTTGGCTCAGAGGATAACCCTGTCCAGCACTCTCCTTATACTAAAGACATGATACCAAGCCTCAGTGCCTCTATCTGTAAAATGGAGATGACAGATGACCCCATCAACTGACCTTTGAAAAGAACATGACCCTGCATGACAGTTACCAGGAAGATAATAGCTGTTCACATAACAAACTAAAACACACGTAAGGAGAAAAGACACGTTCTTTAAATAGCAATATAAGTAGAAAGTAGCTTAGACACATCTGCACAGTGAGATTGATATCTGAACTTCCAGCTATCACAGGGCCATAAAGCCAAATGACAAAAAAAAAAAAAAAAAAAAACAGCTCTAAGGACACTTCATCTGAGACCTTCTGTCGGCAGCACACAGAGATGCCAGCAGTAAACAGCTTCTATGCTTACCAAGGTGTGGGTCCAGGAGGTGAGGCTGCTCCTGGTACTTGTCCATAATTACTAAAAGGAAAGTAACATAAAAATCAAATCAGATGGCCTTATAAACTGTCCTGTTGCCTCAGTAACTCATGAGACAGCTCCCTCCTTCCTTGCCTTTGTAACTCCCAGGGATACGTCTGGCCTCCTCTTGCTGTAAAGCTGTCCAACACCTGTCGGGTTCCTGAGGACCGCTGTGACCACACCTTCCTCTTAGACCCTCTTCTCACACATTGTCTGATAACTGATTTTCTTCCCCACCCCTTTCCTCACTCTCCACAACTCCACCCCCCTTGTTAGACAACCTTCCACTTCCCTCAATGCTCGCTAAGCGTAGTGCCCTCCAGCAGACAAAGGAGATGCAGACCTGGTACTCCTGGCAAGCCAAGACCAGGTGGGAATACTTAGATTAATTAAAAAAAAAAATGTGTTAATAGTTAAGTCAGAGCTAGCCAATAAGAAACTAGTAACTGGCCAGCTGCTCATAACACCCTCCCATTGCATCAATCTTCAAACCAATGATTGCACAACCACCCTAAGCCTGGCTACCTGCTTTCCACCCCTACCAGCAACTTAATCTGCTTCTCAATCCAGAGATTTCTTTGCGTCTGCAATTCTCACCGCAGCTCTGCTATGCCCACCATCCTCCCTTTTCCCCTAAAGCTAGAGCCCCATCACTTGGAACCAAGGACATTGTGGAGAGAATTTTCTTAGCTAAGGAATCCAAAAAGATGATTCTGCTCAAGAGCAAAACTTTAATTATCAAAGGGTTCATTTGGACACCGCCCTACTGTGCTTTCTCTTCCTATGATAAAACTGATCAAAATCAACTTGAGATTAATTTGGCTTACACAGCCAGTCATTGAGGGGAGTTAAGGGATGAATTTAAGCAGGAACTATAGGAGTGTTGCTCTCTGACTTGATCCCAGGTTCGAGTTCAGCTATTTTTCTTACCCAGCCCCGGGGATGGTACAGCCCACATTGGGCTGAACCCTCCTTCATCTGCATAGACATGCCTACCAGTCAATGTGTTGGTGGCAATAACGAGATTTCTTGCGAGGCATGTCTAGGTTTGTCAAGTTGACCAAAGCTATGGTCAACAGACATGTTGATGTTTTACAGACATAAACGACTGAAGAAGCCTACCCAAACGTGGAGAATTTAGAACCACCACAGGAACCTAATGGCACCGTCCACCCTCCTGCCCTGCCTGCAGCCAAGATACTAGTTAAACCTGGCGCTCTGAGGTTGAAGAGCCAACCGCCTCACAGCGGAGCCCCATAGGAGGAGCACACGCCCCAAGCCAGACCGCCCCTCTTTGCTTGCCACGAGCGCTCGTAGACGGCAGCTTTGCTCTGGGCATCCTGCTCGTCCCCTCCCTATTCACAGAGAAGCCCCAGGTGTGCTCTGCTAGTTCCTGGACACCCCAGGGCAGGCAAGGGGTACGGCTCCCCAGATCCCTTCCTCCCAGCTGCAACGACTGCAGAAGAGCAACTCGGGGGCCCCGCCCGCACCGCGGAATCGCTCCTCCGCCACCTCCCGGGCCGCGCGCTCGCCGTGCACCGCGGGCAGGCTGCCGAGCAGCGCGCGGGTCTCCGCACTCTCGCCGAACGCTTCCAGGGCGGCGCCGCTGGAGAGCGCGTCATCCTCCATCTCCTCCTCGGCGGCGCTCGCGGCCGGCTCATCGCTCGGGACCATCCCGCCGGCGGCTTCCGTCAGAACCATACCGGCAACTGGGAGAGAAAGGAGGAGCCCCGGAGAGCCGCCAGCCCCGCCCCGAGACCTTCGACCCCCGCTACAGGGCGCGCTAGCCGACAAAACAGCTCGCGCGAAGTCGGCTCTGTGCGCAAACTGTGTGCGCCAGTGCAGGGCGGCACCTCAACCGGGAGTGGGTGGAGCCCGGCAGGGGTGGGGCCAGAGAGAGTGTGCAGCCCGAGGAGTGGGCAGGTCCTGAGTTGAACGAGGAATGGATTTGGATGATTGGAGGCGGGGCTGGCGGAGTAGCGTTAAAGAGGTTTAGGAAGGGACTGAATTTAAGATTGGGGCAGGTCCGGGGAATTTTGAGCTAGTGTGGACAGTGCAGGAAAACTAAGTAGAAAGGACCGAAGTGGGGGGACGGAGTCTGAACTCAGGGGAGGGTGGGTTTTCGAGTGTGGGGGTGAGAATGGGGTGACGGTGTGCTCTAAGAGTGTAAGAGGAAATGGGGGTTTGGGAGGATAAAGGCTTTTGAGATGACCTCTTAAACATCGGAACCATGCTGGCCACGCAAGGCAGCCCAGACAGAAGGTGTGGGCTGCACACTGCTGGCCCCGAGCTCACCAACAACACGCATCACTGGAAAGCGTGGTGCTGGAGCGATGATAGCTTAGTGGGTAAAGTCTCCTGCGCTAAGTCTCAGGACTTGAGTGTGTAACAGAGCCCCAGACTTCTGTAGACCCACCATACACACACCTTAGCACAACTGATTCCATGATGCAAGTACCATTCAGGCTATAAAACTCAGCGTGTAGACAGCACCCACCAACTGATCTGAAAACAAATACCTAATGCATCAAAATCCACAGTTCCAGGAAAGTCTCTTAAATGTACTAACCTTGCTTTTTGGCTTCTGTAGCTCCACTTCTGACAAACTGTCCTAATTAAGTGAAATATGGGATATGGTTTTTGCGCTTAAAATTCTCACCCTGAGAAAGCCCCCAATGCTACACACACTGTAGTAACTGCCTAGCTAATAAGGACTTTCTATTGGCTTAAATCGATGTCAGAGCAGTCTTCTCAGATACGTTATGGATAACCAACAAGCTTGGTTCCCACACAGTGGAAGAAAAGAACCATACGGTGTACACTAAACCTGTACACACACACATTTGGTCATACATACACACAAAATAATGTCAAAAAAATAGAAAAAAAAAAAGGAGGTGCTGGAGAGGATCTGGTGGCAATTGCACCTGAATGAACAGAGCCATGTGTTATAACTTTAAAAACACCAAGAAGAAAAGGCACACCATACAACAGGGCTCACATAGGAGGTTTATTGAAAGAGGCAAGAGAAGGGGCAGAGAGGAGGACAGAGTTGTGAAAAAGGAAGAGGGGGGGGAAGAAAGATGGGAGGTGGGCATGGCCCTTTTAAAAGGGAACGTATTGAGTGTGCACAGGTGTTGCTCTTAGTGGCTGCAGCTGAGGGCGAACCCTGTCAGGACCCCAAGGACAGGCCAGTACACATGCCTGAATACTAACACGACGGAGGGTGGCCCTTCCTTCTCTACCCAACTGTGGTACTTGGGGCTGCACTGCTGAGGTGGGAGCTTGCATGAACAGTGACGCTGTGGTGTTAATATCAGCCTGAGCTACATACATAGCTCCCTCAAGTGTCAGCACTGCCACAGCCTCCCAGCCTCCTGATGAACTTGTCAGAGGCCAACTCAATATTAGCCCAGTTAGGGGTCCAATGTGACTTTTGTTAGATCCCAGCCCTCTGCTACCTGAGTAGCTTCCTCATCATTCCCAGGGATGGGCTTCTATACTCCCTCCCAAAGTGGTTCCAATGGTTTAGGTAGTTAAAGAGCTGGTACAGCATCAGGCGCTTGTCAAACCCTGGAGCCTTTGGGATCTTCCGGTGGTAGGCAGTGAAGAAGGATCTGGGGAACCCCCCAAACATCAATGCAATTGCCAGTTCAAACTCAGAATGGCCATAGAAGGAAGCTGGATCATAAATAATGGGTCCCCGGTCATCCTCAGCCACATTTCCAGACCAGAGGTCTCCATGGAGCAGGGCAGGGACAATCTCTATACCAGAAAACAGATCTGGGATCTTCACCTAAAAGAGAAATTATTGCAAATATGGAATCCATGGGCTTGTGGGGTTGTGATGGTGCACACTTTTAATTACAGCACTCAGAAGGCAGAGGCAGGTAGATCTCTGTGAGTTAAAGGCCAGCTTAATCTACAGAGAGAGTTCCAGGAAGCCAGGGGCTACACTAAGAATTTTGTCTTGAAAAACAAAACGAGAGAGAGAGAGAGAGAGAGAGAGAGAGAGAGAGAGAGAGAGAGAGGGAGGGAGGGAGGGAGGGAGGGAGGGAGGGAGGGAGAGAGAGAGAGAGAGAGAGAGAGAGAGAGAGAGAGAGAGAGAGAGAGGGAGGGAGGGAGGGAGAGAGAGAGAGAGAGAGAGAGAGAGAGAGAGAGAGAGAGAGAGAGAGAGACCCATGGGTTCATTATCCAGAGGTTGGAAATAGGGCAGAGAGTCATGGATTCATCCAGAGTCCTACCAAATAATGTCAGGTCTAGTGTAAAGGCTTATTGATTCCAGAATGCAACTTTGCCTAGCTTTTCTGAACACTGCCAAGTGAGTCCAAAAAGCTTTATGAAGAAATCTCAGAGGTTGGTTCTATGCTATAGAATATATGAACTAGTCTGGTGCCTACCCTCTGAACTGTGTTTTTATTTTATTGGACATATGTACCTGCACCCTTCTGTTAAATAACATTTCTTAGATGCATGTTCACCCTAGACCAGAGGTTCTCAATCTTCCTAATGCTTCAACCCTTTTAAAACAGTTCCTCATGTTATGGTGACTGCCAACCATAAAATTACTTTGTTGCTACTTCATAACCGTAATTTTACTACTGTTATAAGTTGTAAATACCTGATACACAGGATATGTGATATGTGACTCCTATGGAAGGGTCATTTGATTCCCAGGGGTCAGGACCCACAGGTTGAGAACCATTGCCCTAGACTGATAGATGAATTGTATTTCTAATATTTTGGCGTTATATTTTGAAACAAGTCATGCAGGAACACGTCTTCACTAAAGGTAGAACATAGGGTCTTTGGCAGAAAAAAATATATGAGGTTAAGAGTGGGCAAATGCTAGGCGTTCGTTGGTGGCATACACCTTTAGTCCCAGCACTCTGGAGGCAGAGGCAGGTGATCTCTGTGAGTTCAAGGCCAGGCCAGCCTAGTCTAAAGAGCTAGTTCCAGGACAGGTTCCAAAGCAAAACAAAAAAGAGTGGACAAATGAAATGAGTAAAGTCCGTGAGCCAGGGGTCTGTCCCACCCCTCCACCCCCTACAAGGTAAGAACCTGGTAGCTACCACTTGACCACCCCTCTCTAGCCAATGTTCCCCACTCTAACTCAGTCTGAAAAGGACCCCATCCATGCTAGGCTCTTAAGAGACAGCCTCTTCCAAGAGAAGTGTGTGCCCACCTGTAATCTTGACCATAGTTCTTGTGTCTCTCGGTCAGCATAGTCTTTTTCAATGAGGCTCAGCTGTGCTTGGAGCCGGTGTTGAGTGAAAAAGGTTGGCCAATCATCCTGCCATTCATTCACCTGAGCAACAAGAGGAGAGGCCAGTACAGTGCTGTGACTACGGTACATGGGATTACAGGTACATGACGCTGTGCTCAGCATTTTTACGGTTGTGCTAGGGATCTGAACCCCCGCCCTCATGCCTGTATGACAAATACTTGATCAATTGAACCATCTCCACAGCTCCTAAAAAGAGGTATTAGGGGGGCAAGTCACTATATAGCCAAGGACGCCTATTAATTCCTAATTCTTCAGCCTCCGCCTCCCAAAGTTCTGGGATTCCAAGCAAAGAGTATATCTGGCTCAACTAAAAATAATAATAATAATAATAATAATAATAATAATAATAATAATAATAATAATAATTGACTTTTGCAAGGCATAGTGATGCACACCTGTAACCTCAGCACTTGGGAGCTCACGTAGGAATATCACAGCGAGCTCAAAGCCAGCCTGGTCTGCATTTCAACTTCCAAGACAGACGGGATTATATAGTGAGACCCTGTCTCAAAAAGGGAAAGGAGAGGAAGGCAAAGAATACACACAGTTAGCAAATGTGCATGTCCACACATGCTTCATTCACATCATCAGTCATAAAAGAAATGCAAGATGGAAGGAATCGCAGAGTGAACACTTTCCTCCAGCTGGGACAGCTTCAACTAAAAACAACTTCAGAAAATATCCAGTATAGATAAGGGTAGAGAACAAAACCGGAACTTTTATATGAGTTGAGGGGAATGTAAACTGGTACAACCTCTTTGGAAGTGTGGGCAGTTCTTTTTATTGTTGTTTTAGTTTTCTTTTTTTTTTTTTAATTTTCTTTGTATGCATCTCTGTGAGAGTATGCCGTGGGTGTGTGGGTACCTGCAAAAGCCGAAAGAAGGCATCAGATCCCCTGAAGCTGAAGCAACTGGAGGCTGTGAACCAAACTCAGGCCCTCCGAAAGAGTAGTATTTGTTCTTAGCCAACTCTCAGCCCCATGTGGCAGATTCATAAAACTTAAGTAAGAACCTACTGTGAAACCCAGGCTTCCCTGTCTTGGGTATCATGTACTCACCCAAGATAAAGTACTTGTACATAATGGCTTGTACACAAAGGTTCATAGCAGCTTTATATGCAAAAACGTGCTAGAACCACCCAGGCATCCATCAACAGATGAATGGATAAGCAAGCAGAGATCATGGTTTATCCATACGTGGAATCAACTTTTGACACATGCGACATGGATGGATTTCATGCGTAAACATCAAAAGACTTGGCGTGGACACGTATCAAAGTGATTGCATGAAGCAAAATATGTCAGATTGGGAAAAAAGTGAAGAGGGACATACTGTATGATTATATTTATATTTATATAAAACTTCACGAAACACAACCAAATCTGCAGAGACAGGGATGTGTTACAGGAAGAGGTTGTGAAGGAGGTGAGGATCAGTGTACTCATTTTTACCTGCAGTGAGCAATTGTGATTGGCTGTACACCTGAAATAGATGCAATTTGTATCACCTAGGCTTCCATGTAGATATGAGCTAATGTTATTTCAAGAGCTTTTGGGGTGCACTCTGTACCTGGCAGGCAGCCTGTATAGTCCTGGCCATCCTCCTCCTAGAGTCCTTCTCGGGTGCATCATCAGTCATTTAGCCTAGGGTTTACCCCCTAGTGCCAGGTGTACTTCAAGAGACCCTTCCCCCCAGCGGGCAAGCTCCCAAGGACTGAGGTCCACCATCACAGCATCCCACCATTCCATATTTACCCGTCAAGGCTCCCAGTGCCTGGGGACTCTCCTCTTGTCAGAAGATGACAAGGTCACAAAAGACAAAATTTCCTTTTGGGAACAGAGGGCTGGCATTGGCAAGTTCAGTCTTGCCACTTAGAGAAAGGGCCAAGATCCCCAAAGCCACAGAAAGATGTGACCTTCGTACTGAGCTACTAAAGGCAGGTGCCACCCGAGCATAAAGACTGAGAAGCACTGTGGTTAGAGCCCATCTCTGAGGCCAGGCTTTATGTTAAGTCCTGGTTCCTCCATTCCTTATCTGTATGGTCTCTGAGAATGTTACTTAGTCTCCGTAGTCTATCGGTTTCTTTTTCTCTAAAATGGATCAGTGATATCACCTAGTTCATTATCAATTGTGGCAACTGGTAAGCTGAGTCAGACAAAATGTCTGGAATGCTGCTAGATTCTTAGCAGGGAATACGACCCATAAATTCCCAGGCCAAATGGACTAATGGTTCCAATGGAACTGACTGCTCTAGGGTCTAAGAAGTCCACCGCCAGTGGTTTCCCGCAATAACTGCAACACCTCTCAAGGGCCCACTCGGTCCCGCTAAGGAGTAGGCTGCCTAGGAGCTTGGGGCTGGCTGGAGGCACTACATAAAGAACAATATTGTTGATACTCATAGTACGTGGGTTTGAACTCCAATGCCTGTCTGACAAGACCATAGTTGCCTTATGATCTCAGAGTCTGAAGGGAACTCAGAGACCCTCTGTCTCTCTGATTGACCAGGTCCATTCTCATCTGCTTTATCTATAAGACCCAGAGACTATTTCATCTCTCAACTCATGAACATTTGGGAAAACACTGCTTCATCAGACAAGTCTTTGAAGACCCAGAACCATAATAAGCCCTTAAACTCAACATGTAAATCAAGACAACAGACCATGCATGTCTGTGATAACAGAGGCCATGCCAGTCCCTAGCTTCAGCCAGGTTGTATGACACCAGAAAAGTCAGAGATTTGGCTGAGATTGGAGAGTCTTGACAAACTTTCTGTGTGCAGTTGTTGGGACCTATATTCACAGCTGCCTATTGGGTGGGATCTTGCCACAAGTCATCTCCAACTAAGGGACTCACCTCAAAGCCAGGGGGAGCTTGACTATTGTCTACAGTAGCCCAATTAGTCAGAGAAGGCTTCAAGGAAGAAAAAAATTTGAAAATGTTGATCCTTCAAGCAGTAACAGGAGAATGGCCCTTATACAAGAGGTATTCTGTCCTTAATAAATCAAAATGTAGTCTAACAATGGCTTCTCTGAGGAAGGTATAGGGCAGTTAGACTACCCAGGCAATAAGCCTAAGATTCAAGGGTCCACAACACAATGTTATTCAGCCATCATAATAAAGAATGGATACTGGAGACCTAGCTCAGCTGACAACAGAACTTGCTGCTCTCCCAAAGGACCAGATTTGGTTTCACATCATCCACATCAGATGGTTCACAACAATTTGTAACTCCAGTTCCAAGTGATCAGATGCCATCCTCTGGCCTCCCCAGATACCTGTATGTGTGACACACATTCTCTCACTCACACACACCACATAAATAAAAATAAATCTTTTAAAAATATATGGAACCAGGCATGATGGCTCACATCTATAGTAACAGTAATTGAGAGACTATATCAGGAAAATTGTGAGTTCCAATCCAAAATATGACCCAATTACAGTGATATTTTGTTTATAATCTAACAAGTAAAGCTTGCCTGGAGATCAGAGGGTAAAGTTAGCCACCCTAGCTAGCCATAGAGGTCAGGCAGTGGTGGCACACACCTTTAACACCAACACCCAAGAGACAGACCTCTGTTAGTTCAAGACCACCCTGGGCTACACAAGATTGAATATGTCTAAATGAGACACAAAGCCCACACAAAGGTAATCTCAGCACTTGGGATCCCATGCCTTTAATCCAAGAAATAGAGGAATATAAGGTGGGAGGAGACAGGAGGGCAGGAGAGTCTGAGGTTTGGTGGAGACAGACACAGTCTGGAGATGCAATCTGAGAACAGGATAGCCCTTTTAGTTTGAGCATTGGTAGAGGTGAGAACTCTGGATGCTTTGCTTCTCTGAACTTCAGCAGAGTTGTCTGTCTCTGGGTTTTTATGATTAATACCAACTAGAATTCGTGCTACATCCAACCATACAGTGAAACAGGGCATTCTCACACATGCTATGTGTAGGTTAACCTTGAAAACACTGGTAAGTGAAAGAAGCTGGAGACAAGTCACATGCTATAAAATGTTACAAACATAAAATGTCTAGAATGGCAAAACCATAGAGTTGCACAGATTTGTGATAGCCAGGGCTAAGGGAAGGAGTTGCTATTGGGTAATGAAAATATTCTGTAATGAGACATGATAATGAATCTATAGCCATATCAACTGAACACACCCAACCTCCTCTGACCTCAGAGGCTAAGCAATATGGCCTGGTCAGAACTCCGATACAAGGTAACAGTGGTATTTGCGTTAACATTGTGATTGTACTAAAAACCATTGAGTGATGCACTGTAAAATGGAGTTTTAGCTGAATGTAGTGGACACAGGCAGATCTCTGTGAGTTTGAGGCCAACCTGGTCTTCAGAGCAAGTCCCAGGACAGCCAGGGCTGTCACACAGGGAAACCCTGTCTTGAAAAAACAAAACAAACAAACAAAAAAAAAACAAAGTTTGTGTTGCACAGATTACATCGCAATTGTATTTCAATAAATGACAATAATTTTAACAGCCCTGGAAAAGGACCTGAATGATAAGGGTTTGATCTTTAGCCTTGCCCAGTTTACCCTCTTCAGTCTCTTAAACTAGTCAGGTACCCTCCTACATCATGTCATTTGCATCACTGTCGCCCAAACCTGGAATGCCGATCAGTTGCCTGCAGTGTCTACTGCCCCCAAGCTTGGCCTTCCCATCTGCTTTCCATCAGACCTGTCACCCACCGCCTGCACTGCCTTCAGAAATAATGGCTGAGTGCTCTGGCGTCTGGAGACCTGGCACTGTTGCACTCAAGGGGTCAGTGGCCAGCACTGGTACTTCAGGCAAGCACTGGAGCCTCGGGAATGATCACCACCAAGAAGGGACGCCCTCACTCAGACACTCACCTGTGGGATGAAGCCGCAGCATGTCACTGTGTCAAAGCCGAACTTGGTCACACCCTGGGGCTCAGGACCCTCAGCCCCACAGCCTGTCAACAGAAATCTTGGTCTCATTAAGCTACTCATCTTTCGTGGGAACCAGACCTCAGGAGAATGGTTCAAACACTGGTAATCTGAGAACTCACGACACATGGAAGTGGCCAGCCAGCACATAGATTTGCCTACCTGAGGCCAATGGACAGACTTCAGACCTGGTTGGCCACAAGTCAATTCCACTCATTTACCAGCCTCGTTAAAGTTACTTAATCATCTAATTTTCATCGTGTACTTGGGGCTGGAGAGATGACCCCAGAGTTAAGAGCACTTACTGCTCTTCCCAGCACCCAGGCTAAACAATGTACAGCTACCTGCAACTCTACCTCCAGAGGATCAGATGTCTAACCACAGCAAGTACCTGTGCATATGTCTCCCGGCACGCGCACACGCACACGTGTGCACACACACACACACACACACACACACACACACACACGAATAAAAAAGAGTTGTTTGATGAACTGTGAAGGGAGATGGTATACGGCTCAACCCATTACTGAAATGCTAGCAAGAAGCACCACGAATACCATCTAAAGCAGCTGATGGGCTAGGCCCAAGTTTTGTTTTTAGTTTTTTTTTTTTGTTTTTTTGTTTTTTTTTTTTAATGAACTGAACTTACCCACTGTGTTCTCCCGGGCCTCGGACTTCTCCCTGAGCTTCTGGTTGTAAAGGTGCAAATCTGCCATCTGGTCCCCAAGCTTCGATGCCTGACTAAAGAAAAAAGAAAAGCAGCAGTTAAAATGGCAAATGAGTGACGATACTTAGTGTGTCCTGCTTTGAGAAATGTTAACCCTTTCTAAAACAAAAGGTACCGTAAGAGCTATTTCTATAGCATCTCAGCAGACGCTGGCCATCGGGCACAAAGCCTCAATCAGTAAGTAAAAAACACTCAGCTCTAAACGTTTAGAAATTATTAGAATATTATTTCTAATTATTTAGAATAATTAGAAATTATTTTATGCAGCCTCACTACAGCTAAACTAACCAAACAAAGACAAACAAAAAACAGCAGTTATCTTTGTCTTAAGAGAGAATGGCCTCACCCTCCCTGGGGAGCAGAAAGGGGGTGGGATGGGAGTTGATGGTGGGGGACAGGGGAGGATGGATGGGAGGGTGAGGGAACTGGGACTGACATGTAAAACAAGCTTGTTTCAAATTTAAATTTTTAAAAATTAAAAAAAAGAATGGATTGAAAACGGGGAGCTTGATAGATGGCTCAGCAGTTAAGAGTACCTTCTGCTCTTCCAGAGGAACTTTGCTCAATTCCCAGCACCCACATGATGGCGCATTCCTTCTGTAACTCCAGGTTGAGGGGATCCAACCCCCTCTTCTGAGGGCAGTACACAAATGTAGTGCACAGACATATATGCAGGCAAAACACCAAAACACATAAAATAAGTTTTTTTTAAAAAAAAAATAATTAATAGATTAAGACAAGCTGGCTTTGTTATTCTTTGAAAGTTGAAGAATTAATAGAAGCTTCACTTGACTCCAGGGACTGTAGCTGAAGAGATGGCTAATCAGTTCGGGGCACTTGAATCAGCCCCAGCTTCCTGGTGTTATGATAAAGACTAAAGGGGAACCTTGCCTGGATTCCATGGCAGGCGAGGGGGAACAAGGCAGAGGGACAAACTTGCCAAGCAGACAGAGCTTAAGTGAGAAGTTTTATTAGAAAGAGGAGGAAGGGGAAAGGAAAGAGAAAATGGATAAAGAGACACAGAGAGAGGACAGAAGAGAAGAGGGAGACAGAAAAAGTCCTGCCGGCCCCATTGGAACAGCGGGAAAGAGAGGGAGAAAGAGAGGGAAACAGAAGGAGAGAGGAGCGTAAGTGGGCAGGGGCCTTTCTTTTAAAGGGGTCCTTTGCACCCATGTGCAGACTACGCACTCATGGGTCCTGGGCTGACCAGGGTACTGCCTGAGTGCATTCTGCCAGGTGACAGGGGCAGGCAGGCAGGCCATCATAATGCCTGAATTCTTAACACCTAGAACCTACATGGCAGCTTGAGAAATCCAACACCCTTATCTAGTCTCTGTGGTCACCAGACATACACTTGGTGCACATTCATGTAGACACATACACACACACACACACACACACACACACACACACACACACACACACACACACACACACACGGACTCTGACAAGCCAGCCAGGCGTGGTGACACCTGCCTTTAATCCCAGAACTTGGAATGCAGAGGCCAGCCTGGTTTACTTAGTGAGTTCCAAGGCCAGTCAGAGATACATAGTGACACCTTTAAAAAAAAAAAAACAAGACTCTGGCAGCTAGACTGAGTTATGTAAGCTCAGCAGATGGTGTTCCCTAGTGCTCTTTCCTTCTCTTTCAGTCAATTTCTGTCTCAGCTGAGACTGGTGCCTAGTGTCCCCCTCCCCTTTCTGTCCCTCTGCCCCTGTTTCATCTGTCTGTATTTCTGCCTCTCTGTACCTTATGTCTGTCCCTGCCTCATTCTGTGTAGTGTGTTTCTCCCCCACCTCTTTCTGCGCCTGTCTCTCTGTGTTTATGTCAGTCTTTTTCTCTTTCTGTCTGTGTGCCTTTGTGTGTGAACATGGCTCTCACTTTCCGCATACACACAAATGTACTCACCTGCCCAGGCTCTTCATCTTCAAATATTCCATCACAAAGGCAGCCCCGCCTCCTCGCAGGTCAATCACCTTCATGGGTTTGGGTACTCGCACCAAACCAGTGCTGTGGAGGGCCTCCAGGCTTGCCATCTCTCCTTCAAACATCTGCCGGGCCTGCATGCAAATGCCAAGAATCCTGGACTTGGACAAGGTCCTTGCTAGCCAGTCCAAGGGACTCATGACCCTTGATACAAGCCACAAGACCAAGTGCCTTCAATTACTGGAAAACAACCTCACATCTACCCCTCAAGGCCAGGGTGCAAAAGAGACGCCTTCAGGTAAGAAGGAGCTAAAAGGATAAGCCTGAGGCCAGAATTCAAGCGATCTTTGGGAAGACCCACACAGCAAAGCCTTGCTGTGGAAGGTGCTGCGGCCAAGGGGGGTGCCAAGAGGTGACAGGAGGGATGGACGCAAGTCAAGTGTGAGCTAACAAGAGTCTGAGGCTGGGCCTGAATCCGCCATGGTGTTGCTTTCCTTTCTGCCTCTGAGTGGGAACAGGCAGCCTTGGGCATGGTAGAAATTACCTGGGCTCATGTTTGGGTCAGAGGAGGCCTGGGGAGGTCAGTAGGGCCTGGCTCAGTTCTAGCACATACATACACATGCGTATACACAAAATAATTGAATATTTTTAATTACAAAAACAAGACTTGAAGCAAAACACTTGTTATCACACACAAAAAGGACTCTTCCCCCCTTTAATTCAAATTTCCAAGGGGAAAGTCAGACTGGTATCCTCAAATTGCCAACCTGCTCATGGGACCAAGAGGCATGTGTTGAGTATCCTGGATAAGAGGGCATCAGCAAACCCCAGCCATGCTTCCAAGGTAAGCCTCCAAACGATGCCAACACTACAGAGAATGCAGGATAATCCTGCTCCTGACACCATCTCTAGTGATATCAGAAGGGACTGAGAAGGGTTGCTCTGGGATTCTCTTTACCCCCACAGTCAGCATACCTGCCAGAACCTCGGTCCACAACTGCTCCCCACAGAGCATAGGACCTCTGGAAACCCCCCCCCAAGAGCAGGGGGAGCACCAGGCTGTGCCATCAACAGCTTGCTCTCAGGGGCCTTTAGCTAACACTCTCCGTCTGTCTTAACAGTTTTCCATGCATTCCTTGTAGATGTTGTTATTATTATTAGTTTTGTTTTGTTTTTGTTTTGAGTCAGAGTCTCCTCGTGTAGTCCAAGCTGACTTGAAACTCACCATCCTCAGCCTTCTAAGTACTATGCTTATAAATGGGTGACACTATTCCTGGCTGCATACTTTCTTAAACAGGAATATCTTAAGGGTACTAGTAACATCAGAGCTTGTGAGCACGATAGTGCTACCCTGGCCCTGGGAATCCTGTCTTTCCCCATCTATTGGGAGAATGCAGGGCCAGACATGGGCAGATGAAGCTTACAACTAAGACTCATCTCCTCTACGGTCAGTGACTACAGAAATTTAAAGCCCTCCTGTAGGGGCAAAAGCAAGAAAGTGATCGTGCAGCAAAGGAAATCCTCCGATCCCAAGAGGAAGCCTGCCTGCAGGTGCTGATCCCTCAGCAGAGGGTAGGGACAGCAGGTCTTGTTCCCCCACCACTTCCCGGACTTCATCCTTGCACTCCCCTCAGCGCACCTGCGTCCTGCGGTTGACCTTGACAAACACCGGGCCAGTGTCCGTGTCATAGGCGCGGCCTTCGCTGATGCAGCCGGCCCCGGAGCTCCCAAAGGCACGCAGTGTCTTGGTGCGCAGCTCGGCGCGCAGCAGCTGCTCCATGGAGTCTAGAGAACCAGAATGCAGGGAGATGACACAGAGGAGGGGACCTGAATACCAGAAGGAAACCCGCAGTTCGGGGTGGGGGAGGGGGTGGGGCGCTGTCGGGCTACCACAACAAGTTTTGGACCCAGTGACGCGCGGCCACTTGGGTGCGCACTATCCCTGCAGGCTCCTAGTGCACCACGGCTGAGGTGGGGGGGTGGGGAGGGGGAGGGGGAGTTGGACCAGACAGCTATTTCTCTCTCCAAGACAATCTCTACCCGGTATAGCGGGATGCAACAGCTCTCGAAGCTCTCCTGCTGGCTCATTCCGGAATTTCTATTCCAGCTTGACTCACCCTGGAGGAGCAGGAACCCAGACCTGGGACACAGCCTGGGACACAGAATGGAAGTGTCCTTATGTCCTCACAGCATGCATGCAATGTGCCAGCAGATCTGCACCCATTGGGGTCCACCCTATGCCCTGTGCTCACTGCGCAGCTGGGCGGATCAGGATTGCCCACAGGAAGATTTGGGTCGGGGCTTCTTTATCCTTGCAACACGAGGCACAGCCTAAAGACTCTGCTATCCTGCAGAGAGGTTATAAGCTTAGTTCAGCTCTCACTGTCCAGATTAGGGTGGAGTCCTAGTCAGGGAGGGTGCCCTAGCTAGGCCCTAGTGGCACCTTTAATGCCACAGGACTGGGTGATAAAAAGCTGTTCTGGGGGTTGTGATAGCAGCAGCCTACCCCACCCAGGGTAGGTGGGAATCTGGACAGCCATGATAGGAAAGGAGTTTCAAGACACAAATGCTCATGTGTATATGGGCACACACAGCTGTGTACAAGAACATATTCACAGACTGGTACAGGGGACAGTCAAGTATTACAGGAGAGGTTGTCTCAGACCCAGCCCCCACCATGAGCCCCCCCCCATACTATAATGTCTCAGGTCCCTAGTGGGACAAGACTCTTCCTAGGATGTGTCATAGGAAGCCCAACACCACGCAGCCCAGTGATTCCCTCTTGACCTGCCAGCTGACAGCTCTGCTCGACACTTGCCCTGCCAGCTCCCTTGTATTAATGGTGACGGTGACGCTACTGTGAAGATTAAGCCCAAAGCACAGAAGAGATAATGTATATGAGGCTGCAATCAACAAGCCTGTATTGGGAGCTCCAGCAGGCCTCAGAGTGGCAAAACCTGTCCGTTCTGGTTATCCCTGTCCCTGGCTCAAAACTGAAACTGGGTTCCCTGAGGTTCTTTAATAATTCCTGTGTCTGGCACCTATGCGGGATGATTGGAATCTGGGTTCAGCAGACACTATCAACCAAGGTACATTGATACGGCCTCCCAATGTGGCTTGATCCAGGGTTCCACCCCAAGGGCCTTTTCTAACCTGGTTCTAAAGCAAAGCACCATTCCCCTGTCTTCCCTCTGTGCTGGGTCTTGCATGGCTCCGGGGACTGACCGAATTGGGGTGGTGAGGAAATGAAGAAAAGACAAATACTTGGACACACAGACAAGCTAGAATAAAGTGGACAGGGCTCTTTGATGGAGAAGCTTCAGCATCCCAGAATCTCAGTATGTTCATTATTTAACAGCAGAACAAGTAGACAGTGTTTGTGGTGTAGAGAGAAATCAAGGTGGCAGGCTTAACTAACCTCAGTAGGAGCAGTCTCTGTAGGGGCGCAGTCTTCAGGCAGTAAATATCTGAGAGGGAAAAGCTACAGCAGGCATTTTCTGCATGCACTATCTGCATCCACACTCAGACCAGAGAAAAGCCTCGTCATTTCTGTGAGCTTCACCTGGAGGAAAGGGTGTGCCAGTCTCTCATGGGTCTGAGGCTTTGGTGTTGATCTTGTCGGCTCATGTAAACAACAAATCCACACAGGACTTCTCTGCTCCCCACCCTATTGGCTATGATCCTTCAAGGCCATACAAAGTAAGTGGGCTTGACACTACAAGGTCATTACAAAAACACAGCTAGAACAGCCATCTATAGGAAACATAACTGGCGTCTCCATTTGAGGCCTGTCCTACCACTGCACCTTGACATAAAGCATTGAGACCAGTACAACCAGAAACTTCTTTGTTGTTGGCTGACAAACTGACAATGTATGGAACTTGAGGTTGGTCAAACCTTTCTGTTTCAGACTAAGAAGGCACCATTGCTTGCCAACTTCCATAAGTATTGGAAGGTTTGAGGCGATCTTTATTCTTCATAGATCTGTCCTCTCTCTGGAGGCTTCTAGGCTATTCTATCTAACTGGTGTCTAAAAATCCCAGTAATGTGTTTCAGGTACATCTGTCAGCACTCTCGGGACAGACTGCTAGGTTACCTCAGAAGGAAAGCCTACCCTCTCACAGCCCCTTGAGCTTTCTTTCACACAGGTCATGACAGACTATAATTACAATGAGAGACACAGAAAGAGCCTGTGAGAACAGGACACAACTGGGGGGGTGGGGGGAGGCTAGTAAGAAACTAACAATTCAGAGGCAAGATAGTTGGGATACTAAGTCTCTTAAGATAGTAGTAGAGTCAATTTTATGGGTGAGAAAGACAATATTGTGAACAAAAACAAAAAACAACTGGAGAGGAGGTTAAGCAAAGGGTTAAGTGTTGCAGAAGTTTCTCTCTTGTCCTGCCAGCCCCAAGTAAGTACACAGGAGGCTATGTAAATTATAAAACTGTTGGCTGATGACTAGGGCTTCTTACTGAATAGCTCTGTCTTAATTATTAACCCATTTCTATTAATCTATGTATTTCCTTATGGTCTTGACTTACTGGAGAATGTCCGGTAAGTCTATCACACCAATAGAAAAATAACTAATACAGTCCCCTTTCAAAACAGGAAAAAACAAAAGTACCTATTTATTGTCACAATATGGCATTACAATATTTTCTGGCAAATGGGTAAGATAAATATTGAGTGCATAAATGTGGAAATAAGTCTCAGGCACCACTGAAACAACTGCAATTTTATTCAAATTTTTAGGCAAAAAGATTTATCAACATCAATGTCATTCATGAAATTTCCCATCTCTACAATATTGAAAGACAGAAAAGATATTAACACAAATGCTCATGTGTTGCAATGAAATGACAGCTTTAGCTGTGGTGGCACACACCATTAATCCCAGCACTCAGGAGGCAGAGGCAGGTGGGTTTCTAAGTTTGAGGCCAGTCTAATCTACACAGTGAGTTTCAGGGCAGCCAAGGCTACAAAGAGAAACCCTGTCTCAAAAACAAAACAAAAGAAATAGAAAACAACACAAAGCTAGCATATCAGGAATAGTTCCAGGCTCCTAGACGGAACCAAGTCACCCTAAGGTTGCTAGCTTGCAGTCCTCTAGCCGATCTCCAAACCTGCTCAGCTTGTAACAGGGTTCAGAAGCAGTACACAAGCAAAGGGATTTTCACTGATTTTAGAGTTGGTCCTTACTCAGATCTGTTAACAAGATGGCTCCATCACAAGCCTACCCATCACAGGGATCACTGTGAACAGCTCAGAAATGTTGACAATGGACAACAAGGAAGTGGGGGTGGACACACTGGACACTTCTCTGCATAGTGGGCACCATCAAGCACACCAACATAGGCACTCACACTTCTTTACCTTTGCCGCAGAGTGTGGCTCACCCATCCTTAAACTTCCCAAGTCACTGTTCATATCACCAGTGAGGCCTGATCTAGACAGGAAGTCTTACAATGTATACAGCTTCAGGATTATACAACCTTTCCTCTGAAATAACCCACATTTTACAAAGCTTAGAAATAAGACGCCAAGGAACCTTAAGCAAGTCCAGCCATGGAGTCAAAGGGAAGAATTCATGAGGAGAAGGACCATGGAGTACCATGAGCTCCTTGACCGTACACTTGGAACCTGGCCACCTGACTCCGAGGCTCTTCCCTCAGTTCACAATGATGCTGTGATGGTCAGACTTGGTCTAGACGTGGTGTCGTCTTGTCAGAGGATCCAGCACACTCATGAGAGACTCCGCACTCTGGCCAGTTCATCTGCTGAGATCCCTCATGATGCTCAGAGAGGACCCTCTGTACCCAGACCCAAAGTGATTCCAGTGGTTCAGATAGTGAAAGAGCTGGTACAACTTCAAGCGCTCCTCGAACCCCGGGGCCCTGGGGATTTTACTATGGTAGGCAGAGTGAAAGGAGCTGCTGAAGCCCCCAAACATGCCAGCTATTGCCAGCTCGTACTCTGAGTGGCCGTAGAAGGAAGCTGGGTCAAAAATGATGGGCCCAGAGGAGTCTTCTGCTACATTCCCTCCCCAGAGGTCTCCGTGAAGTAAAGAGGGCACAATTTCCAGATCGTGGAACAGGTCAGGAATCTTCAGCTGCAAGGAAGAAGATGGACCCTTAAACAGAGTGGTCAATGACTATGGCGGTGTAGATATTTCCCTAAGTGCTGCTGCATACATCTATCTGAGCAGTTACTCAGATGTGCCTGACTTAGAGGGAGTAGACGGGAACACGGCTGTAAGAAGTAGACTCAGTGCTACCCCTGCCTTGGTGCCTCCCCTTTATTCAGGCTCAGTGGAGCATACTATTGGCACTGGGCATATCGCAGAGGTCCTGCTCACCTGCAGAGCAGACCACAGTTCCAGAGCTTCCCGGTCTCCAGACCTCTTCTCTACCATGTCCATCTGGGGCTGAATGCGCTGCCTGGCGTAGAATGTGACCCAGTCCTTCTGCCAGTCATTTACCTGCACAGGAGACGGTAAAGGAGAAAGCAGACTGTCTTAGCCAGTGTTTCTATTGCTGTGACAAAACACCATGACCAAAAAGCAAATTGGGCAAGAAAGGGTTTATGTAAAAGCTTACACTTCTTCAGCATTGCTGTTCATCACTAAAGGAAGTCAGGACAGGAACACAAACAGGGCAGGATTTCAGAGGCAGGAGCCACGACAGATCGTGGCCGGATACTGCTTTCTGGCTTGCTTCCCATGGCTTGCTCAGCCCACCTCTTATAGAACCAAGGACCAACAGCCCAGGGATAGCACCACCCACCATGGACTGGGCCCTCCCCAAGTGGTCACTAAATGAGAAAATGCATTACAGCTGGATCTCATCCAGACATTTCCTCAATTGAGCCGCCTTCCTCTGATGACTGTAGCTTGTGTCAAGTTGACACACAAAACCACCCAGTACATGGACTTTACAGAAAACTTCAGAACTGAAGGAGACTTCAGTGCCCAGAAATCCCAAAGTAGAATGGGCTACAGGAAGCATGAAGAGGGACAGCAGGCACAGGAGGCTGAAGAGTGATGGGAGACATCATTCTGTGAATATGTTTCTCTTATTGGTTAATGAATAAAGCACTGTTGGCCAATAGGAAAGCAAGATAGGTGGGACTAGGAGACTAGGAGAGAGGAAGTAGTAGGGAGGAGATTAAAGACAGAGGACCTACAAGGTAGGATGCTGGTCTCACTTTCTGGTAAAATGAGACCACGTGGAAATACTTAGATTAATAGAAATGGGTTAATATTTAAGACGAGCTAGCCAATAAGAAACTAGTAACTGGCCAACAGACTTTATATCTAATACAGTGTCTCTGTGTGTTATTTGGGGCTGGCATAGCAGTGGGACATGGCTGGCAGAAAAACCTACTCTTAACAGAAGAGGTTAGGGAAGGCCTGGCAACATGAAGCCTAGACATAAGCTGAGACTGTAGGTCCAGTGTCTGGGGGAATGGTAAGCAGGGTATGCCAAGTGACCAGGTGCACCCTTCCAAGCCTAACAATCCACTAAAACAATTTAATTATAACAACTAGGAACAAAGGCCAGAGCTAGCTGACCTTCTGGATCTCATGGTTTGTTTCTGACCATCTTCCAACACTTACCTGGCCACATTTTACCTTGTCCCAAGAGAGATGAGAAGAGTCATAAGGAGCCTCTTTTAAACAAACCAAGAATGTCCAGGCACAGTTCTTACCGCCCAGGAGGGAAGTAAGTTAGGTATATGAGAGTAAATCAGCTCAGAGCAGGATATGACACAGGAGGACAAAACACCATATACATAAGTACACACATAGGCATATGTACATATCTGCACGTGAATATACATGCATTGTGAGTTATAGGCAAGGGAGGAGGGACCAATGCCAATGGATATACATCCTAGACATATGGGCTCTGAAAACCCCATACAAGGTAGGTTTACATATGCCCTCCTACACATTGCTAAATCTATGGCCCCTGTGCCCACTATAAAACATCTAGACGTTTCTAGATTCTGCATTTACTCCTCTTGGCAAAGAGCTCTCCTAGTTTACTTTTTGTTACTGAACCCTGGTAAAAATCAACCTGGGGGTATTCCTTATTTGCTTGTTTTTTATCTTACACTTCCAGATTATATTCCATCATTTCAGGAAGGTCAAGGCAGGCAGGAACTAAAACCAACTATTCACATCTAGAGTCTTTGATAGTTTAACACTTTAGGATCCACAGGGGAGTAGACTCTACTCTACTCATAGTAAAGTTCTCAGATGCCTGGGTCCTTAAATAAAACAATGTACTTTGCACAGAACCCATACACTTCCTGACATACACCTCCTCATTGCTTGTAATCACCTCCTCATTATTTGTAATACCTAACTGCTGACATGGCTTAGCAGTTAAGAGTACTTGCTACTCTTGTAGAGGACCAGAGTTCAGGTCCCTGCACCTCTTTGTATGCTGTGAGTATGTCTTATTACCATTGGTTTATAAAGAAGCTGATTTGGCCAATAGCCAAGTAGATAGAGCCAGGCAGGAAATCCAAGCAGAGATACACAGAGAGAAGGGTGGAGTATGGGAGGCATCAGCAGCCTCTGGGAAAGCAAGATGTGAGGTAAGTAACAAGCCACAAGACTCGTGATGAAATATAGACTAATAAAAATGGGTTAATTTTCTGGGTGGTGGTGTGGCTCACACCTTTAATCTCAGCACTTGGGAGGCAGAGGCAGGTGGATCTCTGTGAGTCTGAGAACAGGCTGGTCTAAAGAGCGAGTTCCAGGACAGACTCCAAAACTATACAGGGAAACCATATCTCGGAAAAAAAAAAAATTATCAGGAAAAAAAAAGACCAAAGACTTACAAAATCTCATAAAAAAAGAAGCAGAGTAATGCCCCACTGCATTTGAATTTCCAGTCCAACTGTGAAATGGAAATTAGTTCTGAAGCACTCACCTGGGGGAGGTATCCACAGCATGTCACCACGTCAAACCCAAACTGGTCCACAAAGAGCCGCTCTGCCTGTCCACTTCCTTTCCCTTTCATACAAGAAGAAACAAACAAAGATGACTAGTTTGTCCCCTGGTTCCAAGAGACCCTCAGCCCATTCTGGGAGCTCAGAGTGGTTGCTTTTCAGTCAGTATGCTCTTACCGCCTCATGCCTATACCCAGAGATAAGCAAGACCCTCAGGTCACTCAAAACAGCATCTGCTTTAGCAGAACTAATAACCAAGGACACTAGCTATTCCAGAAGCTGAACCAAGTGCCAGAGGATGCACAGGGATGGAGAAATACATAACATTGTCATAAATAAATAAATACATAAATCAATAAATAAATAAATCACGAATTTATTTAGAGAGGAAAAATAATCTACCATAATCCATCAAGAAAAGAGATTTTTCAGTGGCCAATGACAGATAAAACTATTATACTTGGTAGGTGGTGACACACATCTTGAATCCTAGCACTAGGGAGTCAGAGATAGATCTCTGTTAGTTCGAGGCCAGCCTGCTTTACAGAACTTATTCCAGGATAGCCAAAACTACACAAAGAAACCCTGTCTCAAAAAACAAACAAACTTTGAAATGGCCTCAACCTCATGTGTCTTCTTAAACTCAAGAAAATCTCAGTCAAATGAATTCAATGCAGCCTGCAAGCAACAGGAAAGCCAGTTACGGGGCCTATTAGTAGATCCTCACAGGACAAGGAGACAGGCAGGTGGCACTGCCAGCATGTCATCACAGGCTGGGTAGGCTGCCAGGACCCCCCCAGTGGAACTTTACACAGCAGATTCTGGATTATCTGTTTTCTGACTGTCAGCTATTCTACCTAACAGAGTCAGCACATGAGGGACACACGAATTATCCACTGTCAGCCTGAAAACACTGGAAAGTTCTCTCAGTGCTAACATCAGACTTTGTTCTAGACAGACGGTGTTAGGGCTTTCATTCTGAGACTCCAAAATGGTGTGTAAATGGAAGAAAAGACAATGTGTTTAAAGGAATCACTCTATATCGAAAGCCAAAACCACTTAGATTAGACTCCCTTCTGGAGAGTTAGATGTAAAGCAACCATAACATCACATGGCTTCAAGTTCAGAGATATTTCCTGTTTTTCAGTATTTCTAAGACACATGCTGGCTGAAGGCCCTTCCCTGGACAGGGTCCCCCGGGGTTACACAGTCCCTTACCCACGGTGCCAGCCTCCTTCAGGAGCCTTTCTCCAAGCTTCTTGTTCTCAAGGTGCAGATCTGCAAGCTGGGACCCAAGCTTGGCGGCATGACTAAAACCAAAACGCAGGGACTAAACAGATGGCACACAAACAGCAGATCCATCTGAAAGATCTCCAGGCACATAAAGCAGGTTGAACACTGAGCATAAAGCAGATCAAATACTGAGCATTAAGTGCATTCTACCAGAGGCTGGAGAGATGACTCAGTGGTTAAGAGCACTGGCTGTTCCTCTAGAGGACTCGGGTTCAATTCCCAGGACCCACATGACCCACAGCTCAAAGCTGTCCAGATGGATCCAGCTCCAGGGATCCTATCACACATGCATGTGGTATACATATCTGTGCTGTGCATGCTGGTAAAATATACATACACATAAAATAAAATAAATGAATCTTTTTTTTAAGTTCATTGTACTGAAATAAGAGGACAATTAGGCAAGATGGCACATTAACAAGAATCCTAGGAAAGAAGAGGTAGGGGGATCAAGATCAAGACTCAGCTGCTGCATGAGACCCTGTTTCAAAAATAAACAAAATCCAAACAGGGGGTTCCCATTATTTGACCACCTTTCCTTGTCTTCTTAGACTTGGCAACTGAGTCTTTTGAGAGAGTCCTCTCTCTGGCTTTTAGTGGGCAGAGAGTACATGCCACTTACACTATAGAGCCAACATCTGTGTAGTCATGGGCTGGGCTCTTTACACCACAAATCATGCCCCCAAATACAAGATCCCAATATAAGAGAACCACACAGGAGAAAAATGAAGCCTGCGTCAGGACAGACCTGCTCAGATGCCGCATGTCCAAATGCTCCATCACTAGCATGCTCCCACCTCCTGGGGCATCGAGGACCTTGATAGGCTTGGGTACTTTCACTGTGTCTGTCTTCATAATGGCCGTTAAACTTGCCATCTCACCTTCAAACATTCTTCTTGCCTGTCAGTAAAACAATGGAGGAGGTGACCAAGGCCACCAGAGAGAGACTATTTAGACATGCTTTCTCCTGGCACTGCAACTGCAGCGCAAACCACATTTATGCTACACAGAGGACACAGGAAATGGGCAGTGCTTTCACGGTACTCACTGGAAGAATGGGCTGTTAACTCCTGAAGCCTCACTGGTATAAGCAAGCTTTCACTTCCCAGTTTGGGACTGTATTTTTTGTTTGTTTTTTGAGACAGAGTTTCTCTGCACAGCCCTGGCCATCCTGGAACTCACCCTGTTTGTGTTCCAACTCAAACTCAGTGGTTCACCTGCCTCTGCCTCCTGAGTGCTGGGATTGAAGATGTATGCCGCTGCCACCACCCAGCTGAAACTGCATTTTATTAGGTTGGTTTTTGTTTCTTGAGACAGTCTCTGTGTAGCCTTGGCTGTCCTGGAACTGGCTCATAGACCAAGCTACCCTTGAACTCATAGAGAACTGCCTGCTTTTGCCTCCCACATGTGCCAATTAATCAATTCTGAAGCACCACCATCACAAAATTAAGAATCCAGATACCAATAGAAATTCCACTCCCATAGCCATTGCCCATGCCGAGGACAGCTGTCTCTACCCTTACTTCTAACATCAAAGAGCTATTCTGCCAGTTTGGTCTTTTCTTCTTCTTCTTCTTCTTCTTCTTCTTCTTCTTCTTCTTCTTCTTCTTCTCCTTCTTCTCCTTCTCCTTCTTCTTTTGGTTTTTTTTTTTTTGAGAGTTTCTATGTGTAGCTTTGGAGGTTGTCCTGGAACTCGCTCTATAGACCAGGCTGGCCTAGAACTCACAGAGATCTGCCTGCCTCTACCTCCCAAGTGCTGGGATTAAAGGTATGTGCCACCACCTGGCCGACAGTGAGATTGTTAAATAAAGAAACCCTGTCTTGAAAAAACAAAAACCAAAACCCAAGTATTACATTTTTAAAAAGTATGATGTATTCCAGAGCAAGCAAGAAAATTATCAAAGAAGAAGAAGATTGAAAATAGACTTTGAAGTAGAAATAATCCAGAAGGAGGCTGGAAAGATGCCTTACTGGGTTAAAACTGAATACTGCTCTTGCAGAGGTCCTGAGTTCAATTCCTACCTCCCACATCAGGTAGGTCATAACCACCTGCAATTCCAGCTTTAGGAGGATCTGATGCCTCTGGTTTCCATGGGCACCAATCCCATACAACATATACACACATAGATAACATCTTTAAAATTGAATAAATTAATAAATCTTAAAAAAAAAAAAAAGAACTCAACAGTATATGCTGGCTAATATGTGTTATCCTACCACTTGAGAAGCTGGGGACTCATAGTAAGTTCCAGGCTAGCCTGGGCTACATATAGAGTGAACTGTGTCTAAAAATTAAAACGAACAAACAAAAACACACACTTTCTGAGAGAGAGGGGAGGGAAGGAGAGAGAGAGAGAGAGAGAGAGAGAGAGAGAGAGAGAGAGAGAGAGAGAGAGAGAGAGAGAGAGAGAGAATACAAGTTCACAACTAGGAATTGAACTCAGGACTCTGCAAAGCATATGTCTGAGTTTGAGGCCAGCCCGTAGAATATGACGAAGGACATCCCTGCCACGCTAAGTACTGGCGCTGAGGATAAGTCAGTGTGCAAGAGTGACTTCAAGGGCAGTTGGTAGAGTTCAACTGATGTCTGTAGATAGCGGCTGGAGGCACGTCTTGGGAAAATAATTTCAAAGGTAACACACATGTGAAAGGCAGGATTCCTTTCTTGAAAGAAAAATGAACACAAATGCAAGCCAGGCTTGCGGCTAAAGCCTGTAACCCCCAACACTCAAAAGCACTTTGAGGGTGTGTGGCGTGTAGGGTTTGGCAAGAAAATAAACGCCTCCAGTCTTATTCAAAATGACACGGCCAAGTCCTACAGAAGCCATCCACCTCCCTTCCAACCAAGACCTGGCGTGAGCAGCACTCCAGACAGAGGGGCAGCAGCAACCTGGAACACAGTGGGGCTCGCCCTACGGAAGCAATAGGGCGCTTCAGAAAAAGTTCACACGCAAGCAGAACGCGGCGGGGTGAGTGCACTCTGATACTTTAAGATCTTTGGTCTGTGAGCTTAGTCTCTGCCAGTTGAAATAAGATCCGGATTAAAAAATGCGTGTACTCTGACGTTTCTCAAAACTCGCCCAACAGAAGGGCTTTTCTCAAAGAAGGGGGCACTGCGATCTCAGAACACCAGGCGCAGCACCCGCGTGGCCACTGCGGCCAGAGCCGGCCAGCAAAGGCAGGGGGGCCGGAGGCCGGAGTGAGCCCGCCGGGGTAGGGCGGTCACGCGGGGACGGTGGACAGACGGAGCCTAGCGCTACCCACCGCGGCCCTGGAGCCCCGCCGGCTCCGGATCTCACACACCCTGGACCCACACCAGGCCCCATTTTCGCTGCGGGCCAAGGAACCGGACCCGGACCCAGCGCCGGTGGCCCTACCTCCGCCTTGGAGTTCACTTTCACAAACACTCGTCCTCTGTCCGTGTCGTAGCTCTGGCCCTGGCTGATGCACCCGCCTCCCGAGTGACCCGTAGCTTTGACGGAGCTGCAGCCCAACTCCCGCTTTAGCAGCGTCTCCATGGTAGTCGCGCGGCAGCAAACCAAACCTGCTTCAGGCCTGGAGCACGAGCAAGAAGGGGCGGGGCGGGGCGGGGCGGGGCGGGCACAGGCCCGTGACGGGATTGGGTGACGAGGAGGAAGGGGCGGGGAAACATCTGGAGGGGCGGGGCCTGCGTGGTTAGGATTGGGTGAGCGGCAGGAGCTGGGCACCCGGGTATCTCCCGCGTCTGGAGGCTCAGTGCATGCTAACCTCTTCTCAGTTCAAGCTGCTTCAAAACGCTTCCCAGACAGCTGTGGAGACAGGGAGGTTGCCCCCGCCTCCCGCCTCTACCCAACCCTGCAGAACTGCCCGCGAAACCGTTAGTGAGGTGAAGCTAAGCCGCTAGGCTTCTGCAGAGGGTGATGTAATCCCTTCTCAGACTGTGCTCGGCCAGTCATTTCCCTGGCCCACAGACCTGCTGCCCTCCTCTGGGAGACACGGAGGTCCGCGTGCTCACAGATAAGCGCTAGGGGAACCAGGAATGTTAAACACACAGGGTTGGTTGTTCCTTCAGAGGAAAGGATGCATAACCTGTTATCCACCCATAAGGTTGGGAGCAGATGTGGTTAATAGCCTGCTGACCTTTACGATATCTGTGTGACTGAGACCTCACCGAACTCTCCCTCAGACTCTTATGAATTTGTTAATCTATAGAACCTATCTTTATGGAGGATGTCACATGTACTTTGCAAAGATGTCACATGTACTTTACAAAGACTCAAGTCTTGAACTTTATTGTACACGCAAGATTGAGTTCATTATCACTAGGAATTTTTTCACCAAATTGTGCCGTGCCGACAATATTCCTAAATAAGCTACTCATGGTCAGAACCAACCAACACCAGCTAGTCATGTTGAACCGAGTTGCCTTCTTGCCTCTAGCTACAGGTCCTTATTCTGCTGGCCATTGTGGTTACAGAGACCCTTCCCATCCACCCTTGCCCTAATGGCCCTTGCTGCTCAGCTGCCAGCTGCTATTCAGCTGCCCCTCAACCTGCCAGAGCTCCGGGTTGGTGACAATGATCTGCAGGACAGGACTCGACTGTTTAAGTCTGTAAACCCTGGAGTATGCTGCCTCCAAACGGTTTTTGTTTTGAATGGGAATATCAGAACAGCCAGTGTCCCAGCCAGACTTCTGTTCTTCCAAGACATGTTACAATCTGACTTGCTCAGAGAAAATAAAACAGCAGGATGTGTGTATAGATATAAAGAAAGAGACTTAAAATCCGAGTGTAGTGGTGCATGCCTTGAATCCCAGCAATCGGGAGGCAGAGCAGGCAGATCTCTGAGAGTTCGAAGCCAGCCTGGCCTACATACAAAATAAGTTCTAGGACAGCCAGAGCTGTTACACAGAGAAGCTCTGAAAGAGAGAGAGAGAGAGAGAGAGAGAGAGAGAGAGAGAGACTGACTTAAGAAATTACATATCTGAAATCAGTAGGCTCTAGTGGCAGGCTGGAAATGAAAAGAGTTGCTGTCTGAGGCCATCCTCCCACAAAATCCTTCTGGAGGAAGGCCAATTTGTTCTGTTCAGACCTTTAGTTGGCTTCATGAGCACACTACTGTGGAGAGAAATGTGCTTACTCCAAGTCTACTGACTTAAATGGTAAATGAATGGAAACATACATAATTTTGTTGTTTTGCTTGTGGAGTATGGAGTCGAGTTTTGTGAGATAGGTCTCACTCTATAGGCCAGGCTGGCCTCAGAGTCAAGATAATCCTGCCTCAGCCTGCCAAGTATTGGGATTATAAACACCAACCCCCCACCATAAAAAATATTTAACCAAATATATGGACAACACAATCAAGTTGACTACCGTGTCCCCCATCATTTCCCGGTAAATACCATAGCAGGAAGCAGCAGCTGTGTTGTGGACATTCATTCAATAAGAATGTGCTAAAGTGAGTGAATAATGAAATCTTGTACGTTTACAGAAATAAAAGCAATTGGAGGATGTATGCAGACTGTTTAACCCTAGTTCCAATGGATTCAACACTGTTCTCTATGAGGTGTCAGGCATGGACATGGTACACATATGTGCAGGCAAAACATTCACTGTAGGAAAATAACTTTTAACAATTTAAAGCTAGGTTTTGTTGCATCTTGTTTTTAATAAACATGTGTCTAAGTAGCAGTATAGGACTAGATGGGTTCCAGGTGACCAGGTAGAGGAAGAACGACTTCCCCAGCAATCTAGGGCTCAGAAAGGCTTCGCAAGCAACAAGAAGGTAAAGTGCCATTGAGTCTGAACCTGGCAACTAGGAAGCCTCGCCTCGCCCTTGAACAAAGAGGTGGTGGTACTGGTAGAAGAAGTCATTCTGGTCTGATCTTGATTAGATTTGCAACCCAAATTCATATTACTTAAGATTATTTTAAATGCAAGTTTTAAGCAAACGGGGAACATAGGCACCGAGAAAATGACACTTGAGATCTCTCCTGAGCAATACGTCTTTCCTTAGCCTTCATGGGAATCCTTTACATAATTCAAGGACAATGAAAGTCAAAAGTCAAAAAATGAGATGTGGGATCTTTCTGTAAGCTTCAAATATGTGTTGCTTCTATTGGTTGATGAATAAAGTTGCTTTGGCCTATGGCAGGGCAGAATATAGTTAGGTGGGAAATCCAAACTGAAGACAGGGAGAGAGAAGGTGGGGTTGAGCCAGCTGTCAAGAAAGCAAGACGTGTAGAAAATGAGATAATGCCATGGCCACATGGCAATACACAGATTAATAGAAATGATTAATTTAAACATAAGAGCTAGCCAGTAAAAGGCCTGCGCCATCAGCCAAACAATTATAATGAACATTAAACCTCTGAATGAGGGGCCAGGCAGGGCACCTAAAAGCCTCTGGTTACAGACTTTAATGGTGGTAAACTCCTTTAATCTCAGAATTTAGGATCTGAAGCATGATACATAATCACATTATTTACTTTAAATTCTTATTTATTTTGGGTTTTTTGAAACAGGTTCTCTTGTATCCCAGGCTGGCTTCTAACATGCTATGTACCCAAGGATGACGTTGAACTCCTGATTCTCCCAAGTGCTGGGATTAGAGGAGTGTGTCAACCTGCCCAAATTGGAGTGTTTCTTATTGTTAAACAGAATATTATACGCTGGTTGCCAGGCCCAGAGGAGGAAACTAAACACTTCTGCCCTTTGTTCTTGATATCAGGGTCATGAGGGGCAAGACAGCATGGTTGAGCATTAAATGAAATAATAATTCATCTACACAGAAAAGGGAGATACTTCCACTTCCCGAGCATGTGTTGGCCCCTGTTGGCCCGCGGGTCCCACCACAGCAGCAAATGCAGGACAAATGGCTTTGTACACCGTTCTTGTCCTGCAGTGTAAACTTGCTCTGTCCCCACCCTGTGGAAGGCAGATGTTGGATTTACCCAAGTGTCATGGAACAAACACGCATAAGCATAATAATGAGCTAACCCTGGGCTTTCCACGGGACATTCTGGCACAAGGTGATAACCTGAGAACAATCCCTGTATTCCAGGCCCAGAGTCCATTCCTTTTTTATTTTTTAACCTTATGCGCATGGGTTTCTTGTCTGCATGTCTTATCTGGTACTAAGTGCATGCCTGGTGCCCAAGGAGGTCAGAGTGGGTGAGCTGTCCTGCAACTGGACACCATGTGGGTGACAGGAAATAAAACGTTCTCTGGAAGAGCAGCCAGTGCTCTTAAACACTGTGCCATCTCTCCATACCTCCCCCAAGGTCCATTCTTAAATGGCCACATGGGGATGAGAAACCACTCATGTGACTGCCTTGCCCATGAGCTGTAAACTGAGTGCTTGTGTTCCCTCAGAATTCATAGATAAAGACACTAATCACAGCACAACTAGTTTAGGGATGTAATTAAAATTAAATGAACTCATGGGGTGGGGACATCTTCCAAGAGAATTACAGAGTAACTTCATAAATAGAGACCAAAAAGCTTATTCCCACTGTATCTCTGCATATATCAGGAAAAAGCCATGGCAAGACACAGCAGGAAATCAGTTCTCTATGGACCAGAAACAGGACAGCCCTTACCTGTCACTGATATCAGACATCCCCGCCTCAAGAATTATGAAGATAAACTTTCTGCTATTTAAACAAGTCAACTAACACACCAAAGAAGCAAAGACCTAAGGTGTCTTGAGTGAACTAGAAACAACAGCAGGTGATAAAGACAGGTGCCGGCATTATTAGATGTATATAAGGAGACAGTTATATCTTTAATGTAAAAAGATTAAGAGATTGCTCAATGGTTATGAGCACTTGCTGCTTTATCAGAGAACTCAGGTTCAGTTCCCAACACCCAAATGGCAACTCACAACTGCCTGTAACCCCAGTTCCAAGGGATCCACCCCCTCTTCTGGGCTCCATGCATGTGGTTCATATACACTCATTAAGGGAAACACTCATACACATAAAACAAATACTTTTAAAAGTCAAAAGGGAAGAAGAAAGTGCCAAAGACTTGGTACAAATGATGAAGAGGAAATTTAAGTTAAAAACAATATTTGCATAAAAATATTGAGGTGGAGGAAGACTAAACTTGGGTGGAATTCTCTGTGTAGACTAATCTGGTCTCAACCCCTCAGAGACCCACCTGCCTCTGCTTCTAAGTGCTGGCATTAGAAGCATTTGTTTTGTAACTCTCAAAAAAGAGAAAAAAATACCGAAATGTTCTAGAACTGATAAAATACACCATCCCTCTGACTTAAGGTCCTGGTACATTACTGTACATTACTATATGCTGATGCTCCTTTACTCTCTCCCCCTCTCTCCCCCCACTCTGTGTGTGGCTGTGGGTATCTGTGTGGGAGTATGTGCACAACAGTGCCAGTGCCTGCAGAAGCCAGAGATACTGGATGCTCCTGGAACTGGAACTGCAAGCCTTCATAAGCCTGCAGAAGTGGGCTTCTGGGAAATGAATCGGGCTAACTGCTCAGCCCTCTCTCTAGCCCCATAGAAACATTGTAAAGAAAATCAATGAAAAGATGTCCATTCTTAGACAAATAGCAGTGAAGTAATAAAATACCAAAAGCAAAGGAAGTCTGTAATATGAATAGCAAAGATGCCAAAAAGGATTAACATCTGTTTTCCTTGGAAGCCAAAAGATAGTGGAATGAGTGACTATAATTGAAAGAAAAATCACTTTCCCAGGGAAAATATGCTTCCAAGAATGAAAATGAAATAAAAACATTTTTAAGCTGAGAGCCATTTGCCATCATGAAGTTAACTGCCTTTACTTTAACTAAAGGAAAGCCTGAATAGGGACTCCCCTCCTGACACATGGGTCCCAGCTCATAAGACTTAGTGGCAGGTGTCTTTACCCAATGAACCATTTAGCTGGCTTTGTATTTCTTGACCTAGAACAGTGATTTATAACTGAACTTGGCACTTTATTGTTTTTCTATTAAATGATGCATGTGTGTATGGTCTTGCTCTTTCCCATGTGTATATTGTATTTCACTATTACAAAAAAAAAAAAAAAAAAAAAAAAAGCAAGCTGGGCATTGGTTGGCGCGCGCCTTTGGTCCCAGCACTCGGGAGGCAGAGGCCAGCCTGGTCTACAGAGCTAGTTCTAGGATAGGCTCTAAAACAATATAGAAACCCTGTCTCAAAAATCAAAACAAACAAACAAAAAAGCAAAAGACAAACCAGATAGTAGTGGTGCATGACTTTAATCCCAGCACTTGGGAGGCAGAAGCAGGTGGATGGATCTCTATGACTCTGACACCAGGCTGGTCTACAGAGTGAGTTCCAGGACAGCCAGGGCTACACACAGAGAAAGCCTGTAGAAGGAGGAGGAGGAGGAGGAGGAGGAGGGAGGAGGAATAAGAAAGGAGAAGGAAGAAGAACAATAAACATCTATAAGGTATAATAAATCTCTGTAGGAGAGAATTAAAATATATTCTGAAGGTCTAAAAGTAAATTGGAGCTTCAGCACCTGCCATCTCAGCCTCTTTGCTGTACTCAGAGTCAGTTATCTTCTACTACATGTGTTCTGGGGGGACATCAGCTCGGCAGCAGGCTCCTTTACCCATTGTGATGTCTTGCTGGTCCCCCTAGTGTACTTTCTTGCAAGGGAAAACTGTCCACTGTATCTACTCCAGTTAGATTACAGTGAGCTTCTGGAGAACACTTGGCTTGAAGCCCAAGCACCAAGGGGGCACAGCCAGATGCTGTGATGATTCATAACGGTGTCTAGGGGAAGAGGGTTGAATGTGCTACAAGTCCCACGGTACGTCCGGCTTGAAGTAGTCTGTTCCCTGCCCACACAAATCTATAGTTGAGAGAGCTCACCCAGTGTCAACCTCATTACTCTGGCCATCTGGGGGACATCATGATGGCTGTGGGGACCATGGGCACCCTATAACTGTTCTCCAGTGGGGTTCACCCTCAGTGTCCACAGCGATGTCAGCAACACTGGGATGGCCACAGGGGGGCAGCACCTGGTGTCAGTCGGAGGTCACTGGGGCATGAGAGACGCTTTCAGAGCACTGGGTAATTTCCGCAGCCTCTTTACTTACCTGGGCTGACCTGGTTGGAGGGAGCATGGGTGGAGTGGGGTAAACTATGGTCAGAAACTGAATAAGGAAAGCTTGAAGGTAAGTTTTCCAGATGGAGGTGTGGGGTGCCTGGTGAGGCACAGGCTGGGGTGGACTGCATAGCTGTTTATGAGGGAAAATGTTTACAGGGAGGGGCAGGAATCTGATAGCAGCTTCACATTAAAATGAGTCTTGTGGCAGAGCACTGATACTTCTGGGGCATCTGCAGGTTAGTTTTGCTTAAAATAGACTTTCTTTCTATAGCAAGAGAGCAACTGGAATATGGCAATGAATTTTGGTGAGTCACCAGCCAACACACACCCACTCTGTGCTCAGCTGTTAATTTCTATTTACTTCTCCCACAGAAGGGAAGAGAAAATAGAGTTAGTTTATTCGTACAAGCCCTTGTTTTGAGATAAATTTGGTCAATTCATGTCTACAGTTCTTTGATCTATTTTTATTCGGGCACCAGAGAAAGTTACAAAAGGGATGCTCTTTTTGTAGTTGGCAAAGATAAAATATCGTTTCATGGAAAGGTATTTCTTGCATATGGCCTGGAATTTCTCCTCCATCTTCTACAATAAGGGACCTCCTGCCTGAAATTGTACTCTAGGCCAGAGGAGGGGGAATGATAGGAATTGTTAAGAGGGAAACACACCACCTGCTCTGCAAATTACAGAGCAAGCTTTCTTCAGAAATAAAACCCACATCTTGAAGGTCTTCAAACAGCTAAACAGCTTCTGTATGAGCTAGAATTCCTATACACCGCCAGGCAAAAACACATCCATACAGAAACTTGGACAAGATATTCCTAGCAGCTGTATGCATGATAAATGGACAAACATGATATATTTATATAAGGAAGGCAACTCTGACCTTGAGGACATCATGTGAGTAAAACACACAGGTCCCTGGAGTGAGCAGAGTCAAAAAGGGGAAAGGTTGAATGGGGGTTACCAGAGCTGGAAGAGGGAGATTGTACAGTTAGTGTTTAGTGGCCACAAGTTTCAGCTTGGAGATGGACAAGTTCTGGAAACTGGGGTAGTGATGGTAGCATAATAACATGAAGTGCTTAGTATAACTAAACAGTGGTTACAATGGACTGAGGATGTAGCTCAGTGATAAAACACTTTCCTGGAATATGCAAAGCCCTGGGATAGAATCCCCAGTACAGAAAAAAATAAGGTTCATTATATAGAGATACAAAGCTACAGTTACCTGGTTATTTATTTAGACAGGATCACACTATATGGCCCTGGCTAGCCATGAACACATCAGGCTGTCCTCAATAAAGGTTTGCCTGCACCTGTCTCCTGAGTGCTGGGGATAACAGTGTGTACCATCATGTAAAGCAAGGATAATGTGTTACACTGATCAGCTCTTGAGACGGAACCCTAGTGGGACCTCTACCCATGTGGCTTCTCTGAGCCATTGTGTCCTGCTATGGGTCAGTGGGATTTGTCTTTTGTTTGGTTTGGTTTTTCAAGACAAGATGGGTGTGTGTGTGTGTGTGTGTGTGTGTAGCCCTGGCTGTCCTGGAACTCAGTCTGTAGACCAGCCTGGCCTCGAACTCAGAGATCCACCTCCTTCTGCTAAAAGGAGTGGTAGAACTAAAGGTGTAAGTCACCACCGCCCAGCAGTCAGTGGGAACTGTAATCTGCCCCTACCCTGAGGGTTGTTTAGCGGTACAAAGGGGAAGTAAGCACCCTGAGATGGATACCCTGTCCATTAGCTATCTTTATTTTCCATCCCAAACTGTCCAACCTAATACAAACCAAAAACAGGAGGTGGCCACCAGAATCCTGGCTTTATTTATTTTTATTTTAAACTTGTGCCAAAATATCTATGACAGTTTATACTTTTCATGTATACTTTTTGGTGATTTTAAGTAAATTTACATTCTCTTTCCTTGGGGGGTTGTTTGTTTGTTTTGTTTTTGTTTTTTTTGAGATAGGGTTTCTCTGTATAGCCTTTGCTGTCTGAAACTCACTTTGTAGACCAGGCTGGTCTCGAACTCAGAGAAGTCAGCCTACCTCTGCCTCCCTAGTGCTGGGATTAAAGGTGTGAGCCACCACATGCCTGGTGCATTCACATTCTTGAGCAACTATCATCACCATACAGAACTTTCCCATCGTTCCAAACTGAAACTGCCACCATAAAACATTACCCTCAGGCCAGGAAGATGGCTCAATGGGCCAAATGCTTGCCGTAGGTGCATGGCAACCTGACCTCCATGCCTAGAATTAATGGAAGAATGGAAGGAAAGAGCTGGTTACTGAAAATTGTCCTCTGACTTCCACAAACGTTATGATATGAGTGTCTCCCATCATACACACATACACACACAATACAAGAGAAAGAGTAAATATTACTCCTCCCCAGGCCCTGTGCTATGGGGCTAAAATGGCACCTTAGATAAGAGATAGATAGTCACATGCAAATCAAACTGCACTCAATCTGCGGTCCTCAACCATTGCTGCACCCAGCACCTGGCGATTCTATAGACATTTTTGGTGGTTACCTGTCCCGCGCTACCGTCTCGCCAGCAAGAACGACGCGGCACACTCAGGATCCTTCTGCAGTAAAGCTTTAATGCTCTTGAGAGGGAGAGCATAAGCTTACAGGAAAGAGAGACCCCAAACACACAAAACCCATCCCTTATATAGGCTAGCAGCCTCTGCCTTGGACGTGTCACCCCCTGACTGGCTGCTGCTCATCGGCCCATATGACGCCACGGGAGAGGCAGGGACCCAGGGTTTGACAGTTACCCAGCGCATACGCATCTCTTCTGTCTACCAACGGTTTTGACAGTTACCCAGCGGTACTTGTAACGGCTCCCTACAGTTACCACTGAGGAGAGAAGAGATAGTAGCCTCTAATGTATGGAGACCAGGATTGCTGCTCAGTATCCTACAATGCGTAGGTCAGCTCTCTCAGCTAGCTACAACCATCTGTCCCTGTTGTCAATAGGCTAAGATTCACACAGATGCCCTCTAGTAGTCCAAAGGCCAAAGAAGTACCTTTGTAAAAGGCTAGCTGAGCAGACAGGGACACACACCTCACAGCCCAGGGTCTCTGGTAGGTTGAACTCCATACTCCATAATTTTCTTGCTCTCGGTGGAGTTCATAGTCCCTTACCACCATCAGCCTCTCTATGGACTAAACATTGGTGTCTCGGTAAAATCATGTTGAAGCAGCTGGGCAATGGCGGTCTGTAACACAAGTTCTAATTGGTCTTAATAATAAAAGGCTGGGGTCAGGTATAGGGGAAAATGCTGAGCGGTCAGAGAGACTAAGGAGCAAAACCACAGTCACCTTACCTACTCAACTTGCCAGCTGAAAACATACTGAGCTCCTGTACTCCTCCCACCTTTTTACTTCCTTTGTCTGCCCAGACATCTCACTTCCTGTCTGTCTGTACAGACCTCCACACCTCTATGGCTATCTAGTGGCTAGCTCTGCCCTCTGATCTTCAGGCAAGCTTTATTTGTACTAAAAAGATATTACCAGAGTGGTGTATGCCTTTAATCCCAGTGCTCAGGAGACAGAGGTAGGCAGATCTCTGTGAGTTCTAAGCTAGTCTGGTCTATGGGGAGAGTTCCAGACCAGTCAGTGCTAGAGAGAGAGAGAGAGAGAGAGAGAGAGAGAGACAGAGACAGAGACAGAGACACAGAGAGAGACAGACACACACACACACACACACACACAGAGAGAGAGAGAGAGAGAGAGAGAGAGAGAGAGAGAGAGAGAGAGAGAGAGAGACTGTCTCAAAAGAGAAAAAAAGTCATGTTGAAGCTATAACCCCAATAAATAGTATTTGGAGAGAGAGGCTTAAAAAAATTGGGGTTAAACTTGGTCATGATAGTGGAGATTTATCCTGTGGGATTAGGGCCTTACAAGAGGAGGAAGAGAAGCTAGGCATGGAGGCAGAATCCTATCATTTGGCAAACCAAGTTAGATGATTGCACTCCATGCCAATTTAGACTACATTGTAAGACTCTGTCACAAAAAGCAAAACCCAAACAAGAAAAGGAACAGGAGGAGACAAGGGGGAAGGAGAAGAGGAGGAAGAGGTGAAGAGGAGAGGAAAGAGAGGCATGTAATGAGTAAGCGGAAGGACCTCATCTAAAAGACAGGAGAACAGCCTTCAACAGAAACCAAACCTACCTTCTTCATCTTGGGCTTCTAGCCTGCAGAACTGTGAGAAATGTCCACTTGCTGTGTATGGGCCTCGCAGCCTGGTTGACATGTGGAGTGGCCCTGGCAGAGACTTCTGATGTTCATCTCTTACCCTCAAGTTTGCAAAAGTTGTATTTTTACCACGGTTTCGTAGGAGCACCATGGCTTTCCGCTCTGACTTCTGTGGAGTTGTTTTCTCCTCTTGATGGAGAAGCTTTGGCATTCATGGTATCTGGCTTTGGGTGATTCATTTTATGGAGGTTGGGGTTGGGTTCTCAGTAGCTTGTGGTATCAGGAGTCTTGACCTTCCCTGCACTGGTTTTGGGGACACCCACTACAGCTGTGCCAAAACTGGCTGGGGCTGTTCCTGAGCAGACATGTCCTACGGGCTCAGCTCTGGAACTGTGTCAGAAGCAAGGTCTCTAATACAGGAAGTGGCTGTGGAAAATTCTTCCAGTTACCGTGGGGACAAACTCTTAAGGACATGACCCTCTTTAGCTCTTACGAACGGGAATCACTCCTCCATCACAGACTGCTTACACAGGATATGGTTCCATAAACACCTTTCATGACCAGTAGAAATCCTGTACTTTCTCAGAACTCCTGTGCCTGTGGGCCGTGCATCTCAATCTGGTGGAACTCGTCTGAGCCTGACACTCCATATTCTGATGGGATCTATTCATTTCAGGAGACATCATCATGAACAGCAATTTGTACACCATATGAAGAGGTATTGCTATGATTGGTGTAGTGAAAAACTGAATGGCCAATACCTAGGCAGGAGGTATCATGGGACTTCCAGGCAGAGAGAGAACTCTGGAAGGAAGAAAGGCATAGTTGCCAGCAGACACAGAGAAGAAAACAGGAGGTGCAAGATGGAAGAGAGGGAATTAACGCCATGTGACAGAACATAAATTAATATAAATTGGTTAAATTAAGTTATAAGGGCTAGTTCAAACAAGCCTAAGCTAAAGGCCAAAGTTTCATAATTAGTAGTAAGTCTCCATGTCATTATTTGGGGAGTTGGTGGTCCCACAAAAGATAGTCTGACAACAAAAAGTTTGACAAAAATCTCTCTCCTTCCAGAAAATATTGCAAAACTTTCACTCAAAGAGTCAACCACCAGTTATGCAAACAAACAAAAACATATGTAGCGGATATTATTGTTACCCCTGCCTAAGGATTGACAGAATGGGCAATCAGCACCTTGGAGCAGTGTCAGCAGTCAGGATAAGATTTCAGGTCTTATTGGACCCTTCCTATCCTTTAACTAGGGTAATTCAAGATGTCTTCTACCTTCTTCTGGGTCTCTAGATAGACTGAGGCCCAGGTATCCACGGCTGTCTCTAGTCTTGAAAAAATGTTAATAACAAGCAGATGTGTGTGAGCTCTGAGAGAAGGCATGGCCCAGCATCTATGACTCTGCCCAACACTCTCCCTCTGCTGCAACCCTTTTGGTTATTAATCTCCACTCTGCCAGATAATCTCCAACAGGAATGAAGAGCTATATCCAGTGACAAATAAAACAAAACAGCTGATGTATAATGACAGCTCTCAACCCAGCTGGTTCAAGCGGCATTCTGATGTCTCTCTGTGGGATGGTCCCTGTGAGAAGGAAAGAGGGTTGTCTTTTTTGCATGAAAAGGGAAGTGCTTATCTTTTTGTTTTCATAATTATTATTGGGACAAGATTGTAGCTCAGTGGCAGAGTACTTGCCTTGCCTAGCGTGTTTGAGACATTACCAGGATCACACACACACACACACACACACACACACACACACACACACACACACGCATGCGTGCATGCCACTTTTTAACTTTTCTTGCAATTATTCCATAGTCAGGAGTCCAACAAATGGCAGCTTAATTGTAAAACTTGGAACAATCTGTGTTGTAGCATGAATTCTAATTGTTCTCAATAATAAAAATTCACAATCAGATATTAGGGGAGGAAGCAGAAAGATTAGAGAAGCAAAACAGCTCTTACCTCTTCCTCAGACTAAAAGGGTGATCCTGTCTCCATGAATCCTCAGACTGAATGCTCAGACAGACTGCCTAGACTTCCAGTCTCCTCCCGCCTTATACTCCTCTCCCTGTCTAGCCTTATCATTCCTGCCTCCACCTCCCTAGTGCTGGGATTAAAGGTGTGTCACTCCAAGTGCTGGAATCACCTTTGTGTTAGTTCTGTTTCTCTTTTAGATTGGATCAATTTTGTGTAGCCCAGGGAGGCCTTGAACTAAAAGACAGAGATCCGCCTGCCTCATCTGAGTGCTGGGATTAAAGATGTGTGTACCACCACTGCCTGGCCTCTATGGCTAAATAATGATCTTTAGGCAAGCTTAATTTGTGAGATCATAAACAAAACATCACCACACTGTGTGGTACTTCTAAAGTTTGGGTTCTGATTAGCCTGCGACAATGCTGCACCCACTCCTCAGTGCTGAGCCCTTCTGGCTACACGTTCTTTACCATTACCCAGGGGCTCATAACTTCAGTACAATCCTGTTCCTGCATTCTTACGTAAATAGAAGCCAACACATGCTTCATTCAGCTCATTAAGGGGCCCAGAAAGATGAGAGAGCTGGCTTGGAAAGGCTCCGAGACCCTGGATTCATGAGGTACGTGGGTAGGAATACAAGCAATTTTGGTAAGTCAGACTCTGGTTACATGTAAGCAGTTGAGACCCACAGGACCGGAAAGCTGAATCTGGTAGAAAGCAAGACCTCAGACCTTTCATGGCTATTCAGTCAGTCAGTCACTTGGATGACAAGTCAAAGTTTATTCCAAGGAAGCGCAGGTACCTCAGACTGGCTCTCTGGTTATATACAGGTAGCACTGTGTGCTGATGCAGTTTGGATGACGTCCTAGGGCAGGTGTTGCATTCAGGCTCCCAACCTTGTGAGGCATGGACCCGACGGGAAGAGCCAACCTTCTGCAAACCAGAGTCTGGTCTGTGCACATGTGGGCACTAACCTGACACAGGGTGTTCCAGAAACACATTTTCTGGTGTCTTTGACATGTACCAATGAAGAAAGGTGAGGCTGAACCTTCAAACAGGCCAACAAACCCAGATTCAGGGAGTGTGGTAGTGGCCTGTGAGTGGAGAGATCACAGTTGCAGTGAAGATGGAGGTATAAGGGTAAGAGAAAGCTGATGGGGAGAAGAAGGCCAGGGAAGGAAAAAGACAGAGTGTGGTGGAGAATCTACACTCATTCCGGCCATGACAACAGTGGTCCCTACACTACCTCTGCTATGTTCCAGAGTCTAAGCCAGTTCTCAGGCCCTTACTGTTATAGGATTCCAGAAAAAGACCCTCAGACTCAATCCAGATCATAATTGGCCCAATTTATTAAAGCTGCTAGCAGGGCCACAGGTGAAAACCCAAATCAGAGGTGTGCTGCACAGAGGTGGGAGAAGGAAGGGCTTTTAAAGGCAAAAACCTCGTTCTGCTCTGCCAAGATTAGATGGTCAAGGTGACTGCAAAATAGTCCTTGATTATCTATATAAGCAAGTTACAGAAGCCATAATCAGCAGTTAGTCCTCATAACAAGCAGATGCTCACGGCTGTGCATTTCTGGGTAGGAGTCAAGGAGTCAGGGATGCTGAGAACTTATCTTTCAGGAAGTTGAATCAGAGAAAAAATGGCTATTAGGTGCTAAGATGGATGCCTAGCACAAAATGGAGTTTCTTTAGCCATCGCATACTCTAAAATGGGAGTGAACGGTGCAAAGTAGCAGAGTGCATGCTTCCCAGGCATTCTGCATGCTCTGTCACCTAGAATATGGATGGGTGTTGGGAGATCATCCTTCCTCATTTGAGGCTCGGATTCTGAAAGCAGAGTCTTAGTGCTACAGAGTGAGCACCTCCTGGGCCCTTTGGAGACAGATTCCTAGCCTTCTCTCCAGTGCTATCTGAGAGGGACACTTGGAGGGAGATAATCTGGGGGCTTTTTGTGAGGGGACAGCAGATGGAGAGTCTGGGAAAGGCCCCTGCCATATCAATCCAGTTGCGGAACGCTTCCACCCTAGGCCCTGCTAGCCCCGCCCTGAATGCTGTCTTCAGGTGAGGATTTCATTTCTATGTACTCAGAGAACGCAGGGACCCAACCATAGCAAAGTCTTCTCCGGGGTTGATGTGGTTGATGGCCAGAGATACACACCTCCTCCCCACCTGGTACCATTGACTGGCTCAGAGGCATACATGGGTTACCACCAATGCAGTGAATCTTTACTGGACACTTGAGCAAATCAAGTCATTTTGTTCCCACAGAACAAAACTACGAGCCGTGCTTTCTCTTACAAGAGGGAGCTAGTGTCTGAAGAGAGGGCAAGAGGAGGAAACAGAACTCTGGTATGTCTAAGTAGGCTGTGCCCAGCCCTTCCCATTATGTACCCTTCAACCGATCAGGAGACATTCTTATAAAATGATTTGTTTGGCTGAGTATGTGACTCAGCAGTAAAATGCCTACCTAGCATATGCAAGGCTCTGAGCTATCATGAAAAAAAAAGAAGAAGAAGGAAGAAAGAAAGAAAGAAAGAAAGAAAGAAAGGCAAGAAAACAGTTATTAAGCATAATCTGAATATGCTATTTACATTAACTACTTTTAAAATGAAAACCACATTAACATTTAATATTCCATCTGAAACAACAAGAAATGACACTTTTTTCCCCTCCAGAGAAACTCTAAGCTGAGGGTGGCAGTGGGGGATGGCGATAGCAACAACACATACATTCACTCAAGGTAAAATGAAGCCTGTCAAGTGGCATTGCTTTATGAAGCTGGTCAAGTGGCATAGCTTTGCCCTTGTACTTCCTCATGTAAGATGCCAACTACTCAATCTTTGTGTTTCCCCTCCAATCCTCTCTGGAAACATACTCACAGACATGCCAGCGAGTATGCTTCTTAGTGAAGGAGACCCTCACACATCGGAGCTTCCTCCCAGACCCCAGATTAGGCACAAACCACACCCAAACACCTGTTTTCACAGAGAGATCTTTTAGTAAGTGGGAAAGAAAAGTTAAAGAGGCTGCTTTCTGACTCAGACAGAAAACAGCAGTAAATGGCCTTGCAGGCTTAATTGCTAAGAGGAAAAGAAGGGGAGGTCTGTGTTAGAATGATCCGGGATGTGGTGGTAAAGGAGACAGGGGACAGGGAAGAAGTGGAAGGGGACAAGGGGAAGGGGGAGGGGTATCTGTCCCAGAGGGACAAAGGGGAGACAGACATGTCACATAGGCAAATGGTGGTTTATAAAGGTAAAGGAGGAAACCCTATGTTAGGATGAGGTGTTTAATTTTAATTAGGCATGTTAATTAGGTGATCCTAAGGGGGCTTTTGATTGCTGGGCTTTGGTAGTCAGCCTCAGGAGGGAGTGATCAAAAGAGGGAATAGACCTTGGAGGCTAGCTTTAGGAATGTAATCTAGCAGTTTTTAGCAAGGCAGAGGGAATGGGGGAGAAGGCCAAGGTCTACCAGAGGCACATGCTCAAGTGGGCTAGTGTTCCTTCACTTAGGTGATTTCAGATCCTACCAAACTGACAAGATTAGCAATCACAGGATTATAGGCAAGTAATCAAACAGACTGTCTAAAAATCTTAACTCAAATGCTGTCTTGTCATAGGAATGATACTGGCAGTCTGTTGAGATATGAGTTGTGACAGAACAGAGGAAAAGTAGAATTTGATACATTGTTGGACAACTTCAGCTGGCAAAACAGTAGGGAAAGGCTATCTGGGCACAGGCGTTCAAAGGGGCTATTTAAGGGAGGTTCTTCTGTGTGTACAGGCAGACGCTGCAATGTCATGGTGCTCTGAAACAATTGCAGCTAGGGTTTATCTTGTTTAGCAACAGTGTGGCCTTGAGTCAAAGATAGTCTTGTTCTGAGTCAGAAATGGCTCAGCAAGATCATACATCCTAGCTCTGGGTAGTGGTGGAGCATGCCTTTCATACCAGAACTCAGGAGGCAGAGGCAGAGGCAGAGGCAGAGGCAGAGGCAGAGGCAGAGGCAGAGGCAGAGGCAGAGGCAGAGGCAGAGGCAGAGGCAGAGGCAGAGGCAGAGGCAGAGGCAGAGGCAGACAGATCCTAAGGCCAACCTGGTCTACACAGAGAGTTCCAGGACAGCCAAGGCTACACAGGGAAACCCTGTCTCAAACAAAACAACCTATATCAATTACCCATTCTAAACTGGCAACCATATTTTGTAACTAGGGCTTATTATAATCAACTCTTTTTGAAGGGATAATTAATGGTCCTGCAGGGAGGCAGCAGTCGCCTTGCTCTAAGACCAGCCTGTTCTGAGTCAAACAGCCTTGTTCTGAAGCTGGGGACAGCCATTCCTCTTAGAATAGTGTCTTCTACCACTTTTTCTTTCCCACCCGCTTGAGGGACTGAATAGAAACACCAGCTCAACAAGCTCCTTAAAGCAGAGGGCAGAGTCTAAGAGGCATTTCCACTTCGGGTTGCATGAAGATGCTGCATAGATGCCAAACTACAGTTACTCTAAGAAACTTCGTGCCTACTGGCGAGAAGCCAGGGAGGAAAGGTCCAAAGGTCCACTGCTCCCTAGGGGGTAAGGGAAGGTCAAAGACAGGCTGGCCCCCACCACATGCTCTCTGCCAGCAACCTCCTAGGCACACGAAGCACGCATGAATAGATGCACTGACTTGCATGGACAGAAACCCATGGAGACCTGGAGGCACCCATGCGCAGACACCTTTTACAGGTACACGTGTCCACGTGTCCACTTGGTGCTGGAACTCACAACTGCCTGTAACTTCCAGTTCCATGTGATGCCACATGGACATGTGCCATGTACCCCTAAGCTCTTAAACGCTAGCACTGGAAGCTCTGTGGAGCTGCGGGACAAATCCTCGTTAACAAACACTTCCCACACCAATCTGGAGTGGGCTCCTGCTGTGCACTGGATCACGACTGGAGTGACACTGGCCACGCCCCTCCTCGCCATGCCTCGGATCCATTGGTTGTGGAAGCAGATCTCCCGCCTGCAGTTTCTTCTGGCACGGCCCATCACCGTCTCCGGATCTCCATTGGCTGAGGCAACAAGTCCTCCCAAGAGAGGCGGTGGGCGAGGTGCGGAGGCGTATAGAGCTAGATGGACGAGCTTGCTAGCCAACGAGCATGTGTATCCACCTCAGCAACTGCGACTTACCAATAGCGAATAGGGTGGGCGGGGCGCTGCGGCTGTCAAGCGCCCCTGGCTTGAGGAGCGATCGGATCGCGCTCCCCGGGGTGCTCAGGGACCCTGCAGCCGCCTACGAGCAGTTTGGGGCCGGCATGGGAGGGGTGGCCAGGCCGGCATGATGAGTGCCCTGGGCAGCCCTGTGCGAGCCTACGATTTTCTACTTAAGTTCCTGCTGGTGGGCGACAGCGACGTGGGCAAGGGCGAGATCCTGGCCAGCTTGCAGGACGGAGCAGCCGAGTCTCCTTATGGCCACCCGGCGGGTGAGCGCGGCCGCAGCACCCGGAGGCGCAGCGCTAGGGTCTCGGTGCGAGCGGCCGCTCTAGAGTGGGTCCAGCCCACGGAGGGGCTGGGCAGGGCTAGGTCCCGCATGCTGGGGTAGACCGCGCGCTGTGGGCAGTCCGCAAAGCGGCTCAGGGTGGGCGGCAAGGGAGACCGCAGGTGCGAGCGACGTGTTTGGGAAAAGTGAATGGAATTGCGGGAGGCGACGGCAGAGAGGCAGCGGATCAGGGAACAGGAGAGACCACAGACCGGGGCCGTGACCTTTTGGTGCGTGGGACTGCAAGCAGAGAGTAACAAGACTAGACTTGAGCCTCGGGTTCCACGCACCTTGCACTGGGGCTCCCTGCCCTAGTGGACAGGACCTCTAGGAGGGGGAACCTCAGTGACCCTGTAGACTTGGCTAGGATGTAGGAAGGAGCCTAACTAAGGCTCGGGAGACTAGGCACAGATGAGATCAGAGAGCCGCAGGCTTGAGGGCAGTGAGCAGTGTGTCCTAGAAGCTTAAGGTCTGAGACCCTGCACCCCAGAGGAAAGAAACATTCATTGGAGCAGAAACCTGGGCGCGACGTTCAAGAATAGTCATGCAGTCACCCCTCCCTCATATTGTGGCTGAGCGAAGACTAATGCTAATAATGCCTTTTGGTGGGGCATCAACTCACGTTTCCAACACAGACCGTCCTGAGGCCTGCCACCCTCTGTCCTCTGGACTTGCAGACTGTTTCCTGCATGTCCGGACCCCCAGCAATGCCACTTGGCTAGCAAGGCTCTGAAACCGTGTGGTCCAGACAGACCCAGTAGCTGGGCAGTACAGATTTAGACCTTTAGGACAAAGTTCTGTTGGACAGCACTACCCCGAGAGCAGGGTTGTGTGCACAGCCCTGTCTTCAGGTCGGGGTGCTCAAGGAAGCACTGACCTCAGCAGAAGAGCAGAGTAAAACATTTAACAAGTCCAAGAAGGGGTGAGTCCCCACAGTGGATGACTGATGTGGGCAGTGAGAAAGATGTTGATGAGCAGCCTGGTTTGCTTAAGCAAGACCCACTGAGCTTCTGTCGCTTTCCACTGCATTTTATTGTCAACATGGCCCGAACAGTTGCAGAGAGCTGATGCCATAGTTGTAGCCTTTGTGACCTTCTATTTACTACATATTTCCTCTCTGGCTAAGAAAAATGAGTAGGAAGAACAGGCCAGGTATGGTGGCTCACATGTGTAATCCCAGCATTCAAGCTGCAGGTGGGGAGTGGTGGGGTGGAGATAGCCATGAATTTGAGGCCAGCTTGACCTACAATATGAGACCCTGTGGGGGGAGGGTGAGAAACAGAATGGGAGGGAGAAAAAGAGGGAAGGGGAGAAAAAAGAAGAAAAATAAGCAAGTGGGGGAAGAAACCATCATTAAGAGGCCAGGGTCATTATCTTGCTATAAGCATGACAGGTCATTATCTTGCTATAAGCATGACATTTCACTGTGAGAGCCTCAGTGCCTTGGCAGTGGAAGGGAATGTTTGCAGCATCACACTCCACTCTTCCCACCCATGTCCTGGTATTGTAGCCCACTTTGTAATGCTCATACTACAGAGGCTCATAACACTCGATTCTGTATTGTAGCTGTAATGCCAAAGAGTGCGTGGCGTTCATTCAGTATTCATGTGGATTCAGCACTGGCTACCTCTTTTAAGCATAGCTACTCCAAAGTTCTTTATAGCGATGCTTAACCTCTTAACCAGCTGCTGTCCATTACCAGTTATCCAGAAAAAACAACAAAAAAACCCTAAGAGCTTTCTTGAGTGGCTGGCCCTGAGAACACCGGTGTCTATCATTGGACGAAGCCTTGGCTGTGCTTAGCGTTCTTAGACCATACTGCCCTTTTCCTCAACACCTGGTAACTTGTTCACTGTGTTTCTAGTATTTGGTGTTGTCATGGTGAAAGCCTCACATCAACTGATTTCCTAGATGGGTAATTTGCCTTTTCCTCAGGAATTTTTGGAGACTGTTTTTCTTTGCCTTACAGTTCCTTGCTTAATCAGGCCATGACTCAGAAGTTTTGATATATTGTATATTCTGAGTTCCTAGATACTAAAAAGTATTTTTTTTCTTAACTTTAGAGGAATCTGCTTTATGGCCATAAAAACATCTTCTAGTGCTTTTGTATTAGTTTCTTGTATGTTGTTATGAAAAAATGACTACAAACTGGCTTAAAACAACAGAAGTTTATTCTCTCACGATCTTTGGGTCTGGTAATCTACACAGTTTGGCTGAGCTAAAGGTAAGGCATACATAGGGCATTGTCTCTATATGGATCTCTAGGAGAGAGTCTACTTTTCTAGAACCTTCCTGCACTTCAGGAGTCTGAGTTATTATTAGCTTGCTGTGTTAAGCAGTCAGAATGGACTTTCTTTTGTTCCTTAGGTCCTTTGTCATGTTTTCCTTACTCTTAGCTTTTTGAAGAGTAATATACGTATAGAATGGCACACAGTCTGTCGGGACATGGCTCAGGGAACTTCCATGACCCTAACATGTCACATCACCAACATCCACATCAAGACGCGATACTGCCAGTCTCCTGACGTTCTTCCTTATTGCCTCTACCAGTCACAGCACGCCCCTCAGCATAAACACAGTCGTGCATTGTGACAGAGTAGATGGTGCTTGCCTGGATTTACACGTGGGAAGAGGATCACGCAGTGTCTACTCCTCTGCCATGCTTCTCTTGCTTCTTTGTGCAAATGAGGTTCTCGCTTTCCTTGGCAAATCCTGTGTGTGGCCACACTATGGCTTGCTGGTCATCCTGCTGGTTATGGGAATTTGTGTAGTTTCCAGTTACTGTTTATAATGGTTTCCTTTGCTGTGCACATGTGTAGTGCATGTCCTTTTCATTTCAGTAGCAATGCTGAGTTTGAGTGAGTTTGAGAACCATATATAGGGCTAAGTGTGTAGCTTACCATACGTGTGGTCATGGACTCAGTTCCCATAACCACACATACACAATAACAGACTGAATACTTAAAGTTAACTTTGGTACATACATTTCTACTGTATATAGAGCTGTGGTGGCTTATATGCCCTCACCAACACTTATTACTTCCCTTTTACATTTTAGCTATACTCTTTATTTTAGATTTTTATGACTATTTTGCCTTCATGCATGCTTGGTGGCCACGAATATCAGAAGAAGAGGTTGGATTCCCTGGAACTGTAATTATGGAAGGTTGTGAGCATTATGTGGGTGCTGGGAACCAAACCCAGGTTCTTCAAAAGAGCATCATGTGCTCTTAACCTGTCTCTCCAGCCCCTCTTATTGTTTATTTTAGTGTAAGGGTTGGGGATGTAGCTCATTTGGCAGAATGCTTTCCTAACATGCAAGAAAGCCTAGATTTGCTCCTCAAACACATTAAAAATAACAAACAAAAAAAAATAGATGTAGTGCCAGAGAGTAGTAATCTCAGCATTTGAGAGGTCAGGAGGAAGCAGGAAAATTAGGAATTCACAATCATCCTTGGATATGTGGAAAATTCAAGGCCAGCCTGGTTGGTCTACATGAGATCCTGCCTCAAAAAAACAATCAAACAAACAAAAAACTCCCAACATACACATACACACATACATACATATATACATACATACTAGTTTTTTTGTTTGTTTGTTTTTTGAGACAGAGTTTCTCTGTGTAGCTCTATCTGTCCTGGAACTTGGTCTGTAGACCAGGCTGGCCTCAAACTCACAGCAATCCATCTGCCTCCTGAGTGCAGGGTGTGCCACCACCACCTGGCCCCAAAATTTTTTAAAGCATATGTTTAGGATTTTTATTTTCTCCAATGGATGAGATTAAACACATTTTTATTTCATGTGGTTTGGTTATTTTTAGTGATTGGTAGAGTGTTTAAAAACATATTGTCTGAGTCTTGTTTCAGGTACTCGCACTGTGCATAGCGAGTATTCTCTGTGTAGCATTTTGCCAATTCTTTAGTTTTTTGAAGAAACAGAAGACTCTCACATTAACATAACCAAAATTACCATTGTCTCATGGCTGGAGTTGAGTTTTGTGTAACAAGTCTGCTGCTAAGTAGTGAAAATGTTCCCTTCAATTGATCTGGCTGCTTTCCAGCTGGAATGTGACATGAGGGATTGTCTTGGTTTTTTGTTTGTTTGTTTTGTTTTATTTCATGACCAAAAGCAATTTGGGAAAGCTTTAGTTTATCCTACAGCTTACAGACCATCATGAAGGGCAGTCAGGGCAGGAACTCAAAGCAGGAACTCAGGCAGCTGCCATGGATGAATGCTGCTGACAGGCTTGCTCAATTTGCTTTCTATACACACAGAGGGCCACCTGGAAAGGGATGACACTTCCCGAAGTGGGCGGGCCCTTCCACATCAATCATCAATCCAGACAATGCCCCACATGCTTGCGTATGGACCAGTACAATGGAGGTTAATACTTTCTGTTGAGGTTCCCTGTTCTCAGGGGGTTCTAGATTGTTCAGCTGACAAACAAATTCAAAAACAACAAAGGAATCAGCACACATTTCTAAATTTTTTGACAGTTAACTATCCAGTTGGAGAAACATCTTCCTTTCTCTCTGCTACATCTTTGATCATGGTGCTTGGGATACTCTCTGGGTCTGAGCAGTTGGTCTGTACGTTAGCCAGCGTCTCATTTCTGTAACAAATATCTGAGGTATCCACTTTATAAAGAAAAAGGGTTTGTTTAGCTCACAGTTTGGGAGATTTAATCCGTGATCAGCTGGCCCTGCTGCTTTATTGGGGTGAGAGAAAGCATGTGAAGGAAGAAAGCCCCTTACCTCTTCAAACAGAAAGCAAAGAGGCGGGTGAGGTTCCACTACAACCCAAGAGTTCACACCAGCCCGCTCAGAGGTTCCACCCCTCCCGGAAGTGTCACCCTAAGAGCAAACCTTAAGCATTCAGGCTGCTGGGGACGTGCATCCAAACCATGGCAGTTGGTTTGTCTCCTGAGAATGCATCATTCATGCAAACCCTTCCTGCTTGCGTGTTCTCTTTATCCTAACCACTTCCCATGTGTCCTCTTGGTCATTTTACTATCCTTTGTCCTGAGGCTGGAAGGCAAGGGGTCTTGGGTTCTGTGTCCTGCAGCCTTTGAGGACCCTTACTGTGGCGCCTGTTTCTTAGAGGAGCTGTCTTCCATTCCTGTGGCGACTTTGGTAACTATGGTGATTCTTCTCCTGAAGTGGTACTCTCCTAAGGTTCTCCTCCTGTCCAGCAAGCAGGTCTCCAGTTCAACCTTTCTGGAATGTCCTGGGGGGAGGGATGTCCCCCCAAGCAGGCATGGAAAAGAGAGGGTCTGTAGCTATGCTTCTCATGCACATGCCACCACAGTTTTCTCCTTTACCTCAGTGGCCGATACATCCCACACCAGCTCATGACCTTCCTTTCCCTGATTGAGGATGTGTCTGCATTTTGTGAGTTTCATTAGTGGTAAGGAAGGGAAATGGATTGAACAGACCCCGAATATGACATCTGTTGCTTCCCAAATGCTTCCAACAGGACAGGCATGCCATGTTCTCTGACTACTCCCTTCTTGGCTGTCTCCAGCTTCTTTTTTTAATGATTTGTTTATTTTTATTTTATGCGCATCGGTGTTTGTCTGCTCCACTTGGAGCTGGATTACAGGCAGTTGTTAGCTGCCATGTAGGTGCTGGGGATTGAACCCAGTCTTCCGGAAGAGCAGCCAGTGCTGTTAACCACTGAGCTATCTCTCCAGCCCTTCCTGCTCCTTTTTCTCAGGAAAATTTCCTTATTTTTTTTTTATTTTATTTTCATGAAGAGATAATAATAATTCCCATGTATTGAGAGTGTGCAAGAATCAGAGCGACAAGCTGCACTATCAGGCCCCCAGAGGGTGGATTGTATAGTGCTAGGATGCGGACAGGTAGGCTGGCCCAGGGGGCTGTTCGCCACCACGCTCAGCAGTCTATCTCTAAGAAATAATGATCAGGAAAGTCTCTTGATGCTCCTTCCACACGAGGAGCACTAAGGCTTCTTTATTCCGTGACCCAATTGTAAGCTTTTCTCCTCTCTTTTTGCTCCTGACAAATGTTCCTCCCAGAGCTGTTCCTTCCTCCTCTTTCTGTTCTGCAGGCACCCTACATTTGCTCATTTGCATAGCTACCCTGCAGGTTTCCCATGGCAACCTCCTTAAGACTTAAAACATGATGTATAAAGTCATTGCTTCCTAGCGTGAACTCAGGAGTTCCAACCTGAACCCACGCTCTCTGGGGAAGCTCTCTAAAGAAGGTCTGATTTCCTGCTTCTTTACAGATCATGGTACCACATATGATCATACAGTCAATTTTTTTCAATTTTTTAAAATGCAATTTTTTAACATTCAGAAATACTTCTGTGTGCTTGAAAATAATAAGCCTCCATTTGCATCTTTGTGAGTGGTACTGGTATTGAACCTAGAGCCTCCAAGGTACAAGGCAATGCTCAACCTTAGCCCTCTTTTTTTCATTTGTTTTTTGTTTGGGGGTTATTTTGGTTTTGTTTTGTTTTTTTTCATACTGGGTTTTTACCATGTAGCTCTGGCTGTCCAGGAACTCATAGAGAACTGACTGCCTCTGCTTTGAGTCTTAACATATTAAAAGTATTAAAGATATGTGCTACAGTGCCATGCCTCCTTTTGTTACTTTCAGTTTTTGAGATGGGTTCTTATTAGGTTGTTGATCCTAGTCTTGAATTCACTCTGTAGTCCCCGATGAGTCTTGAACTTGCCATTCTTCTGTCTAAGAGTGAGGAATGCAATTCTGGGCATCTAGAGCAATGGGCTATATCAACATGTATTTATAGGCCATCGTGGGTAATTTTTGCAGTATACGATTTTTTAAAACAATATTTTGAACTTTATTCTCAGATGCATCTAGCTTAATTTGCTGCCAGAGAATAGTTGTGTACAAATAAAAGGCTGAAAATTCTGCAGTGTCCCATACTTAAAAACCTATGAGATGGAGGTCCTACAGAGTCATAAATAAAACTATATTTTAAGACATTCACATTTTATTGAGAGGGGGGAAAGAGGGAGAGAGAGAGACAGAGATAGAGACAAACAGAGACAGAGAGAGAGAGAGAGAGAGAGAGAGAGAGAGAGAGAGAGAGAGAGAGAGAGAAACTACAGCTCACATGTAAGGTCAACTTACAGGAATCAGCTCTCTCCTTCCACTGTGTGAATCCTGGGATGCACCTTAGGTTTTGCAGCAGATGCCTTTACCCACTGAACCATGACTCCAGCCTCAAAATAATTTTCAAGAGTATTTATCTGGGACTTGGTATGTGGACCAGGTATTTAGATAGAGTGCTTGCCTAACTTACATGAAATTCTAGGTTTATACACCTATCATCCTATCACTCAGGTGGTAAAGAAGTTCAAGGTTATTAGCTATATGACATTCAAGGCTAGCCTGAAATGCATGTCTCTCTCTCTCTCTCTCTCTCTCTCTCTCTCTCTCTCTCTCTCTCTCTCTCTCTCTCTCTCTCTCTCTCTCTCTCATCTCTGTGAGGTCAAGGCCAGCCTGGCCTTGAACTTTTAGAATTTGTGATAAGCTTTGGCCTTCACCATCAGCCCTTTATTACCTGGAAGTGGCTTTCCACCCACAAGTGGTGTGGGCGAAGCATCAGCCCAGAACATCCAGGAAACTGTCTCCAGGAAGCCCTTTGGCATTAGGTCATCTCATCTATCTCCACCTGACCTACGCTGTGCCATTGTCCGTTGCCCATGGTAGTAGACTGTGGGATTGTTATACTGAAGCATTGCTCCTTGGTCCGTAAGCAGCAATGTCTAGTACCTGGTATACTGCTGACCTCTGTGAAGTGGACAGAGAGTTTCTCTTCTTTAAAAAAAAATGTACATGGGTGTTTTGCCTGCATGCATGTCTGTGTACCACATTCATTTGCCTGCATTCATGTCTGTGTACCACATTCATGCAATGCCCACAGAGATGGCAAGAGCACATCTGGATTCCCTGGAACTAGACGTACAGTGGGTTGTTAGCAACCATGTGGGTTCCGGGAACCGAACCTGAGGCCTCTGCAAAAACAATTCCTGAACCACCGAGCACTCCCCTTTTTTAAAGTTTTGTTGGCATGTACAGCGAGGTTCCTAAGTATGGAACTATGCGTATGATCTTTGGGTAGTTTCGATGCTTTCAGTTTTATTTGTCCACAGCATGATTTTTCTTCTTTTTTTATTTGTCATGTATGCCATGTATTTAAATATATATCATGGCATATGTGTTAAGGGCAACAGACAATTTATGGGAATCGGTCCTCTCCTTTCTATCATGTGCATCCCAGGGATAGAATTCAGGTCATCGGGATTGATGGCAAGAACCTTATCCACTGAACCATTCATCCCTCCAGCCCACAGCATTATTTTTCTTTTATTAATGAATTTGGCTATACGCTTTGCTTTTCTTAGCTGGAGTTGGCATTCCATGACACTGAACTCTTGGCAGGGTTGGGGGAGGTAGTTGTTGCTGTTGTTTTAGTTTTGAGACAGAGTTTCACTGTGTATCTCTGGCTGGAACTTACTAAAAAGACCAGGCTGGCCTTGAACTCAGTCAGAGAGATCTGCCTGCTCTGTCTCCTGTGTTTTAGGATTAAAGGCATGTGCCACTCTGGCTGGCATAGATGTTAAATTCCTTTTTCAAAAACCCTACAATTAAAAACTTAATGAGAAATTGATACCAAAACAGGAAACCATTATTGTATACCTTACAAAATGAACCATAATTCACTGTCCTGGTAGAGTAACTGAACTTAAGATAGCACTTTCTGTGAGAATACACCAATTCAGTAAGTTGCATGTATCATTAGTGTTGCTTTCTTCTGTGAATCTGGCTTTTCATCCTATATGCTGAAACAGCCTACACAAAGAACTACTGTTTAAACATGGCTAAAACAAAGTGCTAATCTTGTGGCGTCTTAGACATTTTACATGCATGAAATAAGAATTTGCATGTTGGGGCTGGCTAAATGGCTCAGCGGGTAAGGGTGTTTGACGTCAAATGTATCTGAATACCACATGCATACAGTGCTTGCTGAGGACAGAAGAGGGCGTTACTTCCCCTGAATCTGGTTGAGTTGCCATAAGGGTGTTGGGAATTGAACCCAGGTTCTCTGCAAGAGCAGCCAGTACTCTTAATATATTGTATAGAATTTAGGTACACGGTTATATAGAATTCCACCAGGTACACAGTTGAGCCTTGGGTCCTTCACTAATGTGGAAACTGCCATATGATTTTTGTTCCCTAGTCTCAGCTGATAGAGTGGCAGCAATATACTTGTACCATCAGGAGCCCAGGTATGGAGATGCTCCCTTTATGGCCTGACAGCCATGCCAAAGTCCAGCGTGCTGTGTTCTCAGCAGGGTCCACCTGATACTAGATGCTGATGGTCATGTCTTAGAAAGACTCCCATTCTATTGATGGTGAAGAATTACATAGGCCCTCACAAATGTTCCTTAAGCATTGGGCCCGAGGTAAAATGGCCCTTAAACTGTTGCTATATTGTGTAGGTTGTGTATCCCAACCTCATGCAGTTAATGGTTAATTACCCGCCTCTATACATGGCATTTGAATTGACAGTGTGTTATTAATATCATGGCTTGTGGCAGGATTGGTTTGATTGGTTTAATTAAAAATAAAAGCAAAGCAGGCTTATAAATATCCATATTAAACAGTAATTGGTCTTGACATGTACTCTATTAAGTATTAATACAAAAGGTTATTATCTGAATAGGAAAACATGCATTGACTACTGTGAAGAGTGCACAGTTCTCTCTTAGATTAATAATATCTATCCATAGAGGAACTTGGTTTCTTTAGGAAGTCACTGACTGACTGTGGGGGTCTGGGTAGAGGCAGTTCAGCACGGTGCTGAAACCAATACCATCAAATTCGGGGGTCTCGTGGCCGGTGTGGGAGGAACCTGCAAAGGGGGTTCCATCGTGCTTGGCCCGTGAGCGCTTGCCTGGAGCCTTGGGCTGGTGGAACGGAGCAGCGGGAGAGGGGTGTTTCAAGTGTGGCTGGTGGGGGAGGTTTCTGGAGCTGCTGTGACACTTGACATAAATGAGACCTCACAATAGCAGCGGTGACTTTTACAGAGCTAAAGGCAGAGCCTAGAATCAGGGTGTCAGCTATCCTTGCTCCCGCTGACAGCTTGAGGGGAGGGCCCTTCCTTACCACCCCACTTGGGTGTCACTAATCCTTGGTTTTTCCGCATAAGGCAGGCTGGCTATAGTCTGCCTGTGCTGTCATATGGCTCTCCTGCATCTCTACATATCTCTGTAAGCATATCAGGCACTGGGTTTAGGACCCAAATTAATTCATTATGGCTTCATCTTGGCTACATCTGAAAAGACCCTATTTTCTATTTCTAAATAAGGTTACACTCTAGGATTCCAGGAAGATATAAAATTTAGAGGGACACTATTCAATCCAGCACAGATGGCAATACCCTCCATTTTAAAGATGATTTTGCAAGGCAAGCCAAGAGCTTGCTATGTATTGCTATGTAGCCAAGGATGACCTTGGATTTTTTTTTTTTTTTCAATAAAAGTTCTGTAGCCTTAGCTGGCTTGGAACTCTATGTAGACCAGGCTGACTTCAAACTCTTAGATCTGCCCCACCTCTGCTACCACACCTGACAACTCTGAACGCCATGTTGTGTCTAGACATAGACCTCCATGTTGGGGTTATACAGGAATGAGCATCAAACCCAGAACTCCGTGCATGCTAGGACATGTGTGTACTCTACTGGCTGAGCTACATCCTCAACCTGGTGTTCTTCCCATGAAGGCAGAACCAAGAACTTGGGATCCCCCCAAAGGACCTCCCTTCTTGTAGCTGGGACCCCTGCCCATGTTGGTCTCTGTTGTCTAGGACCTTATCAAGGGACCTCCTTCCCCCGGGACTTCCCCCAAAGTAAGCCTCATGCTTAGGGTCCTCACCACTGGAGTATTCCTGCTAGGCTTCCATGACCCCGTAGTGACTGGGCCACCCCAGCCCAACAGACTTGCAGGTGGCATTGGGGTTTTGCCCTGGTCATCTGTTTTGGTTGTCTTAGTTGCCTTTATCTAGTATCTCCAGTAACATTTTCTAAATTACAAAGGAAAAGAAAGATAAATGTGAAAGTAATTTTTAAAACTGATTTATTTTTATTTTATGCGAATGGGTGTTTTGCCTGCACATGTGTCTGTACACTATGTTCATCCAGTACCCATGGAGATTACAAGAGGGCATCGGATCTTTGGAACCAGATTTACAGTTGTTTGTTAACTACCATGTGTGTGTTGGGAACTGGACCCAGGCCCCCTGCAAAAGCAGCCAGTGCTCCTAAGCACTGAGTTATTTCTCCAACCCCAGAGGGAAGTAATTTTTACCTACTATCTCTAGTACCATTTTATTTCTAATAATTTACATTATTACCCATTTACTATCCTTAACTACATGAGAGGAAATTCAAATTATGTAGAGGGGAGCTGGAAAGGTGGCTCAGCAATTAAGAGCACTAGATGTTCTGGTCTTCTAGAGGTCCTGAGTTCAATTACCAACAACCACATGGTGACTTACAACCATCTGTGACAGAATCTGATGCCATCTACTGCTGGGCAAGCATATATGCAGACAAAGCATTCACATAAAATAAGTAAACCTTTTTAAACAAGGAAATAAAACAAAATATATGTGGACACACAATTGTATATATACATATAAACACATATTGTTAATTAGATTAGAAAGTTTTTGTTGCCTTGAAAAGTTGAATATTACCCAAACTATAAAAAATTGTTTTAAGCCAAGTGGCGATAGAGGCGATAGTGCACACCTTTAGTCCCAGGCCTTAGGAGGCAGAAGTAGGCAGATCTGTGAGTTCAAGGCCAGCCTGGTCTTCAAAGTGAGTTCCAGGACAGCCAGGGCTACACAGAGAAACTCTATTTCAAAAAACCAACAACAAAGAAAGCATATTTTAGAACTATAGTTATATCTGTTTCATACAAATAATGTTAAAGGTTACATCTACTATGGTATTACTATATGACAGAAAGACCATACCAAGAGACGTCACAGATGTCACAGGGTTGGTCCGTGAGAAGTAAGATTGTGGGTGATTTTATTGTTTTTCAAATATTTGTTTCAAAGTAGCTTTTCTGTGTGTGTGTGTGTGTGTGTGTGTGTGTGTGTGTGTGTGTGTGTGTGTGTGTGTGTGTGTCTGTCTGTCTGTCTGTCTGTCTGTCTGTCTGTCTGTCTGCATGTATGTATGTATGTCCTGGAGACTGAACCAAGGGCTTTGTCCACATTTGGAAAGCTTCCTATCACCTAGCTAAATCCACAGCTCTTGGGTTTTTTTGTGTTGATTTGTTTTGGTTTTTGAGATAAGGTCTCACTATATAGATCAGGCTAACCTCAAATTAAAGATTCTCCTGCTTAAGCCTTCCAATTGCTGTGGCTACTGGTGTTAGTATCCACACTCGTTATATGTTTAGCCCCTAAAGTAGCTGCTGGGATTTTCCCAGGCTCCAGTGTCTGGTCAGCTCTGCTTACTGGACAGACACTTGTGTGGAGCCTAATTCTGGTCTCCCATGTGTCTAAGCCCTCAGAGACCCTCCCTAAGGAGACGACAGACTTCAGAGGAAATGAAGGCGCTACTGGATATGCGAGCTCGGGGCCCAGTGGGGAAGTGGCTATAAAGGATCGCTTTGTTCTGTCTGGAGGGCATTTCCCTGGTTATGGTGGACCCTGAGAGAACCAGGCATAGTCTGAGGCCACTAATGTCCTGAAGAGCAGTCACCCTACCTCTACAAGCTGGTTCCTCCCAGGCTGAGATGCTGGACAAGGCTGGGCTCGGACCCTTGTTAAGGTTTGGTTGTATGTCCCGTAAAGGCCATGGGATAAAGGCTTGTTTGCCAGCTGGTGGACTTTTGTAAGGTAACTGGATTGACTAATGCACTGGTAGGTTTTGATGGCATTATTAGGAGATGGTAGAGACCATGGGACCTAGTTGAAGAGAGTAGGTACTTGGGGGCCTTGGGGACACCCTTGGGGACACCCTTGGGGACGCCCTTGGGGACTACACATTGTTCTCAGCCCATTCCCCTCTCTGCTTCTTGGGGGCCATGCCCGGTAAGCAGCCCTGTGGTACCACACACTCCTACCACCTCATTGTATTGTGTCTCACTTCAGGGCCAAAGTAAAGAGTCAGCTAACTGTGGATCAAAGCTTCTGAAACCGAAACAAGGCAAATCCTTTCTCCTTTAAGTTTATTTCCTTAGGTGTTTGACACTGGTACAAAATTTATCATCTTGAGTTGTGCCAGGCCCTGAGCAGGCTAATTCAGCCCATGCCTCTTCTTAGTTCCAGGGAATTGTGGCCACAGACTGTCCATCTCAGCATCCAGACTCAGGATATGCACTGAGCCAGTGTGCCCTAAGGGGCCGGAGGGAGAACCAGGGGAGGAGGTGGTTCTATGTCCTGTAGAAACCCCTCTCCCGAGAGGATGTTTCTTGGTAGGCTTCTTATGCTTGTGTTTGTTCTCTGGATCTCACAGCTCTTAGCCCATTAGGGTCCATAGCTCACACACACCAGGATAATGGTCCTTTGTCATATTTTCTAGTTATCTGCAACAGGTCCTCATACTTCCTGCCACCTGCCCTGTCTATCCCAGGATATTTTTGAAGCTCAGTGTCTTGACATCATGGTTCTCTAAATTAGTCAGATCCTGGCATCGTCTACGTGGAGAAGGTGGCTCCCTGTTCGAGCCATCCTCACCTGTCTCCTAGAACAGACAAGTGACTTGCTGTCCTTGGGTGGGGTGTAGTCACAGTCATCACAGCCTCTGAGTTAGGTTCCAATGAGGCTCTTCCCCCATATGGTGTGTGTTCTACACAGTGTCTGCTATGCAAAAATGGGCCCCAAGAAGGGCACGGGATTCCTTGCAAGACATTCAATGACTGCAGTCGTGTCCTTTGTGTGTATTTAGAACAGGATGCTGCTAAAAATAGAACTGGGCTTTCCTTACCACACTTGCCCATACTAGTGAACTAACAAGGTAAGTGGTGTGTCCTGGGGAGGAGGTAAAAGGGCAAGCTCTTTGTTATATGGTAAAATCACACATTTAAGATCCGAGAGAGCCGTTTTAGACTCAGTGTTGTGCAACCATCACCACTGTCTACTTACAGAACACTCCCACATCCCCTTGGCTCCCAGCAACTAATCTGATACCTTTTATTTTCATTCAACCTGATACATTACTCAAAAGTCAGGAGCTCAAAAGTAAACATGTTATAAATTACATGCAATCAACATTTGTGCCATGAGTGATTTTCCTGTATGAAGGGGCACATTCCTGTCAGCTCACTCCAAGAATAGAAAGCAGCAGCTGGTGGAGGTGTGAAAATAGATTACTAAATCACATTCATCTAAGTGTGGAGAATAGCTTTGTGTTTGATTTTTTCTTTGTGTGTGCGTGACTTTTTTAAGGTTAAAATTATCTTTCCATTAATAACCCCGTCATTCTGACTCATTCAGTGGCCATGCTTGTATTTTAGTCATATTCTTTTTCAGTATTTAGTGTGTATGTGCACACACACACATGTTATTGTGTGCCATGTCACACGTGTGGAGGCCAGAGGAAAACTGGCAGCAGTTTTCTCTCCTTTGGCCAACTGTACCCCAGGGATCAAATACAAGTGACAAGCACCTTTATCTACAGAGCCATCTCACTGGCCCATCACGCCTCATAGGCAGAGTGAATTAGCCATGTTCAATAAATTTTAATTCTATTTTTTATGCTAGAACTGACAGCATCAGTATCAGAAGTGTTAGAATATCATGGGTCAGAATGTAACAAAAAAAAAAAGAAATATGATAAGACAACAAAAGATGAGCTGATATCAAGAAAATTTTTGGAAAGAATAAAGCAAGAAACTAAGTTTATGAAAGATTCTTGTGTGAACTTAAACCTAGCTATGGGAGACTTTGACTTCTGTGTCTGTGTGCTATGTGGTCATATTAGATTAGATCGATGGATGGATGGAAGGCTAGATGGCTAGATGATAGATATATGAAAGATATTTAACAGAGGACTGGTAGCTTCTCACAGGACCTGACATCCAGACTCTGCGGAGGTGCTGGAGGTTAAGCAAAGGGATTTCATTTCCCTTAGGGGCCTAGACCTCTGACCCTAGAAGTCCAGAATGCATGTGTGATGAACTCAGGTAATGGATGACTGGGCAGTAGAAGGCGGTGACTTGAAGACTGGGTTTTCTCTGCCTCTCCCTTGTATGTGGATGAGGCCCAGAGTAGAGGACTTTGGAATGCTGATGAAATGTTCCCAAGAGGGGTATTACAGACCCCAGAAGGCCACAGGTCTACAGCATTATAGAGCAATTATAGAGCAAGGGAAAGGGCCAGAGTGGACTAAGGTGACCACAGCTAGCAGCACTTGAGCAGCCCCCATTTGGCGCCACAGCTCCCTCCGTGGCCTTGGTTAAAGGCCTTTTACCTTCCAGTTAGTTGGGGGGTTGGCAGTAGTTATGGGTGTGGGCTCTTTTGTGAGGGCTGCAGGTCCTGCTGTAGAACCATGATGATCAAGGCACAGATGTACACACACCCTGACACCAGCAGCTTCTCCAATTTCCCCTGGGTCTCAGTTCTCCTGGCTGGAAGTAAGAATACTCAAATGTTCTTGCCTGGGCTTGGAATAGCCATGTCTTTTCAGCACCTTGGGGCCCACTAATAAGGGTACCTACCTAGCCTTTGGGCCTCAACATCCCATGTGCAGCCATGTCTTTTCCAGGCTGCTCCAGTGCTGTCCACTACCCCTGTGCTCTGATGGGTTCTCACTCACCATCTCTGTGGGCTTGTCACTACAGTGCTCTGAAAGCGTCCTGATTTTAAAAACCAATGTTGGTTAACTTTTGTTTCTGACTAGGAAGTGCTATAAAAGACAAAGCTATCAGGAAGGGCTCACAACACAAAAGTTGCCTTTCTAATGTTTGCATCGACAATTTTAACACCTGCCTATGCCTTCTGGCATGCTTTCTGACCTGTGTGGAACCTATTTTTCCGTTTTTGAAAAAGGAAAATTAACATCTGACTGTCTTTGAAGTAATACCTGGGGTGAAGTGAACCCTGCATTTGGCCCCAGCCTTAGTTAACAGACCTAACTCTTCTGCATTGATTACAAAGAGAGTCTCATAAAAGAGCCCAAACCAGTAACTACTTCCTGTAGAAGTGGAGTGACAGCTCTGTCTTCTCACCCCACATGTGACACATCAAATGTGTCCCTTCACCCAAATATATATGTTGATGTGGCGAGGGCAGGTGACTGGATCCTCAATGATGAGTTACAACAGAGCCCAGAAAGCTCCCCGGCCTCCTGTGCTGAGAGACAGCACCATTGGGAGACAGGAAGCCACCATTTCCAGATCTGAATCTGCTGGTGCTTGTGGGAAATGGATTTTAGTTGTTTAGAATTAATATTATAATTTTTTTTTTTTTTTTTTTTTTTGAGACAGGGTTTCTCTGTGGCTTTGGAGGCTGCCCTGGAACTAGCTCTTGTAGACCAGGGTGGTCTCGAACTCACAGAGATCCACCTGCCTCTGCCTCCCGAGTGCTAGGGCTAAAGGCGTGTGCCACCACCGCGAGGCTTAGATTCAACATTATTTATGGCACTTTTGTTAAGAATAACTCCGACAGTCTGAGAAAGCACCCTACCTAGCCCTGTCCTAAATCCTCACTTACAGGGATACAGAGAGGTGCTGGGGAAACAGATAGCTCCCAGATTGGAGACAAAGTGGACTGTGAAAAAAGGTCAAATCCCTTGATGCCTTAAGGGAAGTGAAGTCCCCACTGGGACAGAGAACAGATCTGGGAAAGTCACACAGTCTTCAGTGTTCTGAGGTCAAGTCTGCTGGTTCCCACCCTTTGGGAGCAGGCAAACCATTCTAATAAGGGATGTCTAAGTCTAATTAAATTGTTGTGCTAGGTTTTCTTTTTAATTTTTATTTATGTGTATGTGTATGGATATGTACTTGAGTGTAGGTGCCCACCGAGACCAGAAGGGGATGTCAGAGGCCAGGTGTGTGTTACAAGCAGTTTTCCCACCAGCCTGGCTCCACAGGTGTGTGATATACTACTTTAATCACAGCCCTTGGGAGTCAGAGACTGGTAGATCTGTGAGTTCAAGGCCAGCCTGCTCTGCAAGTTCTAGGCCAGACATAACTACACAGTGTGACCCTGTCTCAAAACAGAAAGAGAGAGAAACAGAGAGAAAGACACACAGAGAGAGAAACAGAAGACAGTGTTGGATATCCTGGAGCCAAAGTTACAGCAGGCACTCTGAACTGCTGAGCCATCTTCCTGCCCCTGGATAGGTTTTCCTTTAAATTCCTGCTTGTTTACCCCTATGGGGTTCATGGAGACCAGTGGACTTTATGTAGTGGATCTTCTGTGACTTTCCCAGGTTAGGGGTTTCCCCCATCCCCTCCCTCCCTCTCTCCCCTTCTTTCTCCCCTCCACACTTTGCTCTTTCCTTTCCTGACTCCAGGAATTATACCTTGAACATTTTTGGTGGACAAAAAGATTCATCAAAAGTAGCCTAAGCAGAAAAGACATTCCCACATCACGTGTCTGGCCAGTTAGGACAGGTCAAGAGTGGGTGGATCCCAGTGCTGTCAGGATTTTCCACAGATGACCTCCATGTTCAAGCTTCTGTGTTGGGCTGCTTCTCCAGCTTGCTGTTTCTCACCTTGGGAAAGGTGAAGAGGTCCAGGGCCTCTAAAATGTGCGAGTGTTGTCAGTGCTGGTGCCACACAGAGCTGGTGAGCAGTCTGCCCATGTCATGCCATTCTCCAGTACTCTTGGGTTGCTGGGGTTTCTGCTGTGTCCAACGTTGTTTGCAGGACAGCTGGCCCACGCCAGAACAGAACCTCAGAAAGGACCAATTCAATAACAACCAAGACAGATCTTGTAAACTGAAAATATAGTCACTACAGAAATGAAGATCTATCTCAAAGAAGGGACAGAAGGTAAAATAGAATTTGAAAAACACTGAGAGCAAGAGAGAAAAAAAAGAAAAATGAAAAATAAGAAAAGAAAATCATGGGACAAGTTCACAGTGTTTAGCATCTCACTGACAATGTCCCAAAAGGAGAAAACAGATACACAATTCAAGAATGCTGTCAATTCAAGCATGATACAAACCCAAACCCAAACCAGCACTTGGGAGGTAGAGGCAGGAGCATGGGGAGTTCAAGATCACCCTTGACTATGTTTTCACTTTGAGTCTAGCCAGAGAGACAATAGAACAAAACAATGACTAAGAATGTTTCTGAGTCAGTGAAGAGAACTGGATGCTTTTCCAGAGGACATGGGTTAAATCCCCAGCACTCATACAGCTGCTCACAACAGTCTAGAACTTCAGACCCAGAGGATCTATTGCCCTCTTCTGGCCTCTCCTGGGTGCTGCATGCATGTGGTGCACAGCTCTACCTTCAGGAAAAACACACACAACAATTTAAAAAAAAAAATAACCAGAATGCTTCTCAAAATGGAAAGATTTGTGGCCTGAGATTAAGAGTCCAGAGAACAGTCAGTATGACACACTTCCATCTAAGCACCAGTAAGAAGTTGCCAAGGCAGTAGAGGAGAAAACAGCCCTGAACACTGGCTGAGAGGAACTCTGATTGTTTGAAGGATAGAGGACCAGTTTGACATCTGTCATCAGCAGAAACATGCTTTTGAAAGAAAAGTACCTATCTAGTTTAGATCCCTACAGAATTCAAAGGTGAGTAATGGCAAACTAAGGACACTCCTAACATCTGCACATCTACCTTCCATTTGTCCTCCCCAAGAAAGAACTGAAGAAATCATAAAGGCTGGAGGAATCCCTGTCAGTGGTGGCACACACCTTTAGTCTCAGCACTCGGGAGGCAGAGGCAGGTGAATCTCTGTGAGTTTGAGGTCAGCCTGCTCTACAGAGTGAGTTCCAGGACAGCCAGGACTGTTACATAGAGAAACCCTGCGTTGAAAAACAAAAAAACAAAACCAAGACTGGAGGAACCCAGGGATGTTCCTGGCCCAAAAGAAGCAGGAAGATTCTGACAGTAGACTTAGATAAACAGGAAGTTGAGTGTGTGTGTGTGTGTGTGTGTGTGTGTGTGTGTGTGTGTGTGTGTGTGTAGGCCTATGCATTCCATGGTGACAACTTTGAAGAGGACAACTTTCAGGGTTTATTCTATACCTTGAACAATTTAACCAATTGGAAAAAGGCCCCTGGCCTGTACAACAAGCCCTTGCTCAATGAGCCATCATCTCACTGGTCCAGAGGCAGTGTTTAACAAAAGATTAGGTTAAGAACACTTACTGCTTTTCTGGAAGACTTCTGAAGGACCTGTGTTCAGTTCCTACACCCACATTAGGCTACTCTCAACTGGTTACCCCTTTTCTGGCCTCTGTGGGCAACCAGACACTCACTCACACACACACACACACACACACACACACACACAAATAAAAATAAAAATAAACAAAGTCAAAAGTTTATACATGAAGAATAGCACAATACAGTGTAGACCGTTTTGTTCATGTGGTCATGACAACAGAGAACTGAACACTGGCCTACATGACTATTCCAGGGGTGTGTGTTTGTCCATGTACAAATGCATGGAAATACACAGAATTATAGCTAGGGACATGGAGAGAATTACATTTTTGCTTTTCATGGTGGGAAGTTAGCTAATTCTGCAAGCTGCAAACTCGGAAATCAAGAACACAAAGTTTGGAGAAATGTAGCAAAATAAAGATCAATCAAGGCTAAATGTGGTAGACATGGCAGCCCATGCTTGTAAACTGCAGGAAGCAGAGGCCGGAGTTGCCATAAATTTGAGGCCAGCCTGGGCTACACACCCAGACTCCACCTCAACAACAAATGAACAAAAACCACAACAATTTTATGGATGTGGTAGGACACATCTATAATCTAAGCACTTAGGAGCTCAAGGCCAGCTAAGGTACATATCAACTTCAAGGCTAGCCGGCACTACATGAGATCTTATCTCAAAACACAAAAAAAAAAAAAAAAAAAAAAAAAAATTACAAAATACTGGCTACTGGGGGAAGCAAAAAAATTAAATAGGGAATAGGACATGGGTAGAGTAGAGAGGTCTGCTATGTTTCTACTGGGTCTCCAGATTTGAAAGCAGCAACTCATGACTTTGATGAGAACAAAGTTTTTGCTTGTTTGTTTTTACAAAGCTTGTAGGGTGTGGAGGCTCTAGGTAGGTCACTGAGATGGCTCAGTGGGTAAAGAGGATTGCCACCAAGCTTTATGACCCCAGTTCATTTTCAGGACCCACACTGCCCACCGCACAGGCCATGGCACATGCGTGTGACCAGAAGTCACACGAACACTTTCATTCACTTCATTCTTCATTTTCTCTCTTTCAAAAGAGTATCAGGGAGCCCAAGCTAGCATCACATTTTCTATACAGGCAAGGATAATCTTGGATTCCTGATCCTCCTGCTTCTTCCACCCCAGTGTTGGGATTATGGGCATGAATCACCACACCAGGCTCAGGAGACAGTTTCTCCTTTTAAAACATTTCTTGTATGTATTTGAGTGTTTTGACTGTATGGGCATCATATGTGTGCCTTGTGCCTGCAGAGGGCAGTAGAGGACACAGGATCCCAGGAACTACAGAGACAGATGGTTGTGTTCAGACTGAACCTGAGTACCCCGAAATAACAGCAAGTGCTTTAACTACTGAGCCATCTCTCCAGTCCCAGATGGTACTTTTTAAGTATTTATTTTTATATGTATTGGTGTTTTTCCTAAATGTATATCTGTATACCACATGTGTACAGTGTCCATGGAGGCCTGAAGAGAACATTGGGTTCCCTGGACCTGGTGTTACAGATGGTTGTGAGCTGCCAACTGGGTGCTAGGAATTGAACCTGGGTTCTCTGGCAGAGCAGCCAGTACTCTTAATCCCTGAGCCATACAGCCAGCCCCACTAAATGTTTTCATTAAAAAGCAGAAAAATGGGGGGCCGGAGAGATGGCTCAGCAGTTAAGAGCACTAGCTACTCTTCCAGAGGTCATAAGTTCAGTTCCCGGAAACCACATGGTGTCTCACAGCTATCTATCTGTAATGAGATCTCTCACCCTCTTCTAAACCACAGGCATCGATACAGACAGAATGCTGTATATTAAATAAATAAACCTTTTTTTAAGCAGAAAAATGGTTTCTGGTGGGCTGAAGGAGAATTTTTTTGTTTTTAAAAATAGTTTTTAGAGGCTGATAGTACAATACTTGGGGAGTGGGAAGCAAGGGGAAGATCTTTAGCAACATAGTTTGAGGGCAGCCTAGACTACATGAGACTTGTCTCAAAAACCAAAACAAAAATTTGAGGGGAATCTGGGGTGCAGCCAATAGGACAATTACCTAGAATTTGTGAGGTCCTGAGTTCCATCCCAGCAAAACACATACTAGACACAGAACATGAATTCAGATGGGTGGTGGTATCCTGACACCTTTAATCCCAGCAATTGAGAGGCAGAGGTGGATGAATCACTTTGAGTTTGAGGCCAGCCTGGTTACAGAGCGAGTTCCAGGACAGCCAAGACTACACAGAGAAACTCTTGCCTTGAAAAACCAAAACAACAACAACAAACCTGAATTCGATCCCTGGGATCCGTAAGGTGGAAGGAGAGGTTTCTTCTAAACTTCACACAGGCGCACACGAGCTGTGGCATGCATTCTTGCCCGTGTGCCCATGAATGTCATAACAATTAAAACACAACACACCTGAGGGGCTAGTGAAATGGTTCTACTAGTAAAGTGCTTGCCATGACAGCATGATGGCCTGAGTTCAGATCCTACCCCTGACCCATAGCACCCACATTAGATTCAGAGGCACAACCTAGTTTGACCCTTAGGATTCATACACGTAGAAGTAGAGAATCAGTCTTGGAAATTGTCCACAACATCTCCCTCCCTCCCTCCCTCTCTCTCTCTCTCTCTCTCTCTCTCTCTCTCTCTCTCTCTCTCTCTCTCTCCCTTTCTCCCTCCCTCCCTCCCTCCCTCTCCCTCCCTCCCTCCCTCTCTCTCTCTCTCTCTCTCTCTCTCTCTCTCTCTCTCTCTCTCTCTCTCTCCCCTTTCTCCCTCCCTCCCTCCCTCCCTCCCTCCCTCCCTCTCTCTCTCTCTCTCTCTCTCTTTTCTCTCTCTCCCCCTTTCTCCCTCCCTCCCTCCCTCCCTCTCTCTCTCTCTCTCTCACACACACACACACGTGCGCGCACACACACACACACACACACACACACACACACACACACACACACACACAATTAAAAATAAGGAGGAGAGACTGGCCTGAGGTTAACCTCTGACCTTCACATGTGCTGGCACACATATATTCACACCCTCATGCACACGTACACAAACATGAACATATACATACACCACACACATATGAACATGAAAAGAGAGGAAAGTTTAGAAAACTTCCCATAATGTATAGTAGTCTAGAGGTCACTGGGTCTGAGGCTGTTCCCCAAGCCTACCTTCTCAAAGAGTTAGTATCTGCCTGTCTGCTTCCAGACTGCATTTCTTCCACATTCCTAGTGTACTTGGGGGACACACTCCTACTGCCAGGCCTACTATTAACCTGTTCCCTTGGAAACAGCTGAGATTGGCGATTCACGTGTAGTGTTGGGTGGCTAGAGCAAAGGGCAGAGGTAAGAAAGACGAAAAGTGATATAGAACGCTGGCTATGGTGCTACAGCAAATCCATCAGCCACCACCAGCCCACACATAACTCTGTGAAGACTAATTCTTGTGAAGAGTAATTCTTGACAGAGAAAGGTCCAAGTCTGCATCATGTGATCACCTGGCCCCCGGCTCAGTGCCCAGCCTCGAGGCAGCAGTGGGGGATGACCAGGCATTGAGCTGATGGCAGCCAACATGGATGCCTGAGTGCTTGATTCTGAGTGGCTGCCCACTGGGAGGTCAGTCTGGGATCCAGGGGGATCTTCAGAGCTCACGACTGCCTGTGAACTTTCTCTCTCTCAATCCAAGAGTTTCACATACTTCATAGTTCTGTTATGGGTGATGGAGGAGGAAATACACCCAGCCCCAAACCTAGTGTGTCCTCAACTCTTTTGCAGGAATTGATCACAAGACAACCACCATCCTGCTAGATGGCCGAAGAGTGAAGCTGCAGCTTTGGTGAGTTGGGGGGGCTGTGCTAGTCAGGATATTCTGGCCCTGGAACCATGCCCTTTCGTCCTAGCTTGAGCTGGTGGCTTTCCTCAAAAGGTGTTGACCCAGTTGTCTTGAGTCCATGAAGCCCATTACCCCATTTTAAGGGGATGTGCACCTAAGGCTAAGCTGTGTCCAAGAAAGAGCCCTTGGTGGAAGACACCTCCCTGTCACCTGCTTCCTGCTTCACTTCACCTGGTGCTGTCAGAGATGGAAGCAGAGTGACCAGGATAGTCCAGTTCTCCCACCCCCACTTCTGTGTGTACAGAACAGAGCTCAGGGTGTCCTGGTTCCAAGGGCAGAGGCCTCGATGACCACCTGGCATTCAGCTCCCTCTACTGTCTTCCCCTACAGGTACCACACCAGTGTTGAGTTCAGCTAAATGGCCCTGGTCCTCCTTATTCTCCAGGCCCTATGCCTGAAAATTTGGGGCTCATTCTCCCTCGTGAGCCCCCTTGGCGGGTGGGGAGATAACATCTAAGGCTGCACCTCTAGCCCCACTGGGTCTGCCTAAAGATGCTTAGTCTATAGCAGTGTGTGTGACCTAACTTCACAGTGTTACTGGTCTCTCCTGAGTCTCCAGCTCCTGCTGACTTCTTTCAGGAAGCCAAGCCCATTTTACTGTATCCTCCAGAGGCCTCAGGGGCTCTTACCACGTTCAAGACCAAGCCCAGTTGTTGGAGAGATGGCCCGATGGTTAAGAGCACTGGCTACTCTTACAGAAGACCTGGGTTTCATTTCCAGAACCTACATGGTGGCTCACAACCATCCATAACTCAAGTTCCAGAGGATCTAACACCTCCTTCTGGCTTTCATGGGCATTGCACACATGTGGCACACAGGCATAATTGCAGGCAAAGCAACCAAACACATAAAATAAAAATAAATAAAATCTTGAACAAAAAAAATAAAAGCCAACCTCAGTTCCTGTACAACCCAGGGCTCACACTGAGCCCTCTGCACAGTCACACATCTACTCCAATTTCCTCAGGCCTCCTGCCAGCCTCCAGCATATTTCTCCTCCCATGTCTGAAGAGGGGGCTGTGGTTATGTGATAGGGCGCTCACCGTGGTCCTATCACGCAAGGTCAGCAGATACAACTCAACCTTACTGTATTCTTGTCACAGCCTTTCTAGTGACTTCCGTGTAGGTTCTGTTGACTCTGGTGTTTTACTTTACTTTCAATTACTTTACTTCTCAGAACAGTGAGGCAGTCCTTCCCATGTCTTTGAGAAAAGCCAGTGCCTTCAGCTCATGCCCTTCCTGAGCCCCCCCCCCCCCCCCGCCACTCTTCTTGGGTGTACATCAGCTACAGATGATGTACAGCAAAAACACACCGCTTCCATGGGCACACCTGTGTACATGGCTGGAAACATATCATTCCCAAGAGTATTTCTGAAGTGGGTATGCTAACAGTGTGTGCAGATGTGTGTCCACGTTGCTGCAAAAGAGACTGAAGAGCCAGTGCACCCTTTCTGCAGAGCTAACACAGTGAGCCCACCCTGGGAACATCTTCCCTTTCCCCTGGTAGTTTCTTGGCATGCTGAGCTAGCCTGAGCACCACTCTACTGGTGGCTGTCATCATCTGCAAAGCAGAAGTCCGGTCAGTTCCTTATGCTGATCAACTTAGGGAAGGACCTGGAGAATCTGCTTATGGAGCAGCTGGATGCCAAGGAAGGATCTTGCCTAATCATCGAAAAAAAGTTTGTTCTGTGCTAGGGATGCAATCTAGTGCCTTGCATGCATGAGGGAAATACACTGCCCAACCTTATATATCCCCAACCTTAAAATAACTTTTAAAATTATATTAGATTTACTTAAATGTCCGAGAATAATGTTAAAACCCATTGTTAAGTTTCTAGTCTGACTTTCGTTTTGTTTTGTTAAAATAGGGTCTCACTATGTAGCCCTGAGTGGTGGGAATTAGCTATACAGACTAAGCTAGTCTTGAACTCAGAGAGATCTGCCTGTCTCTGTCTCCTGAGTACAGGGATTAAAGGCATGTGCCCCCATGCCTGATTCTAGTTTGACTTTTAAAGTACTTATTAGGGGCTGGACAGATGTCAGTATTGAGAGCACTTGGTGCTCTTCCAGAGGACCTGGGTGTGGTCCCTAGCACTACTAGTGTCTCAAGGTTACCAAGTGACTCCAGATCCAGAGAATCTGACACCTTCTTCTGGCCTCTGCAGCATTCCCCCAGTGCACAAAACCTCACAAGGACACGTAGGTACACAGCTTGGAGCCCATGCCCATCTTCTCAGAACTGGCAGCAGGAAGCAAGAGGATCACTTAAGTTTGAGTCAGGGTTTGGTTAATAAAGATACCCTGTCTCAGAACAAACAGTCAGGTGTGCACTTTGGATCTCAGTGTTCAGGAGGCTGAGGCTACAAAGTAATACTCTTCCTCCAGAAACAAATTAGGGGCCTTCGAGATGGCTCAGTGGGTAATGGTGCTTGCTACCAAGTCTGATAACCTGAGTTTGACCCTCAGTACCTACATGGTGGAAGGGTAGGCTCCCACAAATTATCCTCTAACTTTCATACATGTATCATGGCTTGTGCAAACACAGACACAACCCCTCGAACACACACACACACACACACATGAAAAGGAGAGTGAGCCCAAAGGGTATGTTGCTGCCAAGATTACTCCCGAAAATTCAGGATGATTTTGTGGCTTTGTCTTGGATTGGCAGGTGATGGCCACCACTCAAAGACTGTAATAGGTATTTGCTGTGGCTTCAAAGTTTGAGAAGGTGGTTATCAAGAAGGAACACCAGTCTCCTCTTAACAGTCTCCAACATCTTTTCCAGGGACACCTCAGGGCAGGGGAGATTTTGTACTATATTCCGCTCGTACTCCAGAGGCGCACAGGTAAACAGCATTCCCAGCCTGGAGATCAAATTGATTTTTAAAAAATAACAATTACAAATTCTTGCTTAGCCATCTCCTATAATATGGCTAAACTGGAAGATAAGGAAATTAAGGTAATATATAAACTGATGCAGGTCATGTGCTATAATCTGGTGGCTTATGTTTTTTCCAGCATCACAGATGCCATATGTGAGCATGCATTCTCATGAGTGTCTAGATATGTTTGTACATTCATGTACATATCTGTATGAGCTTCTTATGTATGTGTAACATGTCCATGTATCTGCTATGTGTGGGGGAGGGACTTGCTCTGTGTTAGGTAGCAATGCCCCCATATCCTATGCACCAGACAAGTTTATGGATATGAGTTCCAGCCTCTAGCGCAGTCATCTATCAGTGAGTGCACGAATCACCATGGGAAGTAGTAATATAACTCCTATAAGGAATAGATAAATCAAAATTATATGGTTTTGTTGAAATATGTAAGATGATTAGTTAGGGACCAGGCATAGTGGTATATAACTTTAATCCCAGCACTTGGGAGACAGAGGCAGGTGGATCTCAGTGAGTTCCAGACCAGCCTCATCTATACAATGAGATACTGTATTGATTTTTAGAAATAGTTTTGTCTCTGCAAGTCTCTGGACCAAGCTTGCCTCTTGTGTTCCTCTGTGTGCTGAGCTTTGTGGCTTCTTTCCTAGGGTGTGATCCTGGTCTATGACATTGCTAACCGCTGGTCCTTTGACGGCATCAATCGATGGATTAAGGAGATTGATGAGGTATGGTATGTGACATTGGCCAGGGATGGATACATATGGCTGTTGGCCAGAGGTTCAACCACAGGGAGGATAAGTCACCTCACAGCTGGTCCCAGCAGTGTGCCCCAAAGACCTGGGAAACTGGGCTCTGCTCTGCCTCTGCTCAGGCGTGCCTGTTCTGCTTGCCCCACTCCCAGTTGGTGGGATGGATGGGTGGGTAGTGATGGGGCTGCTGCTTGTCCAACTGCTGGCTAAGACCTACAAGCTTGCTGAGTGGGATTTTGTGGCTTTCCTAATAAAGGGCCACACATTGTTTTAAAACAACATTTTCTCCAAGTTCTGGAGGACAGAAATTGACAGGGCCATGTTCTTCCAAAAGCTCCTGCCTGTCCCAGCTTCTGGTGGCTGCAGCTATCCTTGGCAGTCACTCTGCTTTCACTGTCACATGGCATTTCCCTGTGCCCCTTGCGTCCTCTCCTCCCCTTATGAGGACACCAGTCATTAGAATAGCACCCCTCCCCCTGCAATTCAGCGAGATTGCATCTTATTACATACACAAAGACCATATTTACAAATAAGGTACCATTCTGAGGTTCTGGGTGGACATGAATTTGTATGAGTACACTACTCAACCCATTTTCCTTGCCTTTCTCGTGCCCTAGCATGCCCCTGGGGTTCCTAAAATCTTGGTGGGAAACCGGCTACACCTGGCATTCAAGCGGCAGGTGCCCACTGAGCAGGCCCAGGCCTACGCGGAGCGCCTGGGTGTAACCTTCTTTGAGGTTAGCCCTCTGTGCAACTTCAACATTACAGAATCCTTCACGGAGCTGGCTAGGATCGTCCTCCTGCGGCATGGGATGGACCGTCTCTGGAGGCCAAGCAAGGGTATGCGAGGAGGGGCAGCCCAAGTCTCCTGTAGCCCCATCAGATGTGAGATGGTTCTATAGTCCACTGAACAATGGTCTGCCTCCTAGGCCTTGTTTCAAGGCTTCTGTGGCCATTCTTAAAAGTCAAATTCATTTAGGGGCTATGAGGTGGCTGAGTGGGTAAAGGCACTTGCTGCCAACCTAACAACCTGAGTTTGATCCCTGGGACCTTCATGGAGGGTTTTGCCCTCCATGTGTAGGTTGTGTCATGCATGAACACGTACATACACACAAGCACACACACAATAAATAAATAAATAGATAGATAAATAAATAAATAGATAGATAAATAAATGTTCATTATTTTAAAGCAAAAGTATTTGAAAGAAGTAATTACTGCGGCTTTGGAAGAAAGCTCGTAAGAAGACTTTTTCTTTTTTTGTGGTCTGTACACGGGCAGAAGTGGAGGCAGAACAGGATTTGCTACATTCACCAGTGACACAGCCTCTGGGTTGAGGTTCCCAGTTCCTGGAGGGAGGCGATCAGATGAGGGCTTCCCCTTGTAAACATCCCTAGTCATGGACATCATAAAGTAAGCAGTTCTCTTTTCTTTTTCCAAGTGCTGAGTCTGCAAGACCTCTGCTGCCGCGCTGTGGTGTCCTGTACTCCTGTGCACCTGGTAGACAAGCTCCCTCTCCCTGTTACCTTAAGAAGCCACCTTAAGTCATTCTCTATGGCCAACGGCCTGAATACCAGGATGATGCATGGCCGATCCTACTCCCTAACTGCCAGCTCCAGTCACAAGAGGAGCAGCTTCTGCAAAGCCAGGAACAGCCGCTCACCCCAGAGCCCACCCAGAAACTGTACCAGGAATAGCTGCAAAATTTCTTAGAGACTGGAACTGGTGGCGCCGGCCTGTCCTACCAGCTACTTACGAGGCTAAGGCAGGAGGAGCACAAGCTCAAAGCCCACCAGAGCTACAGAATGAGTTCAAGACCTGCCTCACAATTAAAAAGTAAAAAGAGGGCTGGCTCTCTGGGAGAGTCTGGAGGAGAGAGACCATTCTAGACTCAAGAAACGCACTGTCCATCTCTTACCGGTCGCGATGCTGCTTCATTTGGGATGCCTGTGCCACTGATGTGGAATGAATGCCCAGTGCGCTGTGACTGATGCTTCTGTGTGGATGTGCATGAAGCTCTTGTTCTAGACTTGTGTGTGCAAAAAGGAACAATTAGTATTCTGCTCTACTCTTGATGATATGAAATTATGGATGTTACTTTTATCATGACTGATGTGCAACTTTCTCTGTAACTGCTTTTGTATGGCTGATAAAATGCGTGTAGTGAATACATATTCAAGGAAATTTCAGAAACAATAACCAGATAGGCTAGCATCACTGACACTATAAGAGGGGCCTTTTGTAAACCTCCTTTTAATGTCAGAGGTCCAATTTATAAAAAAAATACTGCAGTTTCACATAGAGACTGTGTACAATAGATCTGTCCCATTTGGGTAGGACATGGATTTGATAAAGTTTTTGCTATGCCGTTTACTACATACGTTTTGGGATTAATAAGTAATATATATTCATATTTTCTGTAAACCTACATTTTTTGTACAAAGTGTCCTACAAGTTATGAAGCTATGGGAAGAAAATGCCAAAGATATTTCCAATTATGTTGAACATAACCAGCATTGTTTCAACAGATTAGCAAGGAGAAAGATATTTCAGTAAAGAATGAAGTAAAAACAGTGTTATTTAAGAAGATATTTCTCAATAAATTGGATATTTGTCCCTTTCTTGAGAGTCGTGACATCTCTTTCTAGACCTGGTAAGTAACAGCCCTTTCTCCACTTGTCTCCTTGCTTCTTGAGGCCACCAAGGGATAGTTCAGTTCATGATGCTTAGTTTTTGTCCATTGTAACCTTTGGGAAATATTTCAGAGAAAGAAAGTAGTGCTGGGAGTGGTGGTTAATGTCTGCTACCCCAGCTGAAGGTTGAAGCAATATTGCTGTAATACTTAGACCAACCTGGAACTACATAGTGAGTTCCCAGGTTAGAGAGTAAGATCTTGTCTCAACAAAATAAAGTGAAAGCACTAAAAGACACTCGCCAGTCTCCTGGCAAAGGTTTATTGTACCTTATTGGGAACACAGAGCTGTGGCCAGGCATTTCCCTACAGATCAAACCCTTGTCACTCTTTGCATTTACAAAGGCTCAAGTATAGGTCTCTTTTCTGGACCTGATGCTTAGGAAGCGGGACATAATGAGGGATTAAATAACAGGAAAAGTGAAATAAGATAAAGCTTGGTGTTCTATGCTTTGTGTTAGCAATTTACAGATTTAACAATTTACGGGACTCTAGATACATAGTAACAACGTCCTTACAGAAGATGGAGCATAGCTATCTGGACCACTGAAGGCTTGAAGCTGGAGGGTGGGGGTCCAGCTGTGTAGTGAGGGGAGCAGAAGACATCCATAGGGAAGCAGGTGAGTGTCTACAGCCCGTGAAACCTGGAGGAACACAGCCTCCTTGACAGTGGTCAACCTGCGAGGACATCCTGCCACGGCCTCCTTTTTGGTATGCCACTGATGGAGAGAACATCTAGGGCATGGGCAGCCATGACCTAGCAGCTCTCTCTCAGGTTTGTAACCAGGGAGATGAAAGTACAGGCCAGTTAAACGAAGCTCCTTAAGTGTCATTTCCTCCCCTCTTCAGCACTGCTGGGATGGATGGTGAGCTGTCAGCCAGGCCACACAGGTTCTCTTGCCTCAGCTTCCTGAATACGTCACAAGTGTAAACCACCATGCCCAGACCTGTTTCCTGTAAGTTCCTGTGACCTGGACCTTTTTGGAAGCCTGATATTTATGGAACATACAGTCTGCCCAGAGGTCTTGGCCTTACACAGGAAGTCAGTGGTACTGGGAAGAGACAGGAGTTCTTCCCCAGGACCTCTGAGAGTGAACACAGCCCTCCTGGAACTTTGATTTTGGACCTCTGCCTTCCAAGGACTGTTGTAGAATAGATACCCACATTTTTTTTATACCAAGTCTGTGACAGTTTATTATGGCAACCTGATAAAAGTAATAGAACCAGTAAGTGCTACAGCAAATCGAATTATGTTTCTGTAGAATGAAAGTTATGAAACAGAACACATTAAGTAAAAGCGTTCGTGCTTTGGTGGTGAATACACAGAAAGTGTAACTGAAGTACATGTTAAACCCCAGCGAACCTTGTCATTTTCCCCTGTGGCACTGTCACCGGAGAGCATGGGTACCACACTAATCCCAGCTGTGTGTCTGGGCACGGGTACCATACTAATCCCAGGTGTGTGAGCTTGTCTTCAAACACTGAGATTCAAAACACATCACAAGATTTTATGTCTCCAGTTACCCTGTGAAAATGACTGCCATGCAGAAAATTTCCCACCCAGAAAGCTTCGTGGGTTTTGCCTGATATTATTTAGGCAATTGGGCTAGAGAGATTGCTCAGTAGTTAAGAGCACCTGCTACTCTTCTGGAAGGCCCGAATTTGCTTCCCAGCATCCATGTCTGGTGGCTTATAACCACCTGTAACTCTAGGGGATCCAACTTCCTCTAGCCTCTGAGGATACCCTCACCCATATAGCAGCGCGCGCACACGCACACACACACACACACACACACACACACACACACACACTAAATCTTTAAAATTTAAGTAGACAAAATACGTGGATTATATGTGCCACAATGTATGTTTCTCCAAACATTTGGAGATCCCAGACTTATTTTTGCTGGGGGAGGGGAGGGAGCTTTATCAAATTAAATATGAGTTTCATAAGCAAAATCAAAGCTGCTTAGAGTGAGATAACTGGAATCAGGCTGCAAGATGGCAAGTGGGTTCACAAGCTCTCCCAGAGAGACTACCAAGGTTGTTGGGTGGGGCAGAGAGGGGGATGAGCATATCTTAAGTCATTTGAAGAACTCTCACAAGAATTTCTCAAGACGGGGTTGTTTATAAATAATAGAAGTAAGATTGTACAGTTTTGAAGTTCCGTCTTCCAGAACTCCCACAGTGATGGCTCTCTGCTATATGTCGTCACTTGGGAGAAAGGATGGTAAAGTTAGGGAGGGGCCGGCCGGTCAGGAATGAAGGGTCAGGAATGAGTATTAGTACACCAGCTTTCACAGCCACTCGGGTTGACTCTGTTCTAGCCGGGGTCCAAACCTCTCTCTGTAACCAGGACACTCAACTAACAGTCCCCGCGTGGGCGTGGGAGGGGAGAGGACTCTCCTACGGGGCTGTGTCCTGCGAGGCTCTTGGAGTTAGGGAGGTGTCCCTTGGGGACGTGTCAGACGGCTGGCGGAGCCCAGGGAGACCCAGGGGAGGGAGAGTCTGTCTGTGTCTGTTTCTTGGGGGGCTGTGTCCGTGGGAGCGTGGCGGGGTGCCGGAGGCTGTGCACCTACCTCCCTCGCTGCTCCTCCTCCTCCTCCTCGGACCCGTCCAGCCCCGCCCCTTGTGGACGTGCCTGGCGTCCCCAGGCCGCCACCAGCTTCCCGACGCAGCGCGCACTGACGACGCACGCTCTGACGCCACACGCACGACGCAAGCCCCTAGGACCCTCGCTTCCGGCCGCGGCGGCCCTAGCGCCGCGCGAGCGCACAGATCGTCGGGTTTGGAGCGGTATGCGGTGCTGAGGCGCGCCGGGCCCCGCGACGGCGCCATGAACCTCCTGCCGTGTAACCCCCATGGCAACGGGCTGCTGTACGCCGGCTTCAACCAGGACCACGGTGAGACTCCGGGCCCAGCTCTGTGACAAAACCGCAGCCCTTCCGGGGGACCCCGACCCGACGCTGCCGCTCCGGCAGGGCCCCGGCCCGACCCGTCGCGGTGTCCCCCTTTTCGGGAGATCTCCGAGCCACCCCCAGCCCCCGCCGCCGCCGCCGTCCCCGGGCAGCCCCACTGCCCGTCACCGGGCGCCTAGCTAGACCGGCCACGCAGGCTTACTGCCCTGCCCGGCGTGGCGTCTCACGCTTGCCTTGCCGTCGGGTGTCGTCCCAGGTCCACCAGTCACGCAGCGGCAGTTTGTCGTGGCTGTTGTGAGTTGGCACCTTCGCCAATCTGTACGCTGTCGCCTTGCTGCGGGTCCCCGCGGTGCACCTCGCCCTCCCCTCCCGTGCTTTCCTCTCTTGGGTGGAACGAAAGGACTTTACGCCTTCTCGGGAACTGCCCTTTGAGTTTGGGGTCCTGGGGAAAGTGTCCTTGCCACTTGGTGCTGTGCTCCGAGATGTGGGCGGGACCCACCCTTGGTGGGGATTGTATCCCCCTCACTCCGGAGTCAAGTTCCTCTTGTTCCTCTTTGTATTTTTTCCCCCCTCGTTTGTTTTTCCATACAGGGTGTCTCTGTGTAACCCTGGCTGTCCTGGAACTCACTCTGTAGACCAGTCTGGCCTCAGATCCGCCTGCCTCTGCCTCCAGAGAGCCATGATTAAAGGAGTGTGGCGCTACGCCCAGCTAAGTTCCCTTTTCTAAATCTCCCCAAAGAAGAAAAAAAGAGTAAAGGCTGATGTTCCAGGCTTCTGAGGGTTTTAACATATTAGCTTTCAAAAACAAGATTTTGACGGACAGGCAGGGAGTGGTTGCACAAGCCTTTGATCCAATAACTGGGAAAACAGAGGCATGCTGATCTCTGAGTTCAAGGCCAGCCTGGTCCTAAATCCTCACTTACATACACCATCTCACACCATCCCTCTCAAGATAATTTTAAATAGTTTATTTTGAGGTGTTGGGGGTACAAAAAAATAATTTTAACAAGTTCATGTGCCAGGCATTTAAGGAAGTTTCAGGGGTGCATTCAACATAGTCAAAACCTGTAGGATAGCTATAACATTTCTAAGGTAAAGCAGGGTGGGGGGTAGAAAATGTGTTTGTCCTGTGACAGGTGTAGAAAGCCTTTCTCTAGAAGTAGGCAAAATTAATGTCCTTTGAAGGCACTCTAGACCTTGGATTCAAGTGTGGCATTCTTGAGCATCATGGGATGACTGACCTGGTGATTACAGTGTTAGGTGTGATCTCATTGTGAGGACTGAAGGAGCACAGTTAGCATTAACATGATAGGGGTGAGTTTACAATGGGCATCATCTGGCCAGACCTGAATTTTCAAGAGCAGGAAAAATCTGATTTTTTTTTTTTTTGTAAAAAATAAAATAAAATAAATTTTGGTAATCAAACCTTTTACAGAATTAATAGTTATACAGTTCCTTGAGAAATTAGCTTTCAGATCATGCCTTTGATCCCAGCTCTTGGGAAGCAGATCTCTTGAGTTTCAAGCTAGCCCGATGGACAGAATGAGTTCCAAAATCCAAGGAGAGAGAGAAAGAGAGAATAGCTTTTGAGCTGGCAGATGGTCTTAGGTACTTTTCTATTTCCTGGTGAGATGCCATGACCAAAGCACTCTTAAGTAGTTTATTGGGAGTTTACTGTTGAAGAGGGTCACGGCAGGGAACATGGCAGCGGGTGGGCAGGCATGGCACTGGAGCAGTAGCTGAGAGCTGGCATCTGATCCACAAGCAGGAGGCAGACAGACTAGGAATGGTATAAAACATAAAGCATGCCCCTAAGTAACACCTTGTCTAACAAGGCCATATCTCCAAATCCTTCCCAGCTTCACCAACTAGGCAACAGATACTCAAATATGAGCTGATGGAGGCCATTCTTACTCAGACCTTCACTGGAGTGTAGCTCAGGTAATGGAGTGCACGCCTCGCTTTTATGAGGTCGTGGGTTTTTACTAATACATCCCTTAACTGGGAATTGTGGTACAGTCCTGTAATCTCAGCACTGGGGAAGTGAAATCAAGAGGTTCAAGAGTTTCAGGGTCATTTTAGACTGTATGAGACCCCATCTGAAAAAGACACAGACTTCAACCCTGGAGTTTCTGGCTGGAGTTAAGCCTTACAGTATGAACTCACATCAAGTGGTGAGTGAGTCACAATTTGGCTTTGTTTATGCTGAATTTTAGATTTGCTCTTGGTAGTTTTGCTGCATTGTCTTTTGGTTGTTTGTTTTTGTTTTGTTTTGTTTTTTGAGACAGGCTTTCTCTATGTATACCAGGCTGACCTCCAACATAGAGCTTCCTCTGCCTCCCAAGTGTTAGGAATAAAAGTCATGCACCACCACTGACTGGTGCTCTTGGTGGGTTTAGGAATCACTCTGTGTGTCTGTGTGTGTGTGTGTCAGCAGGTGTCTGTCTTCCTCTGTCTCTAGAGGTGAAGAGGTGGACCAAAGCTGGTAGGATTGCACCTCAGAGGACCTTTGTACTCCTTTAAACCCATCGCCTATTGTACAACTGCTACGAGGAACGAAGATTTGCAACATTGAACTGAAAAAAAAAAAATGGAGGATTTGGTTTCCTTCTCTTAACCAAAGCTTAATTTGAATAATAGTTAAGCATCAACTATTATTGTTTGACGTTCAGTAATGTAGTTTTATGTTGCCCTGATTATAGGAATCACCATGTCCTCTTCTGACCTTGGTGTTTTTTTAGTTCCTAGCAGTACCTTTTATTTGGACCTTGACAATCTGAGTATGTGATTTGGAGACAGTGACTGGGATGTCCTAAGTCAGTCACAGCCTGTGGCTGGCTGTGACAAGAGTTTGAGGAGTCTTGAACAATTCTTGGGTCAGAATGAAGTCATGGGAGACCTCAGAAGTGCTTTCCTTGTTTTGTCTTGTTTTTTGAGGCAGGGTTTCTCTATATAACAGTTGTGACTACCCTGGAACCCACTCTGTAGACCAGGGTGGTTGAACTCAGAGACCCGCCTGCCTCTGCCTCCCACTGCCTGGCTTAGGACTGCTTTCTAGGAGGTCAGTGTGGAGGTGGAAAGGAGCAGCCTTTTGTCTCCTTCCCCATAGAGTCTATGGTCCCCATCCTGTCTCCTGATATACTGCACATCCCCTAACATTATACCTGACAAAATACTTAAGCACTGCATTCTAGAAGGGGAATCTGGCGAGAGTCTGGCATTAGTGAGAGGTAGTATGCCCAGTGTTTAAGCAGAAACCTGGTTCATGAGGGGGACCTGCACGTTAAATGGCAATCCAAAGTACATCCCAGAAAATGATGTCTCTGAAGTAGTTGTGGCTTAGTACACAACATATATGGTTCGTACATGTGACAGATGCTTCCCTGGACCCCTTCTGGTGGGAGCAGCCATGGGGATTAATATGTCTCTTTCATATTTCTTGCTTTAGGATGTTTTGCATGTGGAATGGAAAATGGATTCCGAGTCTATAACACCGATCCACTCAAAGAAAAAGAGAAACAAGGTAAGGGAGTGATGGTTGTTTGCCTTAACTGAGAAGTAAGCTAGCAGAGGCTGGCCCTTTGTAAACTGGGTCAGACCTATGTCTTTACAGGAGTTCCTTGTGCTGGCTGTGGCCAGGCTGCATTCTTTAGTGAATTATGCTTCTCTTCTTCCTTTACATCTTTAGCCCCTGCTGCCTCTGCTTGGAAGAACAAGGTGTATTTAATGCAGGGCACATCTCATGCTTTTCTTGCTGGTTGTAAACCTAGAGAAATCACATCACGGGTTTAATTCCAGTGGGACTCTTAAACTCTTCAAATGTTCAGCGTTTACATGGTATTAACAGTTGATTATGATGGCACATATCTGTAACCCTGGCATTTTAATCTTAGCACTCAGGAAGCTGAGGTAGGATTGTGAGTGAGTTTAAGGTCAAACTTACGGGGTTTCATTATAAAACAGTCTGGAAAAATAGACCTTTGTTTATAAATTGTAATTATAAATTACAATTCTTCCTACTTATTTCAGTATCTCTTTTTGTTTTGTTTTGCTTTTTCTTCTTGTTTGTTTTTTTTTTTTGAGGCAGGGTTTCTCTGTGTAGCTTTGGAACCTGCCCTGGAACTCACTCTGGAGACCAGGCTGGCCTTGGACTCACAAGAAATCTGCCTGTCTCTGCCTCCCAAGTGCTGGGATTAAAGGCGTGTGTCACCAATGCCCAGATTTCTTTTGATGTTGTTTTTAAATTTTTATGTATACTGAGTGTTTTCCTGCATGTATATATCTATGTACTTCATACATACCTGGTTCACAAGAGGCCAGAGAGGCATTAGGACCCCTGGAACTGAAGTTTTAGGCAGTTGTGAGCTACCTGTGCTAGTAATTGAACCTGGGTCCTTGGGAAGAGCAGTCAGTATTCTTAACTGCTAAGCTGTCTGAAACATTTGGCAGTTCCTGGTCCTTACCTGCTAGAGTAGTAAAGAACTAGCAGTGAGTAAACAAATTCCAGATAAACCATTGAAAATGAACAATAATATCTATTTCTTCACAAGGTTGGATTTTAAATTATCTGATTCCAGAATGATCTTTGCTCTGTAAAAGGAAGTTGCACATTTCTGTAATCCCAATGCTTTGGAGATTGAGACAGGAGAATTTTGAGTCCCAGCTATAAAGTGAGGCCCTGTCTAATAAAGCACCAAGCTAGGTATGGTGGTACAAACTTTTTATCTCAGCACTCTGGAGGCAGAGGCAGGCAGATCTAAGTTTGAGGCCAGCCTTATCTGCATAGTGAGATCCCCGTCTCAAATTAAAAACAATCAAGCAAAAAACAGACACTGTCTTCTATTCCTGTGATGAAACACCATAACCAGAGCACCTTGGCTTCCTCAGCTTGCTTTCTGATAGAACTCATGACCATCAACCCAGGGATGGCACCACCCACAATGGGCTGGACCTTTCTCATCAATCACTAATTAAGAAAATGCTCTAAACTAAGGATTGACTGCTGCATTCAAATTCTTGCCAAGTCTCTTCTTATTAACTTTAGCATCAAAACTCAAGGGGGAAAACTAAGCTCCTAAAATGAAAACCAAGTAAATAACAAACAAACGTGGGGATAAAGAAGAAAAAGAAAATGCTCTAGCCAGCTGGGGTCCTCAAGGCCCCGGCTATCAGGAAGACGTCCAACCCCACCTACTGCCATTCTTATCGCATGTGGCACCAGGCATGTGGGCCTTATCTGATGAGGAAATCTATGGTGGAGAAGTGGAGAGATAGAGAAGCAGAATGGTTCATGTTCTGTAGAGAGATGCAGAAGGGAAGAAAGGAAGCCCATGCAAGTGGGCAGGTGTTGGAGGCCTGCTTGCCACCTGGGGCTATGGCGATGTCCGGGCCAGGCAGCTGCCAAGGGCCATGTCTAGGTCCCTGCTCATACAGTAACCAGGGTCTTGTTTGATGTCCATAGCTCCTGTTGTGTCGAGTGCCATGCTGATTCCAATATGCTGGGCCACCTCCTGGGGCCATGTTTGGGTGCACAAGCCACACTACTACTGAGGCCATACTGTCTGGGCGGTCTTTGCCCATCGCCTGGGGCCTTGGTAACAACCACACCTAGGCTGCTGCTGAGGACCATGTCTGTGTTTGTGGTCAGCTGCAGCTGGGGTCTGTGTTGATGTCTGTGTCTGTGGCCTGTGTCACCTCAGGAGGCCTTAGGAACCATTTGAGATGAAGTCAGAGGGCCATACTGAGCCATCCCCACCTTTCTCTGGCTCTGGAAAAGCTGGCTTTGCCTCTTGCTGAACACTACAGTAAGAGAGATGGTCTACCCTTCGCTTGAGGTGTGTAGCCTCAGTGGCCCAGACTAACCAGCTTGGCTACCACCCAGGCCCACAGACATGCTTGGGTTGACCTACCCTAACATCTACGCCATCTAGGACCTGCTGGAGCTAGTGAAAGGGACTGGTCCTGTGGAACGAGATCGCCAAGACTAGGGGTGGCCACAGGATATCCCAGAGGAGTTCAGGTGAGGATCCAATGAACTGAAGATGGTGTACCAGAAACCACAGGCCTTAAACCAGACCAGTGACTCATTGCAATGAACATTTGCCAGTGAAGCTGATGGGACAAAGCCTTCGATGCCAGTAGGATGGATAAAGAGGTTTTGGAGAGGCAGAAAAGGAGAAGCAAAGAGATTGTTTGGGTTTATTTTTTTTGTTGCTTGCTTTCTTGCTTTGTTTTGTTTTCTTTTGTGGGGGGTTTGGTAGGGATGGGGGGGCCTGGAGGTGAGTGGAATTAGGGTGAATGATGTGAAACTCCCAAAGAGTCAATAAAGAAGTTAAATTAAAAAAACAACAACAATTATAGAAGAAGAAGAGGAAGGGAAGAGAAAAGAAAAGAAGGAAGAAAGGAAAGAAAGAAAGAAAGAAAGAAAGAAAGAAAGAAAGAAAGAAAGAGGCATTTTCTCAGTGGAGGTTTCCTCCTCTTAGATTACTCCAGTTTGTGTCAAGTTGACATAAAACTAGTCATACAGATAGCAAAACTAAAAATAAGGTCATTGTGATTCAGCAACAATGCCACTTGTGTGGTGTGTTGCATCATACACATATGTATTCATACATGTTTTCTCTTCGGCTGGGCAGGCTATCCCTGACTGTAGTGTAGAGTGTTAATACACAGTTCTTGAAGTTTGTTGCTTCCATACTAAGTGAACAAATGGGCCTTAATCTGGAAAAGGTCACAGTAGAGACAATGTGTTTTTGGTTTTTTGAGACAGGGTTTCACTGGGTAGCCTTAGTTGGCTTGAAATTTGCTGTTATACTAGGCTGGCCTCAAACTCATAGAGATCCACCAGCCTCTGCATCCAGAATGCTAAGATTAAAGGCATGGGACACTGCATTTTAAGAATATTGTTTACATGAAGTCTTTTTTATGATTTCATTTTATTTTCTGTGTATGGATGCTTGCCTACAAATATGTATGCATCGTGTGTGTGCTTAGTGCTTGCAACAGCCAGAAGAGGGTGTTGGGAGCCCCTGGAACTGGAGTTACAGCTGGATGCTGGAAAAACAGCCAGTGCCCTTGACTGCTGTGCCATCTCTTCAGCCCCTGCTGGCTTTTGGGGCTCATCTGCTTTTAATTCTTTGCAACTTGGCATATTAACCAAACAGCAAGCTTTCCCTTCTCCCTGCTTAAATAGTGGTGTGAGAGTTGTGCTCTGGTACCGTCCTGTCTTCTATTTGGGCCCTGGATTGTCTCTCAGTATAGTTCTTTCCTAGGAAGGAGCCTCTGAAATGGGCTGTCAGGTGAGCAGCTGCCTCTTTCAAGGGACCCATTGCTACTTGCACATACAGGAAGCTAGGGGCAAGAGAAGCCCCTTCCTGAAAATCCTTACTCCTGTGTTCATTCCCAGGCTGAGTCCTGTGTCTTCTGCTTATACTCAACTCAGCCATCTGAGCAGTCTGACTAATTCAGGAAGGCTGAGAAGCTCAGGGAAGGGCAGCCTGGAGTTGCTAACAGACCCCGTCCTGGTCCCATTGTAATACTGTGGGACTCACACTTACACTGAGAACATTAAAGGAAGGTACCCACTGATGGTTGATACTTATGAAGTACTGTTTCCATTAGTTGCAGAATTATAAATAAGTGCTTAAAAAATTCATTTAGAAACACAGTTCTCTCACCTTACAAAGTTAAATAGAATGCATGCAATACATGCCTTGCCTGGCAAAGGTGTCTGAGTCATGCTACGGTTTTCTTTATACAGATGAAGACTGCTAATTCTGTCACTGACAGGTACTTGTTGGTCATTATTAGATACTAGGGGCTGGAGATATATGGAGGAGAGGCATAAACTACCCAATCCAGCTACTTGTTATTAGAGCTCATGCTCACCTTACCTTGGGTCATGATCTTATGCTTTAAGATCACTAGTGTTTTAAGGAAGGTGCTAGAGAAATTGGAAGTTTGGAGGCAAAATCTGCTAAGGTGGTTCGTAGCTAAAACAGAGATGGGGTAGTGGGCTGTGTTGTAACTTGGCAAAAGTTTGAATTTGTAGAACCCATTTTTGTTTGGAAGTATGTGTTCAATTTATATAAATAAATTGGTTGATATTACAATCGTACTCCAAAGTTTTCACCTAAAGAAAAACTTGGGGAAATTAAAAAATCGAGGGTCAGTAGGTGCTGAATGACCTTCATTAGGATATCAATTACCTTGGTTATGGCCCACTTTTATAACTGTGCTGCAGTAGAAATGTCAGGATTGACCTGCATCCTAGCATGAAGAGAGATGGCCATGACAGCAGGGCCTCAGACAATACTATTTCGTGAGAACAGGGACAAGAGGTAATTTTTATGATGAGAAGTTGGGTTTTCATTAAAAAAGTGAAATAAAATAACTCCATAAAAATAGCAAAGTAGGAGGCCATGTGTACAGGTCAGAAGCTGAGATGAGATGTAGGACAGTGTGGGTTCTGTTGGGGTGTCTAGACCTCAGGTTCTAGACCTGAGTGTTCTGTGGCGTGTTGTTAGGTAACCCATGCCCTGGTGGCTAGCGATAGGGATCCTGGGTTCTTGTTGCTTTAAGTTGATAAGTAGACATGCCCTTGCTAACACTAGTTCTGTCTCTAGGTCTGGCAACCTAGCGGCTCAGAAAGCATTCCCAGTCTTACTTTTGGGTAAGGTGGAAGGCCTTCGGGAGTTGGTTCCTTCCTTCCACCATGGGGTCCAGGGATTGAACTCAGAGCACCAGGTCTGTACAGCTTTTACCCACTGAGCCAGCTCATGACCCCACACAAGTTTTAAAATTTGTTATTTTGGCTTTTATTGCTTGTACTTCTGATGTCATAGCCAAGAAGTTATTTCAAAAGCAAATGTTAGTAAAGGCTTCACTACTTACTGTAGGAGCTTTATAGTTTGCAGTCATTTTAATAGGTCTTTAATTCATTTTTGATTACTTCTCATATGTTGTTTTGTTTTTGTTTTTGAAGACAGGGCTGGCTGTTATAATCCATTTACTTCTCAGGAGTATTAAGGCTAAAGAGCCAGTGACTGGCAGCTGTGTGTCCTGTTGCATGGGGAGTAGATTTAAGGAAATGAGTGACAGTCTCTTGTGTTGTGTTTAGCTGCTGTGTTTTGGAAGCACCTAACTCACTAGTGGGATAAGGACCCACTAAAGCCATTTGGCAGTGCTAGGAATTTAGCATAGGGCCTTATGCATACAAGGCAAGCACTATTACTACTGAGCCACTGCCCTAGACCTCCACTGTAGCCATCTGAATCTGTACAGTAAACATCTCTTAGATCCTGAACTTGTCAGAGGACAATTAAATTGTCTTTGAATTAGTTTTTATTGTGGATAATATTAACTTTTAGGATTGCTGTTACTAAACCTTGAAAGAGCTGATTTTTTTGCACTCATGGGGCTCATTTTTGGCAGTTATGACTGGAGAGGTCCAAGTCTTGTCTGCAGCTGACACCCTGGTTTTCAGAGGCCTTGCTTCTGGACTTGCTTTTGGTAGTGTGTTCCCTTGTAGTCTCAGGTGCTCCAGTCTGTTACTGACTAGAGACCTGGGCTGGTGGTCCTTTTGAGTTACACTTTTGGTAGTGTGCTCCCTCATAGCCTCAAGAGCACCAGTCAGTTGTTATAAACCAGAAGAGACTGGGCTGGTGTTCCTACTGAGCCCACACAGAAGGAGGGACTTTCTCCCCAGGGTTCCAGGTACTTGATTTCAAGAGCATGGGGCATCTTGTTGTCACAGAAGCCATGGGAAATCTTTGGGTGTTTTCCTCTGACATTTGTAACAGACTGACCTTTCCCTCCCTCCCTCCCTCCCTCCCTCCTCCCTCCCTCCCTCCCTCCCTCCCTCCCTCCCTCCCTCCCTCCCTTCCACCCAGGGTCTTGTGCATTCAAAGCATTCAAAGCTAGCTGCATCTAGCCCTGGGAATGCTCTGAGCGTTACAGTTAGTAGAACAGACAGCTAGAATAATTTTCACACACACACACACACACACACACACACACACACACACACACACACGTAAACACCCCTCACATGAAGTCATTCTGATTTGTGTATTTATTTACTTTATTTTGAGACAGTCTTTGTATGTTGTACGAGCCAGCTTTGTGTTCTTTTTTTTTGAATGCCTGCATGTCACAGTGCACATGTTGAGTGAGGAAGCTTTTGTGGGCTCTGTTCCCTTCTATGTTTATTATATAGGATCTGGAGATCAAGCTCAGAGTCATTCTCTGCATGACAAGTTCTTTGTCAACTGAGCCATCTTGTATTCTTAATCTTCCTGCCTCAGCCTCCTGAGTACTGGGGTTACAGGTATTCACCACAACTGCTTGTTCTTCATCTGTAGATCTTGTTGCATCTTAAAATATGAATTTGGAAACTGGGTGTGCTTGTACATGTCTTTAATCCCAGCATTCAGGAGGGAAGGTCAGGAGGATCTCTGAGTTCTAGGCTAATCTGATCTACGTAGTGAGCTCCAGGACAGCCAGGGTTATGTAGTAGAGACTCGTGTGTGTGTGTTTGTGTGTGTGTGTGTGTGTGTGTGTGAGAGAGAGAGAGAGAGAGAGAGAGAGAGAGAGAGAGAGAGAGAGAGAGAGAGAGAGAGAGAGAGAGAATGAATCAAGAAAATGTAGGTATGGTATTTTTCCATTTTTACTGAACTCGTTTTCAGGGAGTTTGTGCTTAGCTCTCAAGAGACTGTTGTCACAATGACAAACTTAAGGGAAGTCAGAACAGCATGTCACTTGTTTTCTAAGGTAGTCACCAACCATTTCTACTTCTGATGGTATTTGGTTATAAATTGATGATTAGAATAAAGTGCCAGGGGCTGGAGGGATGGCTTAGCAGTCTAGAACCCTTGCTGCCCTTCAGAGCACCTAGGATCGATTCTCAGCCCCTTATGGCAGCTCACAACTGTCTGTGATTCCAGTTCTGGATTTCTTACACCCTCTTCTAGCCTCTGCAGGCGTTAGGCACATACATGGTACACAGAGATACATGCAGGAAAAGCATCCATACACATAAAATAATGTAAGAATGAGATGCTAGCTAGGTCAGGTATAGTGGTACATGCTTTTAATCTTAGTGCTCAGAAGGCAGAGGCAGGCAGATCTCTAAGTTAAGCAAGGCTTAAAAGCCAGGGCTTTTAAGTGAGACCCTGGCTCAAAAATAAGTAAAAAACTAAATTAAGTAATGGAATGCTCAGTGTTATATGTCTTCATTTTTTCCCATTTGTTAACATTTTTTAACTTTTTAAATTATCATTTCAGAATTTTTAGAAGGAGGAGTTGGCCACGTGGAAATGTTATTTCGCTGTAACTATTTAGCTTTAGTTGGTGGTGGAAAAAAGCCGAAATATCCTCCCAACAAAGGTATAGTAATCCTGTCTTTAAAAATCTTGTCATGTATGTAGTGGTGTCTGAACTTGGTAGAACAGCCTATGTCTGGTGCCTCATGGGAGCCCTCTAGTAGTCCTTTCCCAGTTGCAAACCACTGGGAAAGACGCTTCCAGAAAGTAGGTGGATGGGAAGGCTGGATGTCAACTGTTAGTGAGTGGAGTGTCCTTCACATGTAGGTTGGTATGGTGTAAGTCATGATTCAGAGTAAAGCAAAGTCTGGGGAAGGTTTTTCCCCTGTTGAAAGCCATGGACTCCTAGAGACATTCACTCATTGTTCACACAGACCAGGAGCCAGGTTGGGTGGGGGTGAATAGGTTGCTGAATTGGTGTGGATATGTTGGAGGAAGTTACAGTTGAGAGGTATGACCCTCCTAAAATGAGGGGTGGAGAGCTTTTCTTTTCCCTGTAGACATCACACCCTTAATTGAGCTTAACCTAGCTTTTGTTAGAAGGAGGAAGTAGACACAACTGATCTCATCTGAAAGAATAAAGCTTGAGGAGAAAGAAGAGAAGATGGAAGGTTGCTGGAGAAGGAAGTGTGCGACATACCTTGGGGATGGTTGTGACTTACGTGTCAGTTGAGGGTGTACTGAGAGGGTAAGCTAGTGTCTGGTAGAGAACTGGAATAGCTCAGGTCTGATGCAGGTAAAAAGGAAAGGACTGAGAGTGGGGGGTGTCTTGAGCCTTGGCTCTATCACCAGGTACCCAAAAAAAAGTAAGGGGCCCATGTGCAAAGGGTCCCAGGCTTACCATTCTCCATGAAGCCCAGTGAACATTGGAAATAGAGTCAGCACTCAGGTGAGGTTGGCCCTGTGGTTCTGTCTTTGTTTTAGAATCAGGAGCAGAGAAATGAAAGAGGAAAGTAGTGTAGTTATGAGTTAGAGTCTTGCCCCCTCCCCTTTTCTTTGTGCTACTGTGAATTGAACCTAAGTCCTATATTCCCAACTATCTATCATTATCTTTTGAGATTATTATTTATCTATGCATGGGCTGTGGAAGAGAGAAGTTTCAGGAATTGGTGGGTTCCAGGTATTGAACTCAGGTTATCAGACTTAGTGCAAAGACCTTTGCCACCTGCTTCCTCCTTCTCCCACTTTCTTCCCTACTCTCCTCTTTTCTTTATGGTGCTAGGAATTGAACCTAGGGCCTCAAAAAGCATGCTAGATAATACTCAACAGTGACCTGTATTCCCAGCCAATTCATATGTGTTTGAGTGTGCACCACATGTTTGTGGGTGCCAAGGAGGCCAGGAAAGGACACTGGAGTTACAGATGATTGTGAGCTGCCAGAGATGGGTGCTCAGAACTGAACTAGAGTTTACTGGAAGAGCAGAAAGCCCTCTCAACCACCAAGCCATCTGTCTGTTCTGCCCCACTTTTCATTTTTGACACAGGCTTCTCTCTGGCATTTAAACACTTGGTAACTATGGTCAGGCTTGCTTTTTAGCTCAGTCAGGTGAGGCTATCCTTGAGTGTGTAAGACAGGTTGCTTTTCTAAGACCTTGGTTGTGCTTGTATCTGTTGCATAGGGATGGGGTGCAAGTGTGTAGGAGAGGGTTCTGAGGGTAAACTCCACCTAGCCTTATAAGCCTGGCCATACCCCCCCTCCCCCATTGCCAACTACATCTTCTGGGCATGCTTGGCCTCATGTGTCAGGTGCTGTCTACAGGTCAGTGCTGCGAGACCTGTGACACCACTTGCACTCTTGTTTCAGTGATGATCTGGGATGATCTGAAGAAGAAGACAGTCATCGAGATAGAGTTCTCCACAGAAGTCAAGGCTGTCAAGTTGCGGAGAGATAGGTGGGTCCAGTGTTACTTTTATAATAGGAGTTTAATTTCTTTAAAAACAGGTACAGTGATTTTCTGTGGAACAGTTTGTTAAAATGTCAGTAATTGTAGCTTCTGACCCATAGTAGAGTTGTTTTGTTTTGTTTTTTTTCTGCCCCGAGGAAGGCTGGAGATTTAATTGACTTGTAGATTCTTCAGAGGAATGTTCTGGGTAGTTCTGGGGTGTCCCAGGTCTGCATATGAAGACACTATATCAGTGTCAGGCAGGCCTGGCCAGTTGTTACCTTGTTGTCATTGACTCTTACCTGCTGAAAGTGGCAGGCCCTACCGGGCATTGCCTTACAGAGCTCGCCCTGTTAGCTTCTTGACCAAAAGAAAGAAGAGCTTCATCACTGGGGTTTTCACTTGATGTGATTTATGTGTTGTAGCCTTAAGATTTCCCTGTATGTCAGCTGAAGATAAAAAGTACTCTGGAAGTTAAGTGTATATAGGAGCTGTTCCTACATCATTCTTAGGTTTGTTATGGCACTGCTTAGAGGCCTTAATCATGCAAACTAATAATCTTATACTTGGAAACTTTTTGGGTGGTGTTTTGTTCTGTTTTTGTTGTCGTTTGTTGATTTGGGGTTTTACTAGGTAGCCCAAGCTGGCCCTAAAGTCTGGCCATTCTGCCTCAGCTTCCCAAGTGGAGGGAGAGACTTCTCCGGCATGTGCCACTACCCCTGGCACAATTTCCTTAATCATAGAAATGTTTTAAGAGTATGAAAGTGTAATTCTGTGATAGTCTCACCTTTCGAATGCTCTAGTCTGGTCATGATGTTTCTTTAAGCTTACAAGCTCCTCTGAGACTGACCTTGGAAAGGTGATGGGCCCACTGAGCTGTGCTCACCCCTTATGCTTTTGTCTTCTTGGCCACATTGGGACCTGTTTCCAACAGAAGTGATGGTACACACCTATAACCCCAACACTTGGGAAACTAGAAGGCAAGAGAGTAATGAGCTCAGGCTAGTTTGGGCTATGTGAGACCCCATCTTAAACAAACAAACAAAAAAAACAAACAAATAAATTAAACAAAGCAGGTGTGTTGGTATACAATCACAATCCCAGAACTCAGGAATCAGAGGCAAGAGGACTGCTGCAAGTTTGAGGCTGAAACTAGCTGAGCTACAAAGTGAGACCCTGACAAAAAGAAAGCAATAAAGAAGCCGGTTCTTTTTGTATGAGCTACTCTCTATGTTTCTGAGTTTCAAAATAGGAACAGAAATCACAAAATGCTTATTTTACTTTTGAGGAGAGGAACTCTGATTGCATTTTTCTTTCCAGAATTGTGGTGGTTTTGGACTCCATGATTAAGGTGTTCACATTCACACACAATCCCCATCAATTGCACGTCTTTGAAACCTGCTATAACCCAAAAGGTGAGATCTGGAGAGGAAGAACAGCAATGGGAAATTGGTCCATCCATGTGGGGATAAAGATGAGGCCTGGGTGCCCTGACCCCAAGAGGATCTGTATCTGTGCAGTGGAACTGCGGTGGGTCTGTCCTGTGCACACTTTGATACTTTTGCCTCCCTGCCTGCCTGACCTCCCTTAATATCCTGGATGAGAGCCCTGAAGCCACACCCTTACCATAGACTGGGGGTTCTTTCTCTGATACCTACCTCCCACTGGTTTTGAGCTACCGGCTAACCACACAGGGAGCCAAAGAGCTCTGGCCTTTCCTTCTTTTCTTAGGAGTAGGCCGTTTATAGACTGACTTGTGTATTAGATTGTCATATTCATACTGTCACAAAAGTTGTAATTTTTTCCCTTCAGGTATGTTGTGCTATAAGTTACATTACTCACCCCCCACCCCATCTTTCACTTTCTTTTTCTCTTCTTCCCTTTTTCTCGCCTCTCTTTTCTCTTTCCCTTTTTATTTTGACTGAAGTCTTGAGTCTGAGACCAATCTTGAACTTCAGGAGTCAGGTGTTCCTGACTCAGCTTCCAGAAGCAGCTGACACACCAGCCAAGAAGTACATGTTCAACTCTCTGAATACTTTTGTTTATTGAGACAGGGTCTCATAGCCGTGGCTAGTCTCCAACTCACACTCTTCCTGCCTCAGCCTCCCGAGGGCTGGGATTTCACAGATGCAGTGCTCCACCACACCCTGCGGAGAACCAGTGCTTTCATACAGGGTTCTTACCTTCTGTGTTACATGACTTCGGTCCTTTTGTTTTGATTAGTGAAAATCAAAGGTCTCTTTTGGACTCTTCGTTTTTCCCAATGATCCATATGCTAATACCATTCTGCCATTATTGCTGAAACATTAAAGTTAATCTTAAAATTGTGTAACATCAATCTTCTGTCTTACCTTATACAATTTTTTGGTCTTGTAGAACCTTTCTGCTGCCTCATAACTCTCCCTGTCAGTTTGTGTGCTGAGGGTTTAAGCTGTGTTTTTGAAGACTGTGGAAGACACAGGCAAAGCTGGTGTTTCCAGCCATGGCCTTGGGAAGTGTGTCTGGTACATCTGTTTCTAAATTGACTCCTAAGTAGTATTTGAAGTTTTGCATTACTGCTAATGGAGTAGTCCTTATATTTTGTAATTTTTATTGTATTCTCAGTAGGTGGCATTATGGAAGATAGACAACTGATAAATGTGTTCAGTAGTAAATTGTTTAGCAAATGTTCCCTGTTATAAGCAGATCTCACAGGCAGCAGCTTTGTCAACCCTAATATTCTTTCTAGGGACTATGATTCTGAGGTAAATGCACTCCACTAATAGTTAACTTTTGTTGGTGACTGAGGACTTGCGGGCAGGAAGTAGGTTTGGGTTGTGAGGAAACAGGTCTTGGCCAATGTCATCATCTCCCAACCAGTTTTCTGTGTCTCTGCATAGGCCTCTGTGTACTGTGTCCCAACAGTAACAACTCCCTTCTCGCCTTCCCCGGCACTCACACGGGCCACGTACAGCTTGTGGACCTGGCCAGCACTGAGAAGCCACCAGTGGACATTCCTGCACATGAGGGTGTCCTGAGCTGTATTGCTCTCAATCTGCAGGGAACAAGAATTGCAACCGCGTCTGAAAAAGTAAGTGCAGGCTATCCATGCCAGCCTGAGCTAACTGTGGGCAGGGGTCTAGGCCTTCACACTGTCTTCTTTATTAGCATGCTAACCTGGGTGTGGTGGCACGTGTCTATAATACTAGCCCTCAGAAGACTAGACACAAAGGATATGAATGAAGCTCAAGGCTGCCTAGGGCAGCAGAGTGATACCTTATGTCTTGGTGGTCTGGTGACACCTCAGAAGGGTCTTTCAAACCTGCTTAAGGATATTTCCTCATTGATTTACCACAATCTTAATATTTGGCATATTGACCATTGTATTGGTTATTTTTTGTTGCTGTGATAAAACACTGTGACCAAAATCAACCATAGAAGAGTTTATTTTGACTTAACACTTCCAGAGGGGGAATCCATAATAACAGAAGCATGGCAGCACAGTTAAACCAGGACGCTGAGAGATCACATGTTTCCAACTGAAACCACAAAGCAGAAAGAACGAATTGCAAGTGAGGGTAGGCAGTAGATTTTGAAAGCCACATCCAGTGCTGTACTCCTCCTAAAGATTCCGTAATCTGCTCAAACAGTAATAGCAACTTGAGGGCTAAATGTTGAAACATACAAGCCTCCCGGGGAAACCTTGCTTATTCATACCCAGTAACCATGTTATCCTTTATTTTGTCTGAAGTGAAAACCAAAAATTTATACCTATTTTTAGAGTGAGAGAGAGAGAGAGAGCGCGCGCGAGGCGAGCGTGAGGGAGGGAGAGAGAGAGAGAGAGAGAGAGCGCGAGAGCGAGCGTGAGGGAGGGAGAGTGGGGGGCACAGGATAGGAGTAGGGGCTGCTTTGTGGAGTTGGCTCTCTTACTGTATATGTGTAGGTTCCAGGCATTGAACTCTGGTCCCCATGTTTGTGCTACTAGTACCTTTATCTGCTAACCATTGCATAGACCTCTGAAAATTGGTATCTTTTTACTATGATTTCCACTTAGGACAATAAGCCCACTATCAGTTTGTAGGAAATTATTAATTAGGCGAGCCCACCAGCAGTGGTGTATCTATTAGTGGATTTAGCTTACTGGGAGAACAGGTTGCAGTTATGCCTAGTTGTTGCCTGAGTTGTTGCTGAAAGATAGTAGTGGTCAGTGTGTATGTGGACATATAGCAGAGTAAGCAAGTCTTGCTTCTTCTGTCCTGGTAACCAGGAAGCCTAGGCATCTGCACATATTGCTGATCAGAGTGAAGTTCAGAAACTATAGGTAGCCCACAGGGCCCAGAATTTGTGATTGTTGTGCCTCAGCCTCCTAAGGACTGTGGTTAGAGACTGATTAGACAAGTATAATTTTATGTAAATTTAGAAATTGGATTTTCTCAGTTGGGGATATAGCTCAGTTGATGATTCCCTAACCATATATAAATCCCTGAATATGATCTCTAGAACTACATTAGCCTTGGTGGTACACACCTGTAGTCCCATCACTGGGAGGCAGAGGCAGGTGGACAAGACCTGGTATAGTGGGAGCACATGCCTTAATCTCAGCACTTGGTGAATCTCTGAGTTCGAGGCTAGGCTGGTCTACACAGTGAGTTACAGGCTAGCCAGTGAGAACTACATAGTGAGACCCTTTCTCAAAACAAAAAAGGAAGTACATAGTGATGCATACCTGTAATTCCAGAACTTAGGGGGTAGATAGAAGAGAATTATGTATATGACCCTGCCCCTAAAAGTAAATGAATAAATGAATGAATAAGCGAGTGAATGAATAAGCAAGTAAATAAATAGAGGCTAGTGTGGGTAGAATCGCCTCATCTGGCAAAGGCTTTTTTTCTTCAAATCCTTTTACCCTTACAATCTCCATTTTCAACTCCCTACACCTTGTTGGTGTGTGTAGGTGATCGTGTGCACACACATGTGTGAACACTAGAGGTCGGCTTTGGATGGTCTTCACATAACCTTGTTTTTGAGATGTTCTACTGGCCTGGAACTCACCAAGTGAGCTATGCTGACCAACCAGTGAACACTGGTGATCCCTCTGCCTCTACATCCCTGGAGAAAGAATCTTACTGAATACAACCTGCCAAGCTATCTCCTACACCATTATGCCAGATCCAACCTTTTTATGAATACAAATAGAGCCAGGCAGTAGTGGTGCACACCTTTAAATCCCAGCACTTGAGAGGCAGAGGCACGTAGATTCCCCTGGTTTTTTTCTTTTGTTTTGTCTTGCTTTTCTTTAATAATGTATGTGCATTGGCACATGCATTGTATTGCCTGCCTGAATGTCTGTGTGAGGTTGTTATATACTAGAGTTACAAATAGTTGTTAGCTGCCCTGTGTGTACTGTGAATTGAACCAGCAGTCAGAGCTCTTAACCACTGAGTCATCTCTCCAGTCTAGGAGTTCAAAGCCAGCCTTGTCTACAAAGAGTCCTAGGACAGCCACAACTGTTCCACAGAGAAACCTTGTCTTGAAAAACAAAACAAACCCCAAAGTATTCAGTAAATACATGAGATATTTACTTATTTGCTGTAAAATATGCTCTTATGAGGCAGGTGGTTCTCTGAGTTTGAGGCCAGCTTGGTCTACAGAGTGAGTGCCAGGACAGGATCCAAAGCAATACAGAGAAATCCTGTCTTTAAAAAAAATTGAATAAAAATAAAAGTAAAATAAAAAATATGCTCTTATGTAAAAGCAATGTCAGGCTGTCTCATTTTATCAATTACAAACCTTTCACGGCTATGGTGGCACACACCTTTAATCCCAGACAGAGGCAGGTGGATCTCTGAGTTTGAGGCCAGTCTGGTCTACAGAGCAAGCTCCAGAACAGCCAGGACTGTTTCACAGAGAAACTCTGCCTTGAAAAACTTCAAAACAAAACAGACTTAGCTTTTTATATTCCATTCTGTCACTCACTTAATCTAATATTTATATTATGAAACTAGTAACGATAGTCAGGCTTAATGGCTTACATCTGTAATGCTGGCACTTGGGAGCCAAAGCAGGGGCATTGCCTCAGAGCCAATTGGGGCCATCCTTTGCCCCAGTGTGAGACTCTGCGTTTTAAAAAAACAAAACAAACAAACAAAACCCAAAAAACAAAAAAAACCTCAGAGTGTGAGACTCTGTGTTAAAAAGACACTAATAAATACAAGAGTTTTATTGTTCTGACTTCTGGGTCGGGGGTTTTGTGTTCATTTCTGTTTTGAGACAAGGGCTCACTGTAAAAACCAGGCTGGCCTCAAACTCACAGAGATCTACCTGCCTCTGCCTTCCAAGTATTGGTATTACAAGCAATGTACTATCACACCTGGTTTTGTGTAACAAGTTTATTTTTAGTGAATACAGTTATGACCTGGCTCTTACAGCCTTGCCGTCATTTAGACTGAGCAGCGTGTTTGGTAAGTTAGATGATTGAGTGCATGTCAGGGTTGTTAGGACTCCGTCTGACAGTTCGGTCAGCTGAGAGTTTCCCTTCTGGTTCTGCCGAGGAACCCTGCTGCATCTCCAGGAGTGGGGCTAGGAGATGGGTTTAAGAAGTTTGGAGTCTTTTGCGCACTCTTCTTTCTCTGGAAGTTGGGGCAGTGGTATGGAAGATGTGCTGCCTTTTATTCTGTGGGGCCTCCTTTCCTGAGAGGAGGAGGTCCTCTTGGTGCCTGTTGGAAATGACACTCCCCTAGCAAGTAGCAGTCTTTGAGTGGGGAGCTGCAGCAGGAAGGGGTCAGTCAAGGCCACCCCACAAGGGAGTGGTCTTCTGACTCCTGTGCTGCCCCAGAGCTAGCAGACGAGACATGCTGAATTTTAGGTGACGTGGGTGAGTTAAGAAAGGGCTGTTGGGGCCAAGGGTCTTAATAAATCATTTCAGACTAATGAAAGAGTTATAAATTGTTGGTAATGAAACACTTCACTGTTTTTCAAAGGGGACCCTTATAAGAATATTTGATACTTCATCAGGGCATTTAATCCAGGAGCTACGAAGAGGATCTCAAGCAGCCAATATCTATTGGTAAGGGCTTCCCCCTGTGAGTAGTGAAGCCACGGCGTTGGCAAGGGGACGGGGGGGGGGGGGAGGGGGGTGGCTGAGCTGTTGGGTTACTGGGTTCCAGCTCTTTTTATTACTGATTTTACTTTTCATTATGGGAAGTGTCCACAAAGGTGGAACATTGTGGGCCTTCCCTTTCCTGTTGCAGCATGGGTGGATATGTTTGTCAGATTCTTCCCATCTGACCCCTACTCCAGCTGTGGTACTTACTTTCCATTTTATGATGGAGGCCTTGCTGGTTTGTATATAACTATTGTAGCCAGTTGGTTTTGAGAGTGAGTACTTCAACTGTGAGGTCCCACAATGTATGTAGTGCTAAAGCCTAGCCAGGCAGGATTTCATACCATGGCTACAACAAGAGCCTGGCACCATCCTGGCCACTCTTAGCGAAACTTAGGAGGTTAACCTGTGTGCCCTGGCCCTTGTGTGCAGCACACACCCCTGCATGTCTGCTGTCAGTATGGAATGCATGTGGCCAATAACTGCTACAACACACTTAGCAGCCACCTCCTGCAGGCAATGCATGCCTCTCACCTGCACCCCTGAAGCAGTCGTGGAGGTCATCTCAGGAAACCCCATACCCTTCACTGGCACACAGGCATCGCAGTTGTGCTTATTGGGCACTGGTGAGCGAATTGTCCCGGGCTTTGGGCTTGGCTCCTGATTCCATGGTGGATGCTTTTGTTTGTTTGGTTTTGGTTTTTCGAGACAGGGTTTCTCTGTGGCTTTGGAGCCTGTCCTGGAACTCGCTCTAGACCAGGCTGGCCTTGAACTCACAGAGATCAGCCTGCCTCTGCCTCCCAAGTGCTGGGACTAAAGGTGTGTGCCACCAACACCCAGCCAATGGTGGATGCTTAAAGTCACTGCTTTTGGTGTGGCCCTGCTGAGACCTGGGGTGTGGGGTAGTGAGGGCATTGTGTGTGGCTCAGTGTGCCTGCACAGACCCAAGCCCTGTCTGGTTTCTCTGCAGCATCAACTTTAATCAGGACGCTTCTCTCATCTGTGTGTCCAGTGATCACGGCACTGTGCACATTTTTGCAGCTGAAGATCCGAAAAGGAATAAACAGTCTAGGTGGGTTTTTAGGGAACAGCCCAAAATTAGAGGATTCCCCTTGTTTCCTGCAAGGACAAGTTAATGCCAGTTTAGGTTGAGCTCTTTCATATTTCATTAATTAGGTGTGTGTGGGATTTTAAACTGAATGTAGATTGATCTGCACCCACCATTCCACTCATCCAAGGCCCCATCACTGCCAGGTTGGTTCTTGGACACCTGGTTGTGGGGAGGTTGGCTCCTGCATGTTGCCATGCTCTTAGATGGTTAATCTGATGTCAGGAGAGCCCTGAGCCCCTTCCTGTGCTGAGAGCCATGCTGTCTTACTACAAGACTGAATTTTTATGTAAGAAATGAGATCACTCACTCCACTTCAGAGCACTGACTGCTCTTCCAGGAAGCCCTGGTTCAGCTGCACCAATATGGCAGTTTACAACTGTCTGTAACTCCATTCCTAGGGGTTCTGGTGCACTTTTCTGACCATGTAGTTAGTACACAGACGTATGTGCAGGCCAAACACCCACACACATAAAACAAGATTAATTAATTAAAAATAAAAATAGTCCTAAACTAACTGTAAAAGAATTTTAGAATTTTCAGCATCATTCTGGAATTAAGCCAGTAACTTCTGTGTCATTAGCTTTGTGAATGTAAAGCCTCTTCTCTTCTTGTCCTTACAGCTTGGCATCTGCCAGTTTCCTTCCAAAATACTTTAGCTCCAAGTGGAGCTTCTCCAAGTTTCAGGTTCCATCAGGCTCTCCATGCATCTGTGCCTTTGGAACAGAGCCCAATACAGTCATTGGTAAGTGATGCATGCTGTTTGGGAGGCCTCAGCATGTAGTCCAGGCTGCACCAACTCCCAAAGTTCCCTTTCTTCCTCCTGTGGCTGGGGTGGGTCCTACTAATAGCCTTCAAGCCTTCAGGGTACTAAGAAAGCTTTCAGGGCAGATCTGGGCATTGTGAGGATGACCTAAGAGTGTTTTCCTGTAGCCAACCCTCATTGGATGAGCATGCACCCTGGCAGGCTAGAACTCTTGTCTAGTTGTACTCAGGATTCTTGAGACTAATTTGATTTTTATTGTGGGAGGGTAACAATCATGTATTGATGTGGTCTCCTCTCCCAGCTATCTGTGCAGACGGCAGCTACTACAAGTTCCTGTTCAGTCCCAAGGGCGAGTGTGTCCGGGATGTGTGTGCACAGTTCCTGGAGATGACTGATGACAAGCTGTGACTCTGCCTGTGAGTGCAGCTGATGCCACCACCCAACGCCCTGTGGATACCTGGGGCTGGTGCCAGTGCCCCAGGCCTGTGGGTGAGGGGCTCAAGGACTCCCTGGAGGACCTTGGTCTCGAAGCCATACGTGGTTGTCTGCCTTCCTGAGCAAGGCTTCTCATTCCCATATCAAAATGAATCACCCTCATGGTTCTGCAGACACTCTGTGGCTCTGGGCTCTGTGCCCTTGCCTTTTAGTTCAGCTGTGATGTTAGCATTAGTGGCACCACCATACCTTCATGCCAGCAGGCTCCCTGCAGTCCTGGGGACTATCCAAACACTAGTCAGTGGAAGCTTAAAGGAGTGAGCGTGTCAGGGCTCACATCCTAGATAATTCCAATAGAGTAATACTAGCAGCTTGCCCAGTGGAGTACCTTCTGCCGCACATGAGAAGCACCGTCAGAGCACACACTGTGAGGGGTTCTGACCTTGTTGGGCCATTAGAATGAGTCAGATCCCAGATGACCTGCCACATAGCACCCACTGAGGCACAATTCTCGGGCTGCAAGGGAGGCAGAGTCTCCTGCTTTAGTTTGGGTTAAAACAGAACTTCCCATTGCCTTTAGGGAACAAAGTAACATATAAACTTTAAAAATTACTCCCAGAAGAAAGCATTACTTAACTTAGGGGCCTTCTCAATGCAGTGTCCATGTGCCTGTAGCTACCAGTTGTGTGGAGGAAATTGTCTTGGCCTGTGCCGTCTACCCCGTCTCATCTTTCCTGGCATCCACAGGGACACGCACTAGCATTGGGGATGGCAGGCTCATCCTGGTACTGACACAGGCCATAGGTCCATGTCTCTGTGCCACTTGAGGTGTATGTTTAACTTTTTTTACACATCTTCTAAGAAGCTCAGTTTTGCGGTTTTGATTTCAGGTTGCAAACACTTAAATTGTGCCCAGCAGCAGATTCTCAGCTCTGCCAGTTTCCTTCATGCTCCTGTAATCAGCTAACTGTGGGTTTGATGTCAAGTATGCATGTTACCTTATGTGTATTTAATCATGGAACTTAATTTTGCACACTTGTTTGTACTGTTTCTTTGAAATAAAAGTGACTAATTTTGTTGTACTCTATCAGTAAAGGGCACAGCCATGTATAATGAAACCAAAGGTTCTCATCCTGAGTATATAAGGGGGTTGGGGTCCTGCACCTGCTGCAGGACAGACCTGTAGGCTGTAGGGCATCTCGACAGCACAGCCACTGAAAAGAGAATCTGAGTTGTGTGGTTTAGGGCCAGCCAGAGAGCAGGTGCAGATAGAACAAAAAGGTTTGTGTGTGTGTGTGTGTGTGTGTGTGTGTGTGTGTGTCACTGCCCCCTGCTATATCAGCATTGGGCTCCCTAGTTTCAGAGGTACCTAGCATGGTGCCCTTTGGGAAGATAATGTGAAGCACCATTCATCTAAATACTTCGGCTGCTGGTTTATGTAGTATTTTGCAGTTTGGGGAGGGGGACACAGGCTGTGTTATTTCCAACCTGCAGTGATCCTGGAGGTGTCACTCTAGGAGAGTTCATACAGAAGAGTGGGCCTTCCCACAGTGTGAACGGGGAGGCAAGCAGGTGACGGCAGATGGTGCACCAACTCCAACACTGCAGTGTTGGCATGAGATGTGGGTGGGGTGGCACAAGAGGTCCTGCCATCTACAGTCACCAAGCTGAGGCTGGACATCACTGAGCAAAGTCTCCTTGTTAAATTAGTCACATCCTCAGCCCACACCGTCCTCAGGACTCCCTCGGTATCTGAAGTTGGTTTCAGCTTTGGCACACCTTGCAAAGGATCTCAAAGCCCCTCTATAGGGGCAGTGAGAGCACATGGGCTCCCTGTGGGTGGCAGAGCACCGGTGAGAACACTCCTAACACTGCCTGCTCCCCAGATTCGTGCTTGTCTCTGCGTAAAGACAAAATTGGTGGACTGCCATGCAAAGATCGGTTACAGGGGTGAGTTACAGTGTTTTCAAACATCCAGTGCTGGGTGGGCCCTGACCCAAAGGGGGACATGTGAGTGCCAGCATTTCTGGGGACTCCAGAAGGTCCTGATTGGCTGTTTTTCCTAGGTGTGGGTGGCCTTAACATCTGAGCTGCCATTCACCTTTCTCAGAAACCACAGGCTCACATGGTTGAGTGGACCTACCCCTGTATGACAGTGACCCTGGGTGGGCCCTCGACCATTCCCTCTGCCCTTTTTGCTGGCATCACCATGGGATCAGAAGCAGAAGTCTTTGTTTAATGTTTTCTTTCTTCAGGCAAACCCTGCCTCTGGGTTCCAGCCTGGTGGTCATTGCCCCATACCCTTTCCTGAAGATGTATTTGATTGACTTTCACATTTTGGAAAGTATTTGCAATTTTTATTTTTTTACAGTTCTAGTTTATTGTTTGTCTCTTGTACAGCATAGGATGGATGAGGTTGAATTCCAGATTCTCTTTCCTCTTGGCTCCCAAGAGCTGGAATTACAGGCATGCATCACCATGCCCACCGCCCTCCTCCTTTGTCCCCCAGTTTTTTTGATCTCTAACTCAAACTGGCCTTGGACTTTTTCAGCAACCCTGCCTTAGTTTCCAGAATGCATTACCACTGGGCTCAACCCAAAAAGTTAGGTTTGGGGCTAGAGAGCTCAGTTGGTTGTTTGGCTAGCACACAACACACAAGTCACTGAGTTCTGGTTCCATTACTACATAAATGGTTTGGTGGTATCCTGGATTACAGGCATATTACACACTTGTAATCTAGGGAAAATAAAAGAATCAGAAATTCTAGGCTCGCCTAGGCTATGAGACCTATCTAAAAAAAGTAAAAAGTAAAAAGCTGGTCTTGAATGATAGACGATGCAGTTCTATTATCTCATTTGCTGTTTTCCTGCTAACCTAAATAACTACAGAAAACAGTTGACCGCTGACCTTACAAAGGCTTAAACTGTTTTCATCTGTATGAATTTTTTTCCCTTAGTTTTTGAGACAGTTTCTCTGTGTAGTTTTGGAACTAGCTCTGTAGACCAGGCTGGCATTGAACTCACAGAGATCCACCTGCCTCTGGCTGCCAAGTGCTGGGATTAAAGGCGTGTATGAATTTTAATCTTGACTAATAGCTTAAAATGATGGGAGTAGAATTTAACTCGGGACCACCCACCCCAGCTCTCGGGTGAAGCAGCAGCACTAGTTGGCGTATTTTAAGAGGGGACTCTTATCTTCTGTGGAGTGAAGGCACACCTTTCTGTGTTTCCCAGGGTCTTGCTTTTCAGAACTCTGAAAGTTACAAACTGTAAAGCTGAGACAAGGTCTTTGTACTTCTGATGTGGGCTTTCCTGATTGGGAATTCAAGTTGATAGGTTTCATTGAATCTGAAAATTTCGATGACTTTTCTGCCAGTTCTTTTATGAAGTTAATAAAATAACACTTTTAATAATGTCCTGCTGTTGAAGCAGGTCACATGTTATAATTCTTTTCTGTTTCCTTCAAGATTTTATACACACACACACACACACACACACACACACACACACACACACACGTGAAATATGACAGTGACATCATTGTCTCATGTTCAGGCATTATCCTACCCATTTTGTCCAAGCACATGCTGTGTTAATTTGCTCATTCGAGTATGTTTCTTTATTATCATGTGCTAATGTAAAGCTATTACCTGCTGGTTTCCATGTCTGAGGTTTAGAGTAAATTCAGCTGGTTCTCCTCTGCTCTGAGAGAGGCTCACATTTGGTGCCTCACTGGCATCCTTGTTAGATTGTTGCAGATGGCCCATTGTGAATACTACAGATCCTGTTAGTCACTGAACTCTCACTGATGGGATCAGGTAGTATGGAGGAAAACTGGGCTACATTTGGCTCTGAGCTCAGAGGATTTGGAGGCTCCAAGGGCACATGCATTCTACTGGGAGTTTTTAACTTTACCAGATAGTATTTTGCATTTATAGAAATGAGCACGCACATCTATCTTCTCCTCTTTTGAAAGTTATTTAATATGTGTTTTGTCTTCATGTATGTGTATGCATTTGTGTGCAGTGTCTGCAGAGTCCAAAAGAGGGCATTGGATCCCCTGTAACTGGAGTTACAGGTGGTTGTTAGCCACCATGTGGGTGCTGGGATTTGAACCTGGTCATATGAGTGTTCTTAACTGCTAGTAAGCTGTCTTTCCAGTCCCACCCCCAAATATTTTATTTATTTTAAATTATGTGCATGGATACCTTTAATCCCAGCACTCGGAAGCCAAAGTAAAGAACATTTTGTTTTGCTTGTTCTATATCTCATCTTTAGCCCTTTAAATTCTCCAGTTTTGCTTAGTATCCCCTCCATGGACCTAATATCACCTACAATGACTGTGTAAGGCCCCATCCATGACCAAAAAGAATCGTGGTTTTCCATGGGCCTAAGTTGAATAGTCTTTAGCCATGGACATTAGCACATCCACTTACTTTTGTTTTTGTTTTTCAAGACAGGGTTTCTCTGTGTAACCACCCTAGCTGTCTGGAACTCACTCCGTATACCAGGCTAGCCTTGAACACACAGATCTGTTTATGTACATTCGGGTCATATTGGAGCTGATAGCTGACCTCGTTTGGTTTTGAGCTTCTTTGGTCATGTGCACTTTACTTTAGCAAACACTACTGCTGTGCTGACTTCATGTGGCTACATTGTGTAGCCACACCCATGTTTGTGTGCAAGGGTTTCTCCCAGCCTGTCCTGAGCTGCTCAGGTCATAGTACTGCTTGGACAGTTCACAGATCTTCAGGTCAGTTTTGCTATGATGGCTCAGATGAATGTGGGGTGCAATATTACAGGGGATCTCTAACTCCCTCTGCATGCTGGTTTCCCCAGATTGTCTCCCGGGCACCCTGTTGTTAAAAGGTTCAGGTTTTGACCTTCCTGTACACAGCTGGTTCAGCCTGGAACCATAACAGAAGGAAAAGGACAACAGGAAACGTAATTGGACCTACCAGCCTGCATTCCACATCCCACCCCACCCCCATGACCAGGTCTCATTTAGCCTAGACTGGCTTCAAATTTGTTATGTAGCAAGGACGACCCTGAATTTCTCCTGCCTCTACCTTCTGAGGGCTAGGATTACAGGATTATCACCTTTATGCATGAAGTTTTGGGGATCAAATCCAGACTTTTGCATGCAAGGCAAACATTTTACCAAAAAAACCCTCCCAATTCCTTGCCAAGGTCCTAAATCCTCAATGTTGCCAATGCCACTGCTTACCAGAACATTGTATGCTTCTACTGTCACCTGTGTGGGAGCACTTTCTCAGGACGTTGCCCACCTGTAAGAGTTCCTGGTACTTAAATTGACTGTCCACGTATGGACCAGGCCACTGTGGCAACCTACCTTTTCAGCCCTGGAACAGCAGCTGGGAGATCAGTGTCATCACATGGGAACCTCAGCATCTGTGTACGGTTTTGGCAAACATTCTGTTTTATCGTCTCTTGTTTTCAATATCTTGAAGCATTGGGTAGGTGGGCACACTGACTACCACAGCTTAAATCTCCTAAACTCTAACACAAGGAAACTCCAACACTGGATCCACATAGCTGCCTGTGCGTGCAGCTGTAGCTATCATGAAGACCCTGAGGAAGCCTGTGCTGCTGCCCAGGTAAAGTCTCCCCAAGCTAAGAAGCAAGAAAGATAGACATGTCTGCTTATCAAAAGACAATGATACTCTGTATTCAGTTAAAATTAATAAAAATATTTTATTGAATTTCAGGAACTTGGTACTTTTTAAAAATTCCAAATCTTTGCACACAGATCACCACTCTGCTCGCTCTGGAACAGCAGATGCTTGGATTGTCACCTCTCTCCTTGTGTCACATGGCATAGAAAACCCAAGTCCTGATGCTCCCCAACCCCTTCTGAACTACTGAAGCTACTCTGTGGCCAGCCAGCCCCCTAGCAGAGGACAAGAAAGTAGGGTGGGGTATTTGCAAAAACCAGCTGCGGTCTGTGAACATTCTGTGGTGTGGGGAATATCTACACAAAGTTTGCCACACATTCTGGAATGCACTGTACCCAGGACACAGGTAAGTTTCCCTTTGTGTTCTGTATGGTTCAAGCCAAAGCTACGGAAGTTATCTAGTCCCTGAGGGAGCTCAGAGGTTTGGTAAAGGTCAGAGAGACTCCTTAAGCATTCAACACTAAGGCGCCACCGTGGACCTGGGAACTGCTGCAAGCTACTTGTGGTATCAGAGTCATATGTCCCCTCATCAGACATCTGTTGGGGGCTAAAGCACATGACCCCAGCCCTGGTGTAGAGAGGGCTTCTGGGAACTCGGATGAACATGAACTAAAGCAGTGCCTTCAACGCTGGGAAGAAACCTGGGTTCAGTACTGTTCATCTACGGCTTAGCTCCTGCCCTCTCCTTGACAGCTTCACATTCCTATGTACCAAAGCAGCAGCAAGGAGAAAAGAGGCGTACGTCTGTGACTGCACTAGCACGCTTCACTCGAGACTGAGAATGTGGCCTTAATCAAAAAAAGCCTCCTTCCATCTCCACAATTTTTCTATGATCCCCAAAAGAAACCCCTGCAGACTCAGAAGGTCTGTTTGGAGCTCAGAGGTAAGGAGTCTGCAGACTTCACTCACTAGGGAACATCTAACCAAGTCCTGGTCAAGCATGCTACACACAGATGTCTCCAGACACACAGTATGCTCAGTTGGTACCTGAGCACACCCTCTAGGGTGACCTCCTGAGCACCACATTAACTGAGGCCCACAGTAGGGACCCACATGCTGGCCACAAGACAACCCAAAGTACTTTGCAAACTACAAACCTTTAAGAAATACACATTCCAAGGTTACCTGCAAGATGGTAGAGAAGTAGACTGTGGCTTGGAGGGGCTCCGGTCCCCCAGGCTGCAGTCCAAAGGCAGACTGCTGTGGGCACACATGTTCTCACTCACATGATGTCTCACCTTTATTGTTTAAGTGGCTGAGTTATATAAATCCAGCTTGTGTGTAGTAACTCCATAACGTCAACACACATCATCTGCAGTAACATTGTGACAGCTCCATACTGTGGGTGAAGCAATACTTAGAACAGACTTATCATATTTGGTCTTTATGTAAATAATGTTTTAAATTGCCTAAATATACCATTCTGAGCCATTTCATTCTACCAGGAAAATACAGGGTTTCCCCCCCTCTCTTAAAAAAAATTAAATACCAAAATAACTACATTTAAATAAATAACGTTATGATGACAAAAAAAAAAAAAAAAAAAAAACAACTCACAATGAGGCTAACGCCCTCTGCCTGCTGCTCAGCTCTAAGTCCAGAATTCTCTGGAAAGGTGAGTGGTGATCCTGAGTGAGGGCTGGACTGCTGGCCTCCCACCTCTCCTCACCCTTCCCTCTTAAATTTTACTTACTATATGACATAAGTCAGACTTAGTGTGGGACTTCATTCTGAAAAGCCAGAAACACCTCTTGAGAATCAGAAAATGGCCTGGATGTTTCATACTTGGCTACTGGGTCTTACTTCCAGACCCTAAAGTTAACTGGCAACATCTCTCCAAAGCTCTTGTCATGAGTGTGCCATGCAGATAACCAGTCATATGGCAGAAGCCAGAGCTGGCCCCTAAGACTCCCCCAGTTCTGGGAGAGATCTGTGATCTTGGTCTGGAGAGGTGTGACAAAAGGAAGGGACCTGTTGCTTTAAGCATACAGAAAATGAAAGAGACTCGTTTTACCAGCGTGGGAAATTACACCAAGGACAAAGTCAACATATAAAGAAACAGACAACAAAACCCACAAGAGCAGGTACGTGCAGCCCAGAGGCCAGAAGGCTCCAGGGGTCCCTTGCCCCGATGGCCCCTGGCCTCATGGATCCATGCAGCTCAGTCCACCCACCCTCTACAGGGTAGGTCAAATTCATCAGGTAACTGCTCTGAACAGAAATGGGCAAGTAGGTGTCCTAAGGGAGTGCCACCCAAACAGGCAGGAAAGACTGGAGCAAACCATCCCATGGGCTGAAAACAAACCACAGAAACAAACAGAATGACGTTCTTTCCCCCAAATGAATCTCAAATTTCCAGAGTAGAAATGGAGTGATATGAAATGTCAAGACCCCATTATTTAGTAAAGAAAGGACAAGTATTCTAATTCCATATGTGGACAACAAAATACTGTCTTGTCTCTCGATGGCAGCCAGCAGGTCCTATGAGGGTAGCAGGTGGCTGTGGCTCTGTCCCCTGAAGGAAAGCCAGAGAGATGCACTTGCAGCAGGTGCTGCATCTGCACAAGAGACTCAGTCCTTTGTGACCTGGAGTTCTTGCTTGTAGTAAAAGCTGAGCCCACAGCCCAGCAAGTGCTCTGTAGGAGACATCACCTCTGGAACCAGGGTTGCTGTGGGTCTGTTCAAGTGTAACTTGTCTTTAAATTAAGGAGTTTAAGGCCACCTGGGTTCGTGTTTTCAGTGCTAAGAGGTGAAGTCCAACCGCAGGGCCCTTTGCCCACTGAGGATGTGCTCCCTGCTTCAGTAAGAGGCAGCAGATCTCCTTTTGGCACCACAGAGTTGATGTCTGAAGAAACGGACTCCCAGCAGCTAGTTCTGGATCCCCTTTTCTCTCATAGCTGCTGGTGGCGCATCCACGCTCAGGGCAATGACAATGCTCTCTCCATCTTCTGCTTTAATTCGCTTGAGCTCTGGCTGCTCTGCCTGGTCACCATTCTGGCGCTTTGTGGGCAGGGATGCTGATGCTGATGCATGGGTTGCCAACATATGGAGAGGACTCGCCACTGCTGGAGAAGACAGTGAGTCAGAACTCACTTTATGCGATTGCATAAAGCCTTGACAACAAAGCCCACCCTGGCACTCCAAGTCTCATGAGCCTTGCACAGAACCCCAAGGATGGCCCTGCGGGCCACAGGCAGAGGAGCCTGAGCAGAGGAAGTCAGGGGAGTTGCAGCAGTCAGAGCCTGGCTAGTCGGGATTTCCTCCAATAAGCATAACTTGTAGCTCCTAAAAAAGCACAAGCTACTCAACAAGTGGCTTCTGTTCACCTGGAGGACAGAAAATTGTTCCCTCCAAGGAGGAAATAAAGTTATTCTGGTTTTAAAGAGCCTTTTCTCACCTGTTCAAGCCAGCATCTAAAGCATTTGTGAAGACATGCTTACACTAGCAAGGTAACTTAGAACTTGCCACCACGCCTGAAAACCTGAGTTCCATACTCAGAACATACATAGTGGAAAGAGGAAACTGATTCCCACATTTGCCCTCTACCTGCTTGTGTGCCTCTCCACTTGCATGCAATAATTATTATCTTTTGGGGAACACACACCCAGGAGACAGCCACAGCTCCTCCACCCCCCTCTTTTTCCTTTTTAATAGTCTCACTATTAGCTTTGTTTGACCTAGAACTCAGAGATCTGCCTCCCTCTGGCCCCAGATTGCCAAGATTAAAGGAGTACAACAGCAACCCAGCACTGACTGTTTTAAAGGCTAAACTTGGAGCTGAGGCAGCAGACAGTCATGTGTGTCCACTTGTCTGAATCAACCATAGAACCCAGGTATCATAATGACCCAAGCCATTCTACCGAAGCTATTGTTTATATGAGATAAACACTGAGCAAAGTACATTATCCACCAACCTAGACGGGTCTCAGGACATTAACTGAAGAACAGGACTGAGGACTCTGTGAAGGGAGAGTCCTGTCCACCACACTGTAGCCCTACACTGCAACAATCCTCTTTTCTGTCTGTAGGGCCGAACTTAACTAAGTGAGTTAAGAGAGACCCCTTAAGGCCTATTTTTCTCAAGTGATCCTCCTGCCTTGACCCCCATATATCTTCCCAGCATTTGCCACCATAGCCTGCAAGGTACATTAGCCCTGTTGTTTCTCTAGATAGCTCCAATGTGCCATTGGGAGGCTGCCACTGTTCTTTCAAGCTTAAGCTCTCCTTGTCACAGGTGGTGTTATTCCTGAGTTATGTAAGTCATTATGTGATCAGGGAACAAGAAGCAAGCTACACAACCCAGAAAGAGCACACTGGCTGCCTAACTTAAGAGCAGCTCACTGCCTAGGGAGGGAAGGAACCCTGTCCTCCAGCCCAAGCACAGACACTGACAGCAGAGCACCATGGCTTCACAAGCACCAGTTAAAGATGAATAAGCATGAATACAGCTCCTAGCCCACATGCAGCCTGCTTGTTTTTATTTATTACTTTTGTAAGGCTAGAGCTGGAACCCACAATCTTATGTGTGCTTGCCATACTGTTACATCCCTATCCCATTGTGTATACAGCATGAGCTGCCATGGGAAGGACATGTCCAATGATCATCAAGCTGCCATGGAGAAAACTTAGCCACCCTTCTCAGCTCTTCCTGATGTGATAGATGCTGAGCTTGGCCAGCTGCCTAATCATCCCTAAAGTGTGCACAACATAAGTGCTGAGGGCCTGGGCATGTGGCCTAGGCATCCTTGAGCCCAAGCTATCTCCAGCCTGTCTTGGAACTCAAATCTTGACTCCACAGTCTCAAGCCAGAGGTGTTCTTCCTGGCTCCCTCACAGGCTCTGCTCTGCCACCTCCTGAGCTGGGAGGGGGAAAAAAGGACATGAATTCCCCCACGAGCAGGAGAGCCTCCCACCCTAGGCCAAGTCTGTGAAACTGGGAGCCCTGTAAAAAGAACAGGATTGACTGCTGTGCTGGCCCTAGTGCCCCTCGCCTCCCCCAGTGCCCCCCCCGCCTCCCCCAGTGCCCCCCACCTCTTGCAAGGGTTTGCACACAGACCACAGAGGTTTCACTGGAGAAAGACATGAGTGGGGAGCACCAATGCAGGACATGATGTCACTGCTGCTACTTCAGTCACAGCCACAGCAACAACACAAGGCAGGACTTTGGCATGAAGACTATTCTCATGGTGGAGACATTATGAGGGACTGCATGCATCATAAAAAACAAAACAAAACTCTAGCTGTGCCTGGTCCTGGTGGCTCAGACCTTTAATCCCAGTACTTGGGAGGGAGAGGCAGGTAGATCTGAGTTGAGTCCAGCCTGGTCTACAGAGAGAGTTCCAGGACAGCCAAGGCTACACAGAGAAACCCTGTCTCAAGGAAACAACAACAACAACAACAACAACAAAACCGAACAAGCCTGAAATCATGCCTTCTGCCACGTGTCAGCAGGAAGGGAGGTGGAGCCTTGATGTTGAACTGGGCAAACCCCTAAGAGTCACTAATTCTGTGCTCATTGTGGATTCTCTAGTGTTGACTACTGTTACAGTGACACAAATAAACCAGACAGGGCCTGATGAGGAACCCTAACTCACATGGTTTAGTTTAAGTACAATTAGAAATTTTGAGAACCATGACAGACCAATGAGGCATTCTTCAGCCCAGCCACAGAGAGCAGTAGTGTACAAGCACGTTGTGAAGGAAGCAGGCACACAGCTCACCGGCTGGACAACAGCGGGCGTGCCTGTTGTAGGGCGACCTCATGGAAACAACATCCAGGGCATTCTGGAAAGAATGCTTCTGCTTCAGGATAAAGGAAGCAGCAGGAGTATGGGGTCCACACAAGTCCTCAAGTACACAGAGTGCCACTTCATCTTAAAATGCTCATAAATGCTGGGCTTGGTGGTGTACATCTTTAACCCCAGCACTCAGGATCCAGAGTCCAGGGATTTCTTTGAGTTCAAGGCCAGCCTGGTCTACACAGCAAGTTCTAGGCCAATTAGGGCTACACAGACCTTGCCTCAAAAATCTTTACAAGAGGTTGCCTGAGGACATAGCTCGGTGATACAGTTCTTGCCTGTAATATGTAAGGTCATTGGTTCAATCCCCAGTACCACAGAAATAATTAACTGAATAAATAACACTTAATTTCTATGGTTGGAGAGATGACTTAGTGGCTAAGAGCACTGGCTACCCTTCCAGAAGACTGAAGTTCAATTCCTAGCACCCACATGATGGCTCACAACCATCTATAATTCCAATTCCTGGGGATCTAGCATTTCTCACCTCCATGGCTCAGTGGTTAAGAACGCTGGCTGATCTTAGAGAGAAACCATGTTCAATCCCCAACATCCACAAGGCAGCTAACTGTCTGCAACTAGTTCGGAGGGATCTGACACCCTCTTTTGGCCTACGTGGGCACTGGATGAATGTGGTACACAGAATACATACAGGCGAAACACCCATACACACAAAAATAAATGAGAACGTAAGTATTTCTAGGGACAGAGGGGTGTAGTGAAAAAGCTTCAAGCCCTACTCTAATGGGACCCATGGCCACCTCTCAGAGTATTACTTGTACTCCCCATGGCTTCAAAACATTTCTATAGACAAAAATACAAAGTCAAGTAAGAACCAAACATGGAATGCTTATTTCCGTGAGTTAAGGACCTCTGCTCCCAGCTGAAACTCCCAGAGAGCCAGGGAAGGACATGAACAAATGCTTACCATTGTTCACCTGGCTGTGCACTGCTGTAGGCGTTGGTACCACATGAGTTCCATTTTGTGTTACAGTTTTTATTGGAAGCTGGTGTTGACCTAAAGGCGCCTGTTGTACTATGGTCACTGTCTGAACAGGGGTGCCCTGTGATGTCTGGATGATTCGGCTAGCAGCGCCTAGTGTAGCTGGGCTAATTGCAGGGACAGGCTCTACTTTCACTGAAATCAAAAGAAAACGAAGAGAGATGAAACACTGTTGCAAAGCCGAGACCACAGCAGTTTAAAAACAAGTCATGATGGCACAAGCCTAGTCCCACCACGGGTCTCACAGGACTGCCACACCGGCTACTATCAAGGATAAGACAAGAAGATTGCAAGTTAAGGACAGTCTAGGTTACAAAGCAAGTTCAAGGGTAGTCTGGGCAACTTGAAACTGTGTCTTAAAAATTGAAAAAAATAAAATAAAAAAAGCTGGGGACATAGCTCAGCCATAGAGCACTTGCCTGATATTAAAAGGCCCCAGGTTTGTCACCTAGTACTGCAAAAATGTTTAAAATCAAGTAATGGGATGGAGACAGTACTTGAGAGCATACACTACAACCCATGTTGGTCAATAACTCTAGTTCTAGAAATATCTACTACCTCTGACCTCCAACCGTGAGCTCATGTGCACACGTGCATGCACACATGCGCGCGGTTTCCTACGATGTATGTGGACCCAATTTCCAGCACTGCCACCCCAAAAAAGAAGTAAAGAAACAATCACACAAAAACCAAGGAACATGTTAAAACAGGTCAGGACAACTCACCTTTGACTTCTCTGTGGTCACCATTCTCTTGTGGTTCTGCCTTAGGAGGAGCCAGCACCGCAGCCTGAGTGACCACAGCTTGTCCAGCAACTGTGTATGTGTTTGCTGGGGCCAGTCCAGCCACACTGGTGACTGACACTGCTGGTATCTGGTGGACAACATGTACTGTCTGCACAACAGGTGGCTGAGAGGTGGGTGTGGTCACTGGGGTTGCAACAGTGTAGGTGACAGGCTTAATGGCCGGGGGTAGCTGCCGTTGGACAGTGATTAAGACGGGCTGACTAGAGAGAGGTGACCCTGTTGGGAGAAAACATGGTCAGTGTTTTAGACTACACTTTAAAATACAGAACATGACGAATGAGAGCCACGTAGTCTCTTTATTAATATCCTTTGAGGTTTATTCTTGTTTACCTGCTTGAGGGTTTTGCTTTCTTTATGTCTGCACACCATGTGTGCCTGGTGCTCACAGAGGTTAGAAGAGGGCACCGAATACTCTGGACCTGGGGTAGAACCTGCAAACTTTGTTTTGGTTTCTCACAATAGCTCTCTATGGTTCCTCCTTCAAGGATGTGTATGCTCTATATGGGGCCTAGAAACATGAGCCATCCTCATCCTGGTAGGCAGAAGAACAATGCTCAGAAGCAGACCCAGACTTCCAGAGTAGCTCCCTTTGGCTCTCAGCAAGTGGACATCAGCAGCTGCAGTGGTGCAAGCCAGGGTTTCCCGGGGCCATCCACCACAATGTCACCTTCCAACCTTACCCAGGCACACATTTTAATCTATATTATGGCTTTGCAGGTAAACTGGGAATATTCATCTACTCATTGAATGAATTTATTTTTATTCCAATCAGTGCCTATTGATTCTTTTGAGCTTTATTTTTAGAAACAGGGTTTTTCTATGTATCCCAGGTCGAACTTAACCTCACAACAGTCCTCTTGCCTCAGCCTTTAGATTGGTCAGGTACTATCATAGATAGCCACGCACTACCACACTTAAGACTTGGAGGGAGAGGGGAGGGAGGGAGGGAGGGAGGGAGGGAGGGAGGGAGGGAGGGAGGGAGGGAATGAGGGAAGGAAGCAAAGAAAGAAGTAAGGAAGGAAGGGAGGGAGGGGGGAGGGAGGGAGGAAGCAAAGAAGGAAGAAAGGGAGGGAGGGAGGGAGGAAGGGAGGGAGGCAAGAAGGAAGGAAGGAAGGAAGGCAGGTAGGCAGGCATTTCCCAGCGCCACTAAGTTTTTCTCAAACCTTCCACCTAACACTTAGGTACTATACACAGTACCAGGCACAGGCTACAAAGCTGCCTGGGGATTCTACCACGTCTTTCGGGCACCTTTGTACGGTCCCACTGCCTAACCGTTGCCACGCCTCCTCCCGCAGTCTCACCTGGTGCGCTCTGGGCAAACCTCGCCTCCTGAATGACGGCAAGTTTGGGCTGTGAGGTGCCAGGCTCAGGCTCCAAGGGGGCTGGGGAGCCCTCCCTCGACAGGCTCTCAGGGGTCTGGGCGCCACTGGAGTGAGCAGACAGCACTCCTGCGTGGTTGGGAGAGGCTGGGGCACTCCTGGGTCACCAAAAGAAGATAGCGGGTTTTCACAGTGATGCCATGGAAAGGGCTGGTCCACTCATCTCACTTTATAAAGGGGAGGGAGCCTTCTGTCTCCTGCCAACTGAATGCACTTCGGTATTCTGACTTTCTCTCCCATGAGCGTCAGAGGCCGCTCAGCTCCATGAAAAGGCTGGTACCCTTCCTGAGCAGTTCCTGGGCAGCCAGTCAGCAGGACTCAGCAGCGAGCAAACTGTGGGGCCTTAAGGTTTCTAATAAGCTCAATTCTTTTCCATTAAAAACAGTGTCAATAAGTTAAAGGTGTCATTTTAAAATCAGGCAAATAAGAAATCTTGAGTTTATAGGACTGAAGGTCACTTTAAAGAATTATGTGCCAAAGAAAGGAAAACACCATGTGGCCCATGACCTTGCCTACTGGGGTCCAATTACTCTAAAATGCGCATCAAGTTCAAGGAAACAGCAAGCAATACAGGTGGAGCACATGACAGTAAGAAACAGAAACACAACCAGCCTTTCCCCAGCTCCCCACCCCAAAGCCAGTGCAGGCACCACAGGCCTTCATTTTTGGAAAGAAGTTCTGCCAGCACACTGAGGTGTTATTACTGACCGTGGGTGTGGCCTCTGGTCCCTGTGTCCTTACCTAGAGGAGAGCGGTCCCAGGGGGGTTCTAAAGCAAGGCACGCCCCTAGGCCGTCTCTTCCTAAAAGCCTGCTCTACCAGCTTGCTCTCGGAGGCAGGATCTATCCTCCAGAAGGAGCCTTTGCCTGGTTCTTCCTGGGAACGTGGCACTTTGATGAAATAACGGTTCAGAGAGAGATTGTGGCGAATTGAATTCTATGAAACATAAAAAAATACGTAGAATTCATATAATTCTTTGTTGAGAAATGAAGATGTGCCCAAGCCTTAGTGTCCTGTAAAGCAGAAACCTAGATGCTCAACGCAGACACAATAGTGAGGCTTCAAGGCCCAACCCTCCCTGGCTGAATGAGACTGCTCTGGGTTGGAGCCTTTGTGGCCACAACTCAGGGAGTCTCGGGTAGAGAGTGGACCTGGGCATGGGAAGGGTTAAGGCTCTGCCAGCTCCCATTTCTACCTCATTCCAGGCAGGACACAGGCCTGTCACTGCCTCCTTGACTTCTGCCAGGCAGAGTCAAAACTAAATCGCCAACTCTTTCTGTTTGAAGACAAACAGCTGACACAGCCACTCCTTTAAAAAAATGTTTGTTATTTCATGTTTTTGTACATAATTAATTAGCTGACAGAATCTGTCATGCCATGTAAAGTCTGTAAGTATAGTATAAAGTATTTATTTAGCAAGTCAGCAGAGACCAGGAGTTATAACTGACTCCACCTTCCAGTCAACCAGTCAAGTACTTGGCTCTGTATTTGCAAAGTACACCCATGTGTTTATTTGACCTTCATCAGTAACTCCATCAGGAAAGAAAAAAAAAAAAATCAACTCCTAAGCCATCATTCTTCAAAAAGTTCAGCTTCAAGTTCTCCAAGAGTCTGAGAATGTGACCACAGCATTGAAGTTTGTGCAGGATGAAAAGTCATGAATTAACAGCTATTATCTCATATTCTTAGAACTTTGAGTACATTTAAAATAAAAATTTCAAACTGATAATAACTCAAAATCTGGGGATACCCAAAAAACCCCAATTTTTTCAATTCCCCATTAACCTTCTAATAAAACTAGCCATGGCCTGAAGTTCTGACTTGTCCCAAGCAGCTAAAAAATCAGCATTACTTTATGATCAATCCCAGAGGTTCCAGGCAAGAAAAAGGCCTCTGACTATTCTGTGGACTGAGATGTATCACGAGCAGGGTGAAGGGACCTGGCTGTGACTGACTGCATGAGGCTTACAATAACTGTAACAAACCAAGATACATGCTGTGATGTTTTGTTATCAGGTGTTGCTGACAACCAACCTTTCTTCCAATTCCAGAAAATCAAAGGGGACTGCTCTTGGCCCATCATACACAGAAGGCAAACCTTCACCAGCTGCATTCAGACCTTTCAGGTTTGGAGGAGAGGCAGAGTCAAAGGCTGTATGTTAAGAGAAGCAACCCAGACAAAGATGACTCAGGCACAACACCCCTAAATCCCAGAAATTGGGAGGCAGAGGCAGGCAGATCTCTGTGAGTTCAAGGCCAGCCTGGTCTACAGAGCTAGTTCCAGGACAGCCAAGACTACACAGAGAGACCCTGTCTCAAAAAACTCAAAAATAAATAAATAAAATAAAAAAAATAAACAAAACAAAAACCTAAACCCAAAACATTGGGGGCAACATGATGCTCCAGCAGAAAATCCACACTTGCCATCATGTACCAAACTGCCATCAGACATGGGCACTCTAGAGACATTGCATAAAATACCTCCAGACTCTGTGCACTAGAAAAAAAAAAATAATAAATATCATGATTAAGTTGGTCCCCCCCCAAGATAACGTGTTATAAACAGGCAAATATTCCAAAATCTGAATTATTTTGAAACCTGACAACAGACAAAAGACAGTCAGCTCAAAAAAACTCTATCTGAAAAGGGAAATCCTTGCAGCTGTCTGTGGGTAAGGAATTATTTTTATTGAAAACTCCCACACTCAAGAGCACAATGCTACAGTATAAAGGACACTCCACAGACCCCAGCTACACTGGCCCATGGGAACAACTTAGTTTGCATGTTATTAGCATAGTGGGAAAATAGAAGCAGTAGCTAGGCTTTCCATCCACCATGAGCCCTCAAAGTTGATCCTCGGCCCCCACTCAGAGTGCTTGGGATCAGGGAACGGCTAAGTATTTACAGAGTCCACCTAGTATAAGTCTCTTTCCTAACTACCTTCATCCAGAGAATCTGCTTACAGTATGAAGTCAAATTCATAAATGGCCACCTGTAATTTCCTAGCCAACACTCTACAAATAGGAAGATGTGACAAAGATACTTAGTCCAGAGACAAACAGGAAAGCACCATTCTCCTTATAATTTTAGGTGGTCAAGCCTAAGATTAATGTGGCTTCTATCTGCTATTACAAGTATGAAAATCCTAATTGATAGACTCAAGTGACCAACAAAGCAGTAATCTTAAGAGTAACTATTTGTCTTTTTTCAATGCTAAATATAGAGAACACCTAAAACAAGCAATCCTCAGCTCTGCGCCTGCCTGGTAGGCTGCCATCCGAGATTAGTGCCTGAGCTCCAGTGCCCACCACTTAATGCATCCTCATCTGTTGGGAACCCAAACTAGCTCTGGCCCTCAGTTTTTTTAACTTTTTTTGTTGGTACAGTACACAGGCTGGGTAAAATTATAAAATTACAGGTAATTATTTTGGAAGCAGGATAAGAGTTCATTTGTAACCCCAGCTATTCAGGAGGCTGAGGCAGGAATACCACAAGTTTGAGCCAGCCGAGGCAACACAGTGAGATTTAATTGGCAAGGGTGAGAGGGGGAGGTACTGTGACAGAAAATACAAACAAGAGAAATATTTCATCTTTCTACACAATGATTCAGATTGCCCCAGAAAAGCTGTGTGTTGATGAGCAGATTTTGTAATATCTTAAGTTAGACTGAAACGTAATCAGTCTAACTGATTAAGACATGCTTTTACAATGAGCTGGGGAACTCTCACGTCTCCCAAACACACTGCTACAACTCAACAACCCAAACACACCCCTAGAACAGGACAACTCACGTGGGAACCCAATTCTGTGCCTGTGTGTGTGTGTCTGTGTGTGTGTGTGTGTGTGTGTGTGTGTGTGTGTGTGCCTGTGTGTGTGTGTGTGGGGGGGGGGCAGAAAACACACCCCTAGAACAGGACAACTCACGTGGGAACCCAATTCTGTGCCTGTGTGTGTGTCTGTGTGTGTGTGTGTGTGTCTGTGTGTGTGTGTGTGTCTGTGTGTGTGTGTGTCTGTGTGTGTGTGTGTGTGTCTGTGTGTGTGTGTGTCTGTGTGTGTGTGTGTGCCTGTGTGTGTGTGTGTGTGTGTGTGTGTGTGTGTCTGTGTGTGTGGGGGGGGGGGCAGAAAACAGCCTTGAGGTACATTCCTCAAGGAGATAAACATTCCTCAGGAGATAAACCCATTGGTATTTTTTGAGACAGGGTCTCTGACAGGCCTACAGCTTGCCAAATAGGCCAGGCTGTCTGGCCAGTATTCACCTCCCTAGCACCAAGATTTTTAAGTGGATTCTTCGGATGGAACTCAAGTCTTGCTGCACAAATTGTAGCTTTTGATGTTTTTTAAACAACTGATTCATTTCTCCAGCCATGGAAACCCAATTTTCTTAAACAGGCTGTTCTGTTGAGATGCCTCATCCCCACTACCAAGGAAATGTCAGAATAAATAACATCTGATATACACAGATGTTAAGTGATAGACTTTGGAAAGGCAGGGGAGCTCTCAAGGCAGAAAGAGACCAAATGAATGTCAACATCCCAAAGCCAAGGACAGGAGCAAGTTAAAAACACAAGCCTATGAGCTAATAAAACAGATTCTGGAGCAAGCAATCCCACTCCCACTTAATTATCTGGAGCCAGGAGGCATGAAGCATCCCTAGGGCAGCCACACTCAGGTGAGAGGCGCAGTCAACTCTATGAACCTTGATCTGTACAGAGAAGAACATGTCTGAATAAAAATAAGAGTTAACAGCAATTCAACAGGAAAGTGTGTTCTTGTAGTCATATTATGCCTTCCTGCCTTTAGCGTTTGTGAAGGCTATAAAGTCACTGGCCCAGGGTCATGTCCCAGATACCCATCTTACAGCACAAGATGACCTTGTCCTTCCAGACTCTTTTACTAGAAAACCTCAAGGCTCAGAGATCCCTCTGGGCAATATATAACAGAAACATACAGACATTGCCCACCCCACTGAAGTCTTCTCAAGTTTTCAGAAATACCTCATCCCAAGGCCCCTGGAAACTGGAATTTCAAAACATCAGAATTTTGAACATTAAAAACAAAAAGCATGGACCTTAAAGACCTTCACATGCTCACGTACTGTATTCCATGATCTCCCATGATCATCTGAGCAGAGTGGATAAAGTCAATATTCCTTAGGACTTAAAAAAATCATCAATCAGTGTTTGAAGGCCAGCTTCACTTTGTGGGAGGCAGGAAAGTGCTGAGAGTCAAACCTAGGACAAGCTGGACAATTATTCTACTGATGAGTAACATCTTGAGCCCACAGTCTATTCTCACAGACTAAAAATATAGTCAATACAGCTGGAATCTAATATGTACTATGTTAAGGCCCTTGACACAGAAGAGAATATGGCAATGTTCCCCAAATCCAGGGCCTTCTTGGGGACTAGCACAGCTTGTGTACACCAGAAAAAGGAAGGAAGGAAGGCGTGGAGAGGAAGGTCTTACTTTTTTCATTCTAAGATTAACGGTCCCTTAAAATTCAAGTTTTAATGTGTTTATCATACATTTGCCAGTAAAGGGTTTTTTAGAGCTAAGGGTCCCAGCACCCAGGAGGCAAAGGCAGACAGATCTCTGTGAATTCAAAGCTAGGCTGATTAAGTCTTCTACAGCAGAATAATTTTTAAAGTATGTTTCCCCCACCCTTTCAATAAACCGCTCACCACACCCACATTGTATTTTCTACTGAATATTCTAAAAAATTACCTTTACTCATCTAATCAAAGCCTCAATAATGCTGTTGTCATTCTTGGTTATTTTATGAATAAAAATAAAAAATTCACAATACATCTCTTTTATTGTTTTGTTTAACACTATGCATTCCAAACTTACCCTTTCCCAAATCACCTCAATTTCTTAAGTTTTCAACACATCCAGAAAAATGACAACATAGAACTGATAGAGAAAAGCCTGTGCAATGTATGATGTAAAACTTATAGGGAGTTGGTGCACACCTTTCACCCCTGCACTTGTGAGGCAGGGTCAGGCACATCTCTGTGAGTTCAAGGCTACCCTGATCTACAGAGAGAGTTCCAGAAGAACAGAGCTACATAGTGAGACCCTTTCTCAAAAAAACAAACAAACAAACAAACAAACAAACAAACAATCAAAACCTAAGAAAACAACAACCCTTCCAGGGATCCCCAGCCCCAGGACAGCAGCACTGTGAAGAGGCTGGAGGTGCCGGCTCCTGAGATGGGGAGAACTCTGAGACTATTCATCTCTATACTATATATAGGCCACATACAAAAACTACATTCCGAGAAGAAAGGTTTTAAAAGGTTTTAAAAACCTGTCTCTGTGAAATGGAAAGTTCCTGTATTTCCTGAAGCAGAGATGGATGAATATGAAAACAATGGACTTCAATTGCAAATATCCCAGGCTTTATGCGTCCCAGATAACAAAAGCACCATTTCAGTTTCCTTCACAACTGCTGCTCCTTCTGTGCTCAAGAGAGGGCACTATCAGGTCCAGAGATCATACAAAAAGCAGTATCTTAACATCTTCTCTGGACAAGCAGCATCTTCAACACACAGGATGAGAGCAAGCTGAAATGAACTTACCTGCCAGCCCTTGTCCGCAGTCCTATAGTATGGATAGTTTTTAGTGATGTGTGTATAAATTCCGTTTAGGGTGAGTTGTTTATCAGGAGCCATTGTAATTGCTTGTACTATCAACTGTGCATAGGAGTAAGGTGGCTTTGAGTCATCCTATGTTAGAAAAAAAAAAAAAGCAACTAAGATTTGAGAGTATTCTTTTATACATTTTTAGAGCAATGTTGTTTGGTTGTTCTTGTTGTTGTTTCCAGAGACAGGGCTTCTCTGTGTAACAACCTTAGCTGTCCTGGAACTCACTGTATAGACCAGTGCTGGGATGACAGGTGTGCATCACCATCGCCTGGCAACAATTTTAAAAGTAATATAACTGGGAAATTTTGAGAAAAGTTAAGTGGAAAATTATAGAGTAGCACAAAAAGATTAAAAATCATATAAGGAGCCAGGCATGGTGGCGCACAACGCCTGTATTCCTAAAACTGAGGAGGCAGAAGCAAGCAGATCTCTGTGAGTTTGGGGCCAGCCTGGTCTACAAAGAGTTTCAGGACACAGAGAAATGCTACAGGGGTGGTGGGGGACCACATAGGAAAAAAATTTAAATGACAGGAACAAAAAATAAAACTGATCAAAGCTGGGATGGAAAGATGGCTCAAAGGTTAATATGACTGACTGACTGCTCTTCCACAGGTCCTGAGTTCAATTCCCAGCAACCACATGCTGGCCCACAACCACCTGTAATGAGACCTGGTGTCCTCTTCTGGCCTGAAAGTGTATATATGCAGGCAGAAAGCTGTATACTTAAAAAAAAAAAAAAAAAAAAAAATTATTAGCTGGGAGGTGGTAGTGAGTACCTTTAATCCCAGCATTTAGGAGGTGGAAGCAGGTGAATCTCAGTGAGTTTGAGGCCAGTCTGGTCTACAAAGTGAGTTCTAGGATAGCCAGATGGTCCCACGGAGAAACCAATGGCTTGCAAAAACAAACAAAAAACCAAGAATAAGAACACTATCTCACTAGAGACGCACTTAGGGCTGGGGGAAAATCAGAAGCATAAATGAACAGAGCCAATGAAAGAGAAGACAGCTGTGTCCTCTGAGCTAATGGCACAGATCTGTTTGTCAATTCTCTAAATGGAAAACCTTAACCATCCAACCAATACTAGCACCCAGAAAATACCCACAGCCCACTTTAAATGGCTAACCTTATTTTGCTATCACTTAGGCCACAAGAGCACATTCCTAGGTTCCAGAAAAAGAACCTGGGGTAACAAGAACCTGACCAAGTCTGAGGAGATGTGGCTGAACAGCTGTCCTTACACTGACTCAAGAGGTTGAAGTCTCCACCCCTGTTCAAAGCCAATGTACTTCCTGGGGCTTTTTGTTATTCTCTAAGGATGTTTTCATTTGTTCTCATCTATTTTTGTTAGTCTCTAAGGTAATGTTTCCACTTGTTGTGTCTACTATGTGGATCCCAGGAATCAAACTCAGATCTTCATGTTTGGTGACAAGTGCCTTTATCTATCTGCTAAGCTATTTTGTTGGCCTTTCAAATGTTATTTTTGTGTTTTTAGAAACAATGTCTCACTATGTACTTCCAATGGCCTGAAACTTGCTATGTAGACTAGAATGGTCTTGAACTCAGAGATCCTTTTGCCTCTCCCTCTCAAGCACTAAAATTAAAGGCCTACACCACCATAGTGAGCATAAAAATATTGTTATTTTAAAGTAATTTATATAGAAGATATCCAAATGGGTGGAACAAGTTTCGCAAAGTTAGCATCAACACAGACAGTACCCAGCAGCTCCTGCATGGCCTCCCGCTACAAAACGCCTCCCTCACAACTCAGACCACTATGAGTTCTGGCTATATAATCACCACCTTTCTACTGTGATGTTGAAATCTGCCACCTAAGAATGCCTCTATGTGTACAAGGTACACAGCCACGACCTCACTCCAGGCTCTGTTATGTTCTTTGGTGAACATGTCACATTTTACAAAAATATAATGGAAGTTACAATATGTACAGGCTGTTCTTTTTCTTAACACTACAGCAACAACAGCTTTTCTGTGTTACTAACACTTTCATGTATTCAGCTATCAGCACTGTGCCTACAGTTGCCCTGGGGTCCTCACATGTGTTGAAGGATTTAGAAAATGCACTACAAACCCTGATAATTATGGCATATTCGAAGTTACACCAGCATTAAACCCATATAGATGCCTACTTCACTGATGTGGTGTGCTGGTTAACTTTTGTCCACTTGACATAAACTGTGTCAGTGAAGAAGAGGCAACTTCAATTGAGGAACTGCCCCTATCAGAGTAGCCTATGGGAACATCTGTGGTGCATTCTAAATTAGTGATGTGAAAAGGGACAACCCACTGGCAGTAATGCCACACCTGGGCAGGTGACTCTGGACTGTATCATCATGCAAAGAAAGCCAGTCAGCAACATTCCTCTCATGGTTCCCGCTTCAGGAGTCCTGCCCTGACTTTCCTCAGTAATGGACCTTTATACAGAAGCATAAGACAAACCCTTTCCTCCCGCAAGCTGCTTTTAGTCAGTGTCTTATCACAGCAACAGAGAAACTGAACTAAATCAACATGGTACTCCAAAAAGGACTTGTCACACAGATGATCAATGTCCACATAATATTCCCCAGGCCCAGGTACAAGACTATTTTACCTTTGGGCTGTCTCCACCTGAAGCTTCCTTTTCATTTTCTGGCTGTGAATTGTCAGCCATTAAATTGAGGTCAGATGGTATCACACGGCCCATTTTGTACCCTGAAGATCCTGCTCCCCGGGGACTGGATGGGCAGGAGTTTGCAGCACTGTGAAAGAGGGGAGAAAAGTCTACTTTAAAGCAAACATAGCATTGTTCTTCAATATGAGCTGAGATTATGGAAAACAAACATTTATTTTCCTAAGATTTATTTATTTATTAGAATGTGTTGCCTGAGTGTATGCTATGTGGGTGCCCAAAGGAGGCCAGGATAGGGTATTAGATCTCCTAGAATTGGAGTTACATTTCTCCAGTACCACTTATTTTTCTTGAGACAGACCTTCATTCTGTACTGCAAGTTGGTCTTACACATGCAGTCTTGGTTTCTGAAGTACTGAAATTGTAACTATGCACTACCCTGTCTAGCTAAACTGGGGAGGGGGGGGGAATGAGAATTGATAACAGTTTGAGATCAGCCTAGGTAGGCTACAGTAGGAGATCCTGTAACAAATAATGAATGCTGACACAGGCAGGATACAACATTTTATCTCCAACAGGGCTTCTACTATTTAAAACCAAATTCCAATCTGTTAGGTCCAAAGCAGGTTCCAAAAACATCAATGCCACTGACAAAGTCCAAAATAATAGTCTGGACTAAACTGAGGCTGGATTCTTACAGGGTAAAATAATTTGCTATCGGGTAAGCAAAAACATAAATTTTGCATCCCTCAGCAATCTCATGAAGTGAGTTCCCATTTGTTGGGCAAGCTATTACTTCCCTTATCTGCCTCCAACAGACAACTATCTCTAGCAAAGGGCATCTAGTTCAAGACTAATCCAAACAAGCCTACAAAAGATCAAAACCCCCACAATAGTGGTGGCGGGGATCATGGGACCCTAGCCCATGCCTCTGGATTAACTCAGGAGACTTGGTTAGAGTGCAATCGCCTTCAGTTATGTAATCACTGGTGTGCTTACCAGATTCCAAAGTGCAATTCCAATTCCAAGGCCACAGAAATGGCCCTGGTAAAACAACCCCAAAGGGATACAAACAAACAGGAATCCCACACCTCCAACATGGGAGAATTACAACACACCACACAGAAACTTTGAGCAGACTCCTAACAGCCAGCTGCAGTGAAAACAGATAGGGTCGCTTGGGGTTCACCTATGTGACTAAAAGGCCGGTGACTGTGCCTCCTTTCAGCCTCTACTATACCTGATAGTTCCCGTGGGAGAGGGAAGGGGGCTGATGAGGTGGGCCATGGTGTCTGGAATGTTGATGGTCAGGGGTGAGATGTGTGGCTGCACAGGCTTAACTGGCGACTCTGGTGCTTCTTGTTTTTCTCTTTTCTCACTGGATAGAGCTGTGAATGTGATCTTGATATTTGTGCTCGGAAACCTGAAAGTGCACCTGTAAAGCAAAGACTTGTGGTCAGTTTATGTCTGCTATTCACCAGAAGCCGGAGCTTCCCCACAGGAAGTGCAGGTGAAGGTGTAGGCCCTTCCCACTTCAAGTTCAAGTCATTTCATGAGCCAAACCACAAGTAAGTTATTTCCTATGGTGCTAAGCAAGTATAATGGCACACACCTGCGAACCAGCACTTGGGAGGACTCAAGACCAATCTAGCTAAACAGAAAGTTCAAGGGCTACATGAGGCCTGCCCTTCATCCCAAATAGAAGAAAGAAGCAGAGCATGAGATACAGACAGACAGACACACAGAGATAGTACTTAGACCAGTATAAGAAAACAAAAAGTGCTGGGCAGTGGTACCACACGCCTTTAATCCCAGCACTCAGGAGGCAGAGGCAGGTGGATCTCTGTGAGTTTGAGACCAGCCTGGAGCATTGAGCTGACAGACCTAAGGCTTCACCAACATCTATTTTAGGTGCAAACCAGACCTTCACACCGACATACAGCCCCATGAAAATCAATCATATTTAAATAGTCTCTAAGTAGAAAAACAGTTTAAGGTTACAGATGCCTCTTTATAAAAAAAACAAGTTCAACTGATTTATTAAACTGTTTCAAAACATTACTTCCACCAGGTGGTGGTGGTACATGCCTTTAATCCCTGTACTCAGGAGGCAGAGGCAGGTGGATTTCTGTGAGTTTGAGGCCAGTGCAGCCAACAGAGCCAGTACCATGGGCTATGCAGAGAAACCCTGTCTTGAAACACAAACAAAACAAAACAGAACAGAGCACCTCCAACAGATTTCTTGCAACCATCCCATCTCCCCTACAGCAAAGGCACAAATGTCCTGCTCTCTGGGAAACCATCGCCTGTCCCTGGAACTTCCTCAAACAACTCCAATGGCAACTACTTCCCATGGCACATTTCAAGCTTAAGACCAGATCCTTCTCCCTTACCTGTTTCACACTGACACCCATGGTCTTGGGGTCCCATGAGTGCAGATTCCTCTAAAACAGCTACATCCCAGCCGTAGCCATAACCGTTTTGCCTGGAGAGCTCCCCACTCCCCTTTATTCTCACCATGCAGCCCAGCTGTCCTGGAACCCCATGTAGACCAGACTCAGGCTGTCCTTGAACTAACGGAGATCTTCATGCCTCTGTCCTGGCCTCTGAACACTGGGGTTCTCCCCTGGTTCTAATGCCTGTGAATATGTCTGTATACTGAGTGGTACCTGGTACCCATGGAGGCCAGACTAGGGCGTCAGATCACCTAGATAGAACTGGAGTTACATAGTTGCAGGCCACCATGTGGGAATTGAATCTGGGTCCTCTGCAAGAGCAGTCAGTGCTTTTTACCTTAAAACACTTTCTTAAATTTCAATTCTGAAGCTGATGTCATGGTACACACCTGCAATCCCAGTACTTCAGGCATGGAAACAGGAGGGCCAACATCATCAGCCTTAGCTACACGAGCCCTATATCAAAAAACCCAAAATGGGTAAATTTTTAAAAAGAAAAATTCCTCTTTTTAGGCTAAAGGAGTTTGAAGAAAAAAGAAAAGGAAAATTTCCAAAGAGCCCATGAATACTTTTACTGCCAATTATATCAGTGCCCTCTTAGGAATTAATTAACATTGAAACTTAGTAATGTTAGTGCCCTCAGTCAGAGCATCACACACAGAATGAATGGAGGAAAGAAAGAAACATTAGTGGGCACTGTATTTCCACAGGTGGACTTGCTTCTTTCTGTGCACACCACCAGTGAACCCTATTCCAAACCATGCCCTGGTGCATGTTCCAGTGGTTTGTGATGAGCAGTTGGGAGTGGCTTATCTGCGTTTCTGAGTTTCTTCACACAACCAATTTTGTCAGCAATTGTGTCCCCAAAGACTCTGAAAAGAGCTCTATACCCACTGTTCTGTCTGACAATCTGCTGTTGGAAACACTGGCTCAATGGTGGTGCAGGCCTGCTATGCCAGCTACTGAGAAAGCAGAGACCAGGATCACAATCAAGCTCAAGGCATCCTGGGCAACAGAATGAGACCCCATCTCAAAATAAAAAGTAAGAAGGTAAGGATTAAGGATGTTCAGCGATAGAGTATGCCTAGCATACATGAGGCTCTAGCTCCAACCCAGTAGGAAGCAAGAAGGAACAAAAAGGGCAACAGGAGGAGCGGTGGGGCAGATGACGCCTGCAGTCTGAGGGCAAAGTCGAAGCTCTGCTCTCCAGACTGGGATGGGCACTGCCAGGAGGTAAGAGCATCGGCACACTCTATGAAAGGCTCCCGCAAAATGTATAAAGTATATTTCAAAGAAAGCTTAATTAAAATAGCAACCAACCAAGTCAGGACAACTTAGCGGGTAAAAGTGCCTGCCACGTGGGCCTGATCACCTGAATTTGGAACCCAGAAGCCAGGGTAGAAGTAATGTACAAATTCCTGAAAATTGTCCTCTGACCCCTACACATGGTCAGTGAAAAATATGCATACTCACAGACACACAACAAAAATTATTTTAAAAACAACAAACAAAACACAATGGTGTCCTTTTCCCCCAGGTCCCTTACCCTGAATTTTAGGGTATACACACATTAACTCTGAAGTGACACACCAGACAAAGTGTTACTTTTGTTTTACCTGTAAGGGTCTGAGCAAAATGAGTATAATACCCAGGGAGTATTTTTTCCTAATCACCAATTTGAATTACAAAGCAGTAAAGAGTTTTATATGTTTGACTTTGGTTAAAGTATTTCATTATCAGGACTCTTGATAACAAGATTGTCCTCTACCACATTCAGGCACCTGTGGTGATAATTACCACAGCCTACCTAGATATGGCTCATTCCCAACACTTCATTCACATCATGTCTGCACTAAAAAAATGCCAGTGGAATGGCTAATAAGCACATGAAAAGATCTTCAAAGTTATCAGCCAGCAGGGAAATACAAACTTAAACTACAATGCCAGCGACTAAAGTGCCAGAAATGAAGAGAAAAATATCAAGGCTGATGAAGCAAAGCACTCTGAGCTACAGTTTACAGCATCTTTCCCCTCTCCAACATGGCAGTATAACCATAAAAGGTAAATGCACGCACGAACCCCCAGCCAGGAAACAGGAAGCTAAGAAGCATCCCAACAGGAACATACATGAGTTCACCAAGAAATATACACTAGAGTTTTCTCTGTGAGTTCGAGGCCAGCTTGGTCCACACAGCAAATGCAAGGACTACATAAAGAGACCCTGTTTCAAACAGACATCCAACAAAACAACAACAAATTTCTATTTTAAAAACACCCTTTCGGGGGCTGGAGAGATGGCTCAAAGGTTAAAAGCACTTCCTGCTCTTGTAGAGGACCTAGGCTCAGTTCCCAAAACCCACATAGCACCTCACAACCATCTAACTCCAGTTCCAGGGGACTTGATGCTTTCTTCTGACCTCCATGGGTACCAGACACACATGTGCACAGGCATACATGCAGGCAAGACACTCACTCGTACACATTAAAATAAAATTAAATAAATAACATCCTCTATCTGAGTGTGGTAGTGTATTCCTTTGATATTAGCACACAGAAGGCAGATGGATATCTGTGAATACCAGGCTAGCATGGTCTACATAGCAAGTTTCAAGCCAGCCAAAGCTACACAGTGAGACCCTGTCTCAAAAGAAGCAAAACAATTCTTTCTTGGAGGCTGAGGCAGGAAGGAGGGTCACTGAGAATTCCACACCAGCCTGGGCTACATAGTGAAGCCCCGTTTCAAACATGAGTCAGGCACAGCTGCATAGTTTCACACACTTGTAATCTCAATATTGGAAAGCTGAGGCAAGACTACCAAGAATTCAAGGCCAGCATGAACTATAAGATGTCCCAAGATGGTCTGAGCTATAAAATGGTTCTTAATCTCAGATAAATAGGCAAATAAACAAATGAATAAATACTACTAATAATAAAAAAATGTTTAAATAAATAAATTTTAAAAAAAGCCATCCTGAGCTCCATATTAGTTCTAGGTCAGTCAGACTGGGCTACATGAGATCTTTTCTCATAGACTAAAACAAATGCACTTGGGAATAGTCACAGCAACATTATCCATAACCGTTCCAAATGAAACTATTTTATGTATTCATCTGTACTAGAATGAATTTTATTAAATTCACATTCTTAAAAGCTTTACAGAAATGAGGTCGGGCAGTGATGGTGCACACCTTTAATCTCAGCACTTGGGAGGTAGAGGCAAACAGATATCTGTGAGTTCAAAGCCAACCTGGTCTACAGAGAGAAGTTCCAGGACAGCCAACACTACACAGAGAAACTCTGTCTCAAAATAAGCAAACAAAAAGACCTTACAGAAATGAAATGAACTACAATTATGTTACAGACATAGACTAATTTCATAAACATACCACTCAAACTCCTTCACCTCAGGGGCCATACTTTATTCCATATACATTCAAAAGCAAAGATACCTAATCTATGGTTGAGGATTCAGAATAGTTGATTCCAGAGCTGAGGAGGCAGCACAGTGTGGGAGGAGGGAACAATGGAGATGGATACTGATGATAAGCAGCCTAACTTCCATAAGCCACAAAGGTGGCTTTCATTAAGTTTTGCCTGAATAAGGATACTTCTGCATTTGGATTACAGTAAAGAGGCAATGATAGAAATCATAACTATCTCCTGGTGACTCAGCAGGAATTAGAGAAGGGACAGGTAAGTAGTTCTGTGTATTCAGAGAAGTGGGTAGGTAGGATGAGGATGAACCCATAGGCTACTGAAAGCCTAGGACTAAGGCGAAACCCTGGAAGAAACAGCAGGGTGGCAAGAACATGCCTTCCTTAGCATGTTATTCTTCCTGTCCTTCCCAGGTGACTTGCCTTTGTATCTTATACTGGTCTATAATGCCTTGTCCAAGTTCCAAAAGCAAAGGTCCTGAAAATCTGGCCTCAAATCCCCTGGCAGCCCATTCTGACCTGCATTGGAGAGGAGTTAATTATAGCCTTCAATTGCCCCACTTAGTGAGAAGAACATCCTCGTGTTTTTCCTCAGAAGTCTAACAGTCTGGATCACAAGATGCAGGGGGTGTGGAAACACATATAGCCCACAGTGTCCACTTTTTTTAAGTTCGCCAAACCTGTAGGGTTCCAGCGGGACCCCTACAAGTGCCACTTCTCACAGAATTTCTCTACAACATCCTGACTTACAAGAGGCAAATTAGATGCCTATACAAAAAGTAATAAGTCCACTAAGCTGCTGTCCTACCACCAGCTGGTATTTCCATTGTTACCGATAGGCAATAAATGTTCCCAGCATACTTACCAGTACCTTTGTTCACTCTCACAACAGACTCAAACTTATTCAGAGAAGCAAGCAAAGAAGCTGCTAACTCCTGCCCTTTATTGGCCATCACACCTCAGAGCCCAATATGGCTGCCAGGAACAGAAGTGTACGTACATACTTCTAGACAAAAGTGCTCAGCTGCTGCCCAGTGGGATAAGCAAAATCTTGATTCATAGTTTATATGATCCTTAGTCACTGGGCAAAGAGTATTAGAGACAATCTAACTTAACACACTGAACCTGTTACTGCTCAAAAAAACATTAAATAAATAAATAAATAAATAAATAAATAAATAAATAAATAAATAAATTTAAAAAAAAGACATTTTGAGCCAGGCATCGTGGCACATGCCTTTAGTCCCAGCACTGGAGAGGCGAAGGCAGGAGGATCTGTGAGTTTGAGGCCAGCCTGGTCTACAGAGTAAGTTCCAGGACAGCCGGGGCTATACAGATAAAACTGTCTTGGAAAAAAAATAAAAACAAAAAACAATTCCATTCTAGGGCTAAAATGGCTCAGTTGGTAGAATGTTTGCCTGGGATCTATGGGGACCTAGGTTCGATTCCTTCTGATAGTATCACAAAAAATGTTTTTGTTCATTCTAAAAGGGAGCATATCAGTTATCCTCTTATGTATTAACTTGACACCAGGAAATGGCACTTCATTTTCCTTAGTCCTATTAGATTCAACTGTTCCTACTACATGCCAACTTTAGCCTCATGAACAGATTCTACAGAGGAGGAGCCATTTTGCTTAGAACAGAAAATCTACAAGCATAATTGCAAATGGTACACAGTAAGCCAGGCTATCACTCACCTCCCACAGCAAGGTAAGAATCCTTTTCATTCACCTTAAATCCAAAAGAAACAATATTACCAACCCAGTCAAAATGAGGAACTAGAATTCTCTTCCTGTCTAAGACAGGCCTAGGTAGCAAATTTAGCAATCCTTTCACAACAAAAATCAAACAAAAGAAAACTCCACTAGCAGCCAGGAGGTCCCAGCACTCGGGAGGCAGAGGCAGTCAGATCTCTGTAGGTTTGAGGCCAGCCTGGTCTACAGCAAGTGCCAGGACAGGATCCAAAGCTACAGAGAGAAACCCTGTCTCGAAAAACCAAAAAGGAAAAAAAAAAAAAACCCCTTCAGATCCTAAAGGACAATATTAGTTCACAAAGAAAGGATTTAACCTCCACAGTGATCAATCTGCTCTTTGTTAGAAATTTCATTAGGCTAATTGATGGGGGGGGGGGGGGTTTACATTTTTATTTAGGGGAGAAAGTGTCTACCATGTAGGTTCTGAGGACTGAACTCAGAAAGTAGATGCTTGGGCTTGGTGGTAACCAGCTCTACCCAATGAGCCATTCTGCTGGCCCAAATTGATTTCATTTCTTATAATCCCATCAGACACCAAAAACATTTTTAAAAACAGGTCTTAGTTTCTTATCATAGGAAAAACTTAAGATTCAAACAGAAAACCCCAATGTGCTCACATAATCCATTCACTCTAACTTAGCCAGAAATGCAGATGAAGACTTACATTGTCATCCTTTATGATTTCTTCAAACTCTCCTTGGGAGAGAAATGAGGGAGAAAGCTACATCTAATATAATCAATTGAAACAATGTGGTGTGCACGCTGGCTGTCTCCCCTCTGCCCCAGCTGCCATGCTTCTCCACCATGCCTGTAATGATGGGCTGTCATTATCCCACTGGAACTCTGGGTCCAAATAAACCCTTCCTTTTACAAACTGCCTTAGTCATGGTATTTTATCATTGTAGCAGAAAAGTAATAAATGCAAACTTAGAGAAATAGTAAATATTTTACCATAAACAGAGCAGTTTCACAGCCCATAAATAGGCTGAAGAGGAAACACAACTGAAAACCCAAATCCAGCCGGGCAGTGGTGGCACACAACCTTAATCCCAGCACTTGGGAGGCAGAGGCAGGCAGATCGAGTTCCAGGCCAGCCTAGTCTACACAGTTCCACAACAGCCAGGGCTACACAGGGAAATTCTGTCTCAAAAAACAACAACAAACAAAAACACAAACCGCCCACAGCCGGAGATATGGCTCATGGTTCATTTCAATTGCTGCTCTTGTAGACTTGGAATCTGTTTCCAGTACCCACATGGTATGTATGGCTCACAGACACACATGCAAGCAAATATTCATACACATAAAGTAAATAAATTTAAACACCTTTTCTTTTAGAAAGAGCAAAATCTATCTAGGCTATGAGGATTCTAAAGAATCTATTTTTTAATATTTATTTTAATTTCCACTTTATATGTATATGCTGTGGGATAATCCTCCTGTACAAGTGTGTGAATGAGTATGTGTCGCTATGATTGATTTAATAAATAAGCTGATTTGCCAATAGCTGAACAAGATAAAGTCAGGTGGGAAAGCCAAACTGAGAAAGATGGAATGAGGAAGGGCAGAGTCAGAGCAGAGGAGTCACCAGCCAGAGGGACAACAAGTTGGACATACAAAATGGCATAGAGATAAAAGCCACAAGCCTTGAGGAAGCACATAGATTAATAGAAATGGGTTAAGTTGCTGGACGGTGGTGGCGCATGCCTTTAATCCCAGCACTTGGGAGGCAGAGGCAGGTGGATCTCTGTGAGTTAGAGGCCAGCCTGGAATTCTAGGACAGCCTCCAAAGCTACAGAGAAACCGTTTCAGAACCCCACACACACACAAAAGGAAAAGAAATGGGTTAAGGTGTAAGAGCTAGTTAGTATCAAGCCTGAGCTATTGGCTGAGCATTTATAATTAATGTTAATGCTCAGCGTGGTTACTATGAAGCAGCTGCTGGGACACAGAAAAATTCTGACTGCATGTGTGAATATATTGCTTGCCTGTACTATGTTCATTCAGGGTCAGAATTGGGTGTCAGATTCCTTGGAACGGTTCCAGGTTGTTAGTCATCATATGGATGATAAAAGTCAAATCCTCTGTGTGTGTGCACACAACGTAATTCATTCCATGTCCAACAGACAGAAATTCATATACAGCAGATCACAACGGATGTTAACAGTGGATACTGGGTGTGGTATCATGCACTTGTAATCCCAGTACTCCAGAGGCTGATGAGAATTGATAACAGTTTGAGATCAGCCTAGGTAGGCTACAGTAGGAGATCCTGTCTCAAAAACCCGAAACAAATAATGAATGCTGACACAGGCAGGATACAACATTTTATCTCCAACAGGGCTTCTACTATTTAAAACCAAATTCCAATCTGTTAGGTCCAAAGCAGGTTCCAAAAACGTCAATGCCACTGACAAAGTCCAAAATAATAGTCTGGACTAAACTGAGGCTGGATTCTTACAGGGTAAAATAATTTGCTATCGGGTAAGCAAAAACATAAATTTTGCATCCCTCAGCAATCTCATGAAGTGAGTTCCCATTTGTTGGGCAAGCTATTACTTCCCTTATCTGCCTCCAACAGACAACTATCTCTAGCAAAGGGCATCTAGTTCAAGACTAATCCAAACAAGCCTACAAAAGATCAAAACCCCCACAATAGTTCCCAGGTTTTCTGGCTCAAAGATACCCACATACACACCTTTCCCCATAAAACTGGCAAGACTTTTCCTACAAGTTGCTATAGTCTACCCTCTGGGATAACTCAGGAGTTTGTTCCCCCAAATAAACTTTTCTTTTTTTCCTTAAAAATTTTTTTATTATTTATTTTATGTATGAGTGCTCTAACTAACCGCCTGTATGCCTTTATGCCAGAAGAGGGCATCAGATTCCACTACAGATGGTTGTGAGCCACCATCTGGTTGATGGGGTAGAACTCAGAACCTCTTGGTTAAGAGTCATTTCTTCAGCAAACTTTTCTTTCTACCCAGAGTGACCTAGGTCAGAGTTTCCTTGAGCTTTTTGCTCAAGAGGAAATGGCACCTCTACCATCCCCATCTACTGCAGGGATTTTTCAAAGTTCTTTGTAATAAGTATTACACATGGTATTTTCAAATACAATTTGATCACTTAAAAGACTGTCAGCTGGATGGGGCTGGGAGTGTAACAGTGGTACAGATTTGTCTAGGTCCCAGGACCAGCAGCCGTCACTAGAGTATGGAAGTACAAAACAAGTGAGTGCAAGAGAGCACAGCAACACAGACTGGGAATATCAGCACCTCGCCAACTCAGTCTCACAAGTATCTGAACCTCTTAGAAACAGTTTTCTTCACAAAACTCCAAAACCAGGTCAGCGGATAGCCCTTCACTCGGTGTCTGACCTGGTGCATGCTAAAGAAACATCTACAGCCACTTACAATGCAGTCATCTTTCCAAGTCATGCTTTCTAACTAACTTTGAGTACTTACCAACAGCAGTTCAAGGCACTCTTCAAATTTGTTGTGTACATCTGCTCTAGCCACCTTCCAAGTTTTGTGGTTCTGTTTTAAGATTTGTTTTTTAAAAGGGCCTCACTGTCCGGACTGCAAACTTATAGACCAGGCTGTCCATTAACTCAGAGATCTCCACCTGTCTCTACCTATTAAATTCTGGAATTAAAGGTGTGCACTACCACACCTGGCCCTAAAATTTATTCTTATTTTTGAGTTTATGTGTATGTACAATGTGTGTATGGTGCTAGGAACCAAATCCAGATCTTCTGTAAGAGCACCCAGTAACTGCTAAGCCATCTCTCCATCCCCCAAAAGTCAAGTTTTAAAAGCTTACACTGATGGGGCTGATAGTGCACACTTTACCCCAGCCGCATTCAGGAGGCGGAGGCAGGCTGATCTCTGAATTAGAAGCCAGCCTGATCTACTGAGCCAGGACAGACATGGCTACACAGAGAATAAACCAAAAATAAAAGGAAACAAAAAGCCTACATCACGGGTCATGGCTCAACAGATAAAGGCATTGGCTGCCAAGCCTGCCAACCTGAGGTCTATCTCTGGAACTCATACATAGACAGAACCAATTCCTATGCATTATCCTCTGACATACACAGTGTGTGTCCTCTGACCTATATATAGCATTGTGTACATAGCCTTTTTTTTTTTTTCTTCACTAAAAAACACCTGAGTCCCATTAAGTCCCTTGACCTAGGGGACATCAAAAGTCACAACTCCAGGAAGAGGAGAACCTGAAGGTGTCATCCAGATCCACAGAATACAAACTCAGGACCTGAATGGTTATTGAGGTATATTTAAGATATCCTCCAGTAGGGCAGTGGGCACAACAGAAAGACTCATTAAAAAGCCAGAATGGGGCCAGATGCCTTTAATCCCAACACCCAGGAGGCAGAGGCAGGCTGATCTCTGTGAGTTCAAGGCCAACCTGTTTGGTATACAACGAGAGTTCCAGGACAGCCAGGGCTGTTACACAGAGAAACCCTTGTTTCCAAAAACAAAAAGTCAGAATGCACAGCTAACCTTTAAGCCACACCATTTCTGCACCAAACTCAGATGGCCATGAATAAGACCCCTCTAACAGTTTAGAAATGACAGAGCACAGCATTTTTACAATCCTTCTAACTGCTTTAGCGAACCTATTTATATTCTGTTTAAGAGAGGACCAGATGAGTTGTGCTAGTGCAGCTGAGTGAATCTCAGTATCTTGGATAACTATCACTTAGTATAGCTATGGTGATTATAACACAAAATAAATGACTCAGAAACAGATATTGGGATTCAAGCTAAAGATCAGAAAAGCAAAGCAACTGGCCACTAACTCTCACCTCTAGCTCAGGCTGAAAGGCAATCCTGGCGCCACCAAACCTCAGACTATAATTCCAGACTGCTATGTTCTGCTCGGCGTGCCTGGAGAATCATGAGACTGAATGCCAGCTCTGAGACCTTGCTCCTGTCTTATATACGTCCCTAATGCTGGGATTAAAGGTGTGTGATCCCAGGTGCTGGGACCAAAGGCGTGAGCTCTGTTACTCTTCACCCTTATGTAGCCCATGGTGGCTGGCCTTAAACTACATAAATCTGTCTCTTAATTGTGAGTCCTAGGACTAAAAGTGTGTACCACCCTGCCTGATCTCTATAGCTTGAGGCTGACTTTGCTTTCTTGAATCCTCCAGCAAGCTTTAATAAATCATAAATAATATATGATCAGTGACTCAATGCACATCTAATGCAAAAGTAGAACTCAGGTTAAAAAACAAAAGATAAAACAAAACAGCTAGGCAGTGGTGGCACACACCTCTAATCCCAGCACTTGGGAGGCAGAAACAGGCAGATCTCTGTGAGCTAGAGACCAGCCTGGTCTATAGAGCTTATACCAGGACAACCAGGGCTACAGAGTAAAACCATGTCTCAAAAAAGCAAAGTAAACCAAAACAAAACCACAACTAGTGTTGACCTAACCCTCATTAACCATAAATGTGTCCAGAAGACTATGTCAAACTAAAGTCAACTGGACATAAATACAAATGTCTAGTTGAAGAACCAAGGCCACCCCCACCTTGGGACACAGCTTCTGTGCCCAATCAGAGCACAGCAGGGTGTTAACACTCTGAGGAGCTGGTTAGGGGCTGCACACAGGGCCTGGGCACTCCAGGATCCTTCTCCAGCGCTAGAAAAGGGATGCTTTGTTGGAAGTGTCAGGGATCTAGTGGAGTAACAGCAACACAGGAACCCAGTGACTTGGAGTTTGGGATTTTAGGTTCTTTCAGAACTACAGTATTTTTTCCAAGCTACTGTGGAACCACCTTTTGAGGCTTCAACACAACCTTACAAATGTTTAACTCAACCGATCCTGGAGTCTTTTCAGATTCTCTACAAGAAAAAAAAAAAAATCCAACCCCCCAACAAAGATTCAGCAGCCTTAGAATCATTAGCCAGGGATCTTCTGAACTCAATTCTCAGCTCTAGAGCCAAGGCCCTTCCTCTACCACAAGGCCCATCACAAGTGTCAGAGGTGGGAGGACCTAACGAGCCCAGAGCAGCTTCTGTTACAGGCAAAAGTTAGACACTGTTGTAGGGCAAAACTGAGAAGTCTCTCTCCTAAGTAACAGGCATATCCAGCCTGGAAGAGAACTAAGATCTCAAGGGTGCTCACAGTAAAGGGAGAGTGTCTACAGTTACTGTGACCGTGTGAATGAAGCTATTTTTAAAATACAATGGGAATGGTTCTGAAAGTCAGTTTAGAAGTAAATTTTATACTTTTCTCTTTTATTCTTTCTTTTTTGTTTGTTTGTTTGATTGTTTTTCAAGACAAGATTTCTCTGTTTAGCTTTGGAACCTGTCCTGGAACTCACTCTGTAGACCAGGTTCACAGAGATCCACCTGCCTCTGCCTCCCGAGTGCTGGGATTAAAGTTGTGCTCCAGCAGCGCCTGGCTCCCGCTGGCAAGCATATGGGCCTGAGTGCAGATGTCCAGGATTCATGTAAAATGAGATGTGGTCTATAACGCAATCTCAAGATGGGAGGCAGATAGACTCTTTGGGAGCTTCTCAACCAACTAACCTAGCTTATAAAGCAGTAAAAGAAGAAACCTAGTCTCAAGGTAAAAGGCAAGGACAGACAGACACCTGAGATACTCTGACCTCCACACATGTATCATGACACACATTAGCTCCCCACAAGTGTCTCTGTCTGTCTGTCTGTCTCTCTGTCTCTCTGTCTCTCTGTCTCTCTCTCTCTCTCTCTCTCTCTCTCTCTCTCTCTCTCACACACACACACACACACACACACACACACACACACACCACACACACACACATTTTAATGGGAAAACAGGATGTCTCAGTGAATAAAGGCATTTGCCTTAAGACCTCAGAACCCACATACATGAAGAGAACCAATTCCCTAAGTTATCCTCTTATGTGTCCACATATGTGCCCCCCACAACATACATGCACACATATAAATGTTTTAAAAATGGCAGGCCAAGAGTGATATAAAGCTGTCACTGTTGACACCTGGGACTGTCACCCATTGTAGGGGTCTGTCCTGTGTACTGTGGAATTTGTACCAGCATCCCTGGCCTTCAGCCTCTGGGTGCCCCAAGAATATGCCTAAC